>JAINUW010000053.1:0-121416 GCA_020205615.1 Panax quinquefolius
ATTATATCAATAATCCGGTCATAATCATACCAAGTCTATCAATGCACTACTACAAAGACGACTTTTTACCACATCCATGAATTAATATTTCATCACGAGACTCACTTCAATAATTAATCCATATCATCGAATCATCCCCGCATCATGTGCCAAGGATATTCATTAAGATTACACAAATTATCCATGCACTACTACCAAAGATAATCGTATTCATTACCACATCCACAAATTATCCATGCACTACTACAAAAGATAATTGTGTATTCATTAGTATTACACCACAAATTATCCATGCACTACTACCAAAGATAATTGTATTCATTAGTCACCAAAGTCCACCACAAATTATCCATGCACTACTACCAAAGATAATCGTGTATTCATTAGTATCACACCACAAATTATCCATGCACTACTACCAAAGATAATTGTTTTCAATTACTGCTATGATTATACCTAACAATCCTCGGTCATAATCATACCAAGTCCATCTATGCACCATGTGCCATGTATTTACTTTCAACATAATATAAATAATGAGGATAATGATATAAAGAATCAATCAAATGAGATAAAGGATAAATATTAAACATTTATAATATAATTTATCCAGATTCAAGAATATCCCCATGTTATCAATCACTTAATAATCTCATAATCTAATATCATTAATATTATAACAATATTTTAATCACTTTATAAACAATTTATCTTAATTGTTTACGCTTACCATATAATGCATTTAATCATTCAAAATGCCATACTCATAAGATATCATCACCAATTATCAAATCTCATCAAAAATATGCATATACTCTATATAGGATTCTCTAGCCATAAAACTTATTTTCAACTTTGTTACTTCACATAACATATTTAACTCATATGTTCGTGAATTAAACTATTTTCATAAAAAATACCAAATCAGTCCCAAAATATTTCTTTTCTGGGATTTAGCATAATATAGTCCCATAATGAAAATATATTTTTAATTTTTAAAATTCATTTACTATTTTTCAAAAATCAATTTCTAATTAATTCCTTAAGAAATTAGCTACCTCAAGTTTAACTCCAAAATTCCCAAATCTTGGCAGGACTCACATGTTAACGTGAGCTTCTAGTTTAAATTTCATGGTCATCTGAGTTATAGAACTCCTTATAGCTTTTTTAAAACCTAAATATTGAAATAGTCATAACTTGCTCATTTTAAGTCGAATGAGCTCATTTTTGGACAGGAGGTACTTTATACCATATACTTTCATGTCCCAAAAGGCCAGAATTTTTTCTCATAATTTAAGTGGCCGAAACAGCCCCTTTAAAGTTTCTGGGCAGTAGCATTTTGAAATTTACAGCTTTGGCCTCCCTTTACAAAAATCAGTCCACACAAAAATCTACAACACCTTTCCAGTAATTCCACTTGGATTAGTTAGGTAACTCATAGATCTAACTCTAGGACTTGACCACATTCAAAAATTCAAAATATAATAGAGATATGGTCAATTGAATTTCATGTTACGCTTTTCACCAAAACTGATTTTCAACTCTTTGTGATTTCTAAGAAACTTTCATGCTTTTCACATAATAACCAACATAACTCATCATAACACTTACTAATACTTCATATACCCATGATTTTCATTATAGTCCAATGCTTTTATTATGACTTTCATCATAAACCACGAAACTGCTCATTTTAGTCAAGAAATATTCGAGGGTTTAAGAAATGGGTTTCAGATCGGGTCAATACAAAATTGATTTCACGCCTAGTAGGCTAGGAAATCTTCAAGAATACGCTAAGAAATTTATTAATGATAGAAATATCATTCAAAATCGTACTTATCCAAGACTTGGATAAGACGTCACATCGATACCAACCACTTTCTATCCCTTAACCTAGATAAAGACTCACAATGATACCTATAAACTTGCCATCTTCATTCACGATGTCGCCTACGAAAAGTCCGCTTCGCATTCCACACAAGGAAGTCAACAACGAAAAGGTTCGGAGCTTTTACTTATGGCTTGATATAACAAAGGATTAACTTTAGGTTTGGTTACTTTGAATTCAGATAACAAAGTTGGTTAGAATATAAAGCTAACAACCTTACAAAAAGAATAATGAGTAGTTAATCAATCGCTTTTCAAAAATTACCTCAAAGGCAAGTATTTTCAAAGAGATAAGATCGACAGTAACGTGAAAGTGTTTATTTGAATCAACAAAAGACGGAAGTCAATCGCAAAACATAAAAACTGGTAAATCCAATAATATAAAAGAATTAATACATAAAATGTAAAAAAGATAATATGATTATCCAAAATCCATTAAAAAATATATCAAGTAAGAAATTCATCAAATAGAATTATATATTCCAATATCATAATAGAAATGATAATATATTATAAGATCATTTAAATATAAGATAAAGATAGAAGTCAAAATATAAAGAATGAAATATGTCAATAATAACCATTTAATAATGTTATTCCAATGATAATCAATTTAATTATTAACGAAGGTAAATACTATCGATTTAAGGTGCAATACTATTCACAAGGGTAATTACTATCGACGGTTAAAATACTATTCACAACGAAGATAATTACTATCGACGTAAGGTAAATACTATTCACAAGGTAATTACTATCGATTTAAGGTAAATACTATTCACAAGGGTAATTACTATCGACGTAAGGTAAATACTATTCACAGGGTAATTACTATCGATTGAAGGTAAATACTATCGATGAAGAGACTCTTAGATGATTTACATACGAAAGCCCCATAAAATAATCAAACTTACCACAAATCATAACACATATTTAATCTTTCAATCAATTATTAATCATTTATAACTTGTCGCCTCAATTATTGATTAATATTATAATATATTATATGTATGATCATCGTGACAATAATTGAATCAATAATATAAGAGATATGATGCAAGAATTATCGTAGTAGTAATAATTGATAAGCATCGAAGTTGACTTCTCACGAAGATCAATAATCAATACCGCGCTAGGCTACTATGCAACCACGCCAGACATCGCATTTTTTTACCACCGTGTAGATTTTAATGTTTTTAACAGAAGAACACCTCCCACCGTTATTTTTATAAAAATATTTTTGTCAAGCTTTTCTCAATCCGGCTAATAATGTTGTGGGGTCCACCAATGATTGAGCCATCAGACGTAATATTCCTAACAAAAGAATATTCCCCACCAAACGAATATTTTATAACAACTTGTATACTTTGCAAAATTTATAAATATTACCCACAACTATAACATTATATCAAATTTATTCCATAATATTCAAAAATAATATTTATAGAAAAATTCATCTTTATTTATAAAAGTTAGGGGTCTTGCTAACCTCCCCTTCTTATGAAATTTTCTCGAAATTTAGTGCCGACGCATCGTATGTCAAGAGGTAAGGATACCTTGATTTCATTTCAGATTCTAACTCCCAAGTCATTTTCAACATCGTGGTTCCTCCATAAACTTTCGACTTGAGGTATAACCTCGAGCGAGAATATGTTCTTTCTTATCCAAAATTTGAACAGAACCTCTTCATACGTCAAATCTTCGCTATTTCGTCCTGGGTTCTAACTCAATAATATGGTTCGGTCTTTCACATATTTACGAAACATAGATATGTGAAAAACGTTATGAACATTTAGACATATTTCACGGTAAAGCGAGTCTATGCTACGCTTCCTACTCGATCGAGGATTAAAATGGACCAATGAATCGAGGATTAAGTTTTTCTCCTTCCAAATCTTGTAACTCCTTTCCATGGAGCAACTTTAACAACACATGATCTCCTATATCGAATTCCACGCCCTTTCGATGAAGATCAAGATAACTCTTTTGTCGATTTTGTGAGGTTTTTTATACGCTGGTTGATCGTTTCAATCTTTTCCAGTAGTCATACGCATCAACTCCTGGTCCCAACAACGTCAGCTTCACCCACCTCATCCCAAAGATAATCGAGAACTACACTTTCTTCCATACAATGCTTCGAATGGAGCCATGCCAATACTTGCTTGATAATCTAGTTGTAGGAAAACTCCACCAATGGTAAGAACTTGTCCCAACTCCCTGAAATCAAGGACACAGTAGTCTTAATAGATCTTCAAGAGTTTCAATAGTCCCTCTCCGATCGTCTCATTCCGTCTGAGGATGATATGCCGAAGCTAAATCGTAAGTCCGCGCTCATAGCTTTTTGCAAACTAACCTTAAAATCGGAAGTGAATCTGGGTCTCGATCAAACTATGGATACCGCAGATACCATGCGGCTCATAATCTCATGCTTATACATATACGAAAGCAAGACGCTCAATGTATAAGTTTCTCAGACGCAAAGAAATGAGCGCAGATTTGGTCAATCTATCAACAATGACCCAAATCGCATCCACGCCTTTCGAGAAACCTTTAGGAAGACCTGAACGAAAATCCATGGTAATGTGCTCCCACTTTATAAATAAAGATGAATTTTTCTATAAATATTATTTTTGAATATTATGGAATAAATTTGATATAATGTTATAGTTGTGGGTAATATTTATAAATTTTGCAAAAGTATGCAAGTTGTTATAAAATATTCGCTTGGTCTGGGAATATTCTTTTGTTAGGAATATTCGCATAACGGCTCAATCATGGTGGACCCCATAATGTAATTATCATTTGATCGAGAAAACGACAAAAAATATTTTATAAAAATAACTATGAGGTGTTACCGTTAAAACCGCTGAACTCACCCTATGGTAAAAGTACAAGAATACGCTGTGGGTCGCATAAGAAGACACTCAGATTGATTATCGATGCTTACGTGAGAAGTCACTCACCTATGCTCAATTATCATGCATAAAGAAATCGTGATCATATCTCTTATATTATCGATTCAATTATTGTCACAAGATCATCTCAGATAATATGTTATAAGATTAAATCAATAATTGAGACTTACAAGTTATAAATGATTAATAATTATTGAAAGATTAAATATGTGTATGAAAAAAAATGATTTGTGGTAAGTTTGATTATTTTATGGGGGGCCTATATGTCATCATCTAAGAGTCTCTTCATCAATAAGATTTACCTTCACAATAGTAATTACCTTCGCAATAGTAATTACCTTCGCCAATAGTAATTACCTTCACAATAGTAATTACCTTCAATAGTAATTACAAGAATTACCCTGTGAATAGTAATTACCTTCGTCAATAGTAATTACCTTCGCCAATAAGAATTACCCTCAGGAATAGTATTTACCTTCACAATAGTATTTACCTCGCTAATAGTAATTACCTTTACCAGACGTCGAACCACTTGTCGCTTCACATTACAAAAGGCCGAACCACTTGTCGCTTCACATTATTAAAGGCCAAACCAACCACAAGCCACTCGCTTTTCACACTAAGCAGTGCTAAGCTAGAAATCTTCTATAAATAGAGGCCTAGGGCTTCATTATTTTCACTTAATTCATTCAAGCTTATAGAGAGAGAAAGTAAGTATAGAGAATAAGAGAGAAAGAAGAAGATATTTTGTTACTACACCGCCGCAAAGATTCAATCTCCTACCAAATGTAAGGGTGTTATTCTTTCTTATTCACGAAGAGAACTGTTGTTATTCCATCGCTTATTATTATTCGCTGAATAACTCAGATAAGTGGTTTACCTATACTTGGTGACATTCTTCTATTATTCTCGCTGGAACATCCTCGTCTCAGGTGTTTTACACCGACCGGTTCCGCTTTTTATTATTATTCTCGCTGAACATCTCGCTCACAGGTTTTTTACACCGACCGGTTTCCGCTTTTTTATTATTCTCGCTGAACATCCCGCTCAGGTGTTTTACACCTGACCGGTTCCCGGTTTTTTTATTATTCTCGCTGAATATCCTATTCGCGTGTTTTACACCGATCCGGGTTCCATCTTTATTATTCTCGTTGAACATCCCGCTTGGTGAATTTCACCGACCGTTCCGTTATTATTTATTATTCGCTGAATAACTCCGTCTGCAAGGCCTATCGCATTTACGGTGATTTCTTTTGTTATTCCATTCTTTATTATACCCAAATAAGTTAAAACTTTGACTTCTATACTCCATGAAATTAGTAGAATATCCTCGATATTCGCGTTTCATCCAAAGATCTTTTCATGGAAATATTCTTCCGATCATTCTTGAATTTTACTCTACAAAACAAAGATCATGTCGATAATTTGACGTTAATAATTCCCGGATAAAATAATTTTGAACTTGTTTTATCAATTTTATATCATTGTCATCATCCTCATGTTTATATTTTTTGAAAGTCATCCGTATTCAGAAGTATATGATGGACTTGGTATGATTACGACCAGAGACTATTCTTGTAATCACGACCGTAATGTTACAAATGATGTGATAAAAATCCTCAAAGGGTCAGAGTGCATCGATGGATGCTTGTTGTACATGATCATGATTATTAATGAATACACAAATATTCTCGCCCGTAGTAGGTATGAATAATTGTGGTCGGATACTAAAGAAATATCCTCAGAAAAAGGTGGGTGATTCGATGATGTGGAATATTTATTAAAGTCGAGTCTCATTTATAACAAGTTGATGAAAACCTTTAAAACCTAAAAGATAGTAGATTTTATTTTCTACTGACTTTTTAATGGATCAGATATTCACCGCAGCTTAAACCGGTTGTCTATTGTATTTTATCGCTTAACATTATCAAGACTATTGATAATTTATTCGCATTATCTTAGTCATAATATTTCATCGGGCTAGTTGAGCTCACCCTTTCTTTCACCGTTTCTTCGTGAAATGATAATATAGCCGGGATTTAGCCTGGGAAACGAAAGTGATGGTCCTCAAGATAAGATTAGTAGTCCCTCACTATTCGTGAAATAAAGTGTGATAATAATGTAATGAGGACTTTTTTTTCGAGTCAGTATAATATCTAGTAGATTTATATTTGTATTTAAACTCACGCTTATGTCGATTGCATACCTACGCTTATGTTAATAAGTCAGATTTAAATTTTGCACTACGTAAGTGGCGCACCCAAGATGGGTGATGTATACCTAATTTGGGGGGGCGCCACAGCTTGGTATCGTAGCTAGGATATGATCCTCGCTAAGATGTGAGAATAGTACTAGAGGGGAGAGACGGGAATACTTCTTCGCTAAGTATGACCTACCTAAGTTTACGTGATATTTTATTGGTTGGTCAAGATAGGATAATTTGTTATACGTCAATTAACCTTTGTTTTCAGGGCAAGATTCAAAATGACATCCGAGAATGTTGAGAATAAGAATGGAGCGCAGCGATCGCTGATTCACCACATATCAATAATCAAGATAATGTGCATCGTGAAGGCGATAATCCTCACGCAAAACAACAACACCGACCAAATGATGAACGATCAAATGTTCAGAGGTTTTATGCAATTTATGCAACAAAGAAAGTAGAGAGCGACTCGCCCAAAACGTAGGTGGAAACACTGAAACTCTCAAGGTCACCGCTAAACAATTTAAGGAGCCGGGACCAACGGAGTTTAAGGGAGAGCCAAAACCACTTTCGCTAAGCATGGATAAAGCAGACACCAAGATATTTGATGTCTGGGATGCTCCGAGAGCAAAAGGTTCCCTTCACGCTTTTATGTTGCGCGGAGAAAGTGACATCGTGGGAATTCCAGAAACGACTCAACCACCAGATCAAGATATCTTGGGAGAAGTTCCAGAGTCGTTTCAACGACAAATACTTTCCCGAAAGTATTCGCCATAATGAAGGAGGTGGAGTTTATCAAGTCGAACAAAACAATACGACCGTGTCGCAACACGAGGCAAAATTTCATGAGTTATCACTACGGCCAGGCCCCACTGGTGGATAATGAAGAGAGAATGGCGCTAATGTTTTTAAGAGGTTCGAAGTCGAGATACGCCAACATCTTATTTCTCATAAACCGTGGTTTGTATTCGAGATGTTGTAAATAGGCTCGCTTAGTGGAGCGCGATAACGAGTCAACGCAACTAAAAAAGAGAGCAAATGCAAAATTATAATACCAAATGGAGAATAGTCATCAAGGAAGTGACAACAAGCGTGAGGGAATCAACAAAGCCAGATATGGTAACCACTTTGGTGGTAATCGTACAAAACAATAAGAAAGGACATTTCAAGAAAAGGAGATTCAACAATGATGGAAAGACGCCAAGACCAAAGACCCATTGTTAAGGAAGGAGAAAGACCACCCATCATATGCTTCAAATGCGAGGAGAGGGACACATCACCCAAATCAAGGCCATGCCATCCAAAGCATGTTATAATTGTGGAAGAGAAGGTCACTTAGCTCGATTATTGCCATCAAGACAAATTCACCTAGGATGGAGGCACCAAAGGCCATCCCGTAAAATTCAAAACCCAGAGAAGGCAAGGAGAGAGCATTTGTTGTGACCTCCCAAAGAGCAAGGAACCGAATGAGGTCATCACGTAAGTTTATCATAAACTCTAATGAAGTCTATACTTTATTTGATAACCTGTTCTACCCATTCTTTTATTTCTCCTATCAAGCGCCATCGATTAAATTTGACCGAGAAATTAGACTTCGACTTATCTCGTGGAAACTCCGCTGGGAGAAACCTTCATTACATCCATCGCTTATAAGTCTTGTTTGGTTCAAAATCTGCACTTCACATTACCCGTCGATCTTATTTCATTAAAAATACTCAGATTTGACGTGATTCTGTGGATTGATCGTTAACTACTTATCATGCAAAAATTGATTGTTTTCGTAAGGTTGTTAGCTTTCATATTCCTAATCAACCTATTATGCTAATTCAAACGACCAAACCATTAAAATCAATCACGGCCATCTCAAGCCATAAAGCTATTCGCTTATTGAAAAAACGGATGTCAAGCTTTCTTAGCTCATGTCACGATTTAAATAAAAATACGCCGCTTTTAAACGATATTCCTATTGTTAATAAATTTCCGACGATTCCCTCAAGAACTTCCCCGCCTACCCCCAGAGCGTGAAATTGAATTTTGTATCGACTTGAACCCCAGACAAAACCTATTTCCAAAGCCCCATATCGAATGGCTCCCTATGAACTTCGTGAGTTAAAGACCCAACCGCAGGAATTGTTAGACATCGCTTTATTCGCCCTAAGACTTCTCCTCGGGGTGCCCTGCTCTATTCGTGAAGAAGAAAGATGGGAGTATGCGATTTCAGTATTGATTATCTGGAGTCAATCACGTCACCATCAAAAATAGGTATCCATCGCCACGATTGATGACCTCTTCGACCAACACCAGTAAGGAGCCAAATTCTTTTCAAAGATCGATCTTCGCTCCGGATATCACCAATTGAAGATTAGAACCACGACATTCCAAAGACGGCCGTAACTCCCCAGACGGCATTATGAATTCCTACCATGTCCTTCGATCGACTAATGCTCCCGCCGCTTTCATGGATATGATGAACCGAGTATTCAAGGAATATTTAGATCACTTTGTGGTCGCCTTTATTGATGACATCCTTATTTATTCCAAAAGCCGTGAAGATCATGAGCAACACTTGAGGTCGACACTCCAAAAGCTTCGTGAATATAAGCTTTATGCCAAGTCAAGAAATGCGAAGTTCGTCAAGAAGTAGCATTCCTTGGGCACGGGTATCAAGTCATGGAATATCCGCTGACCCAAAGAAAGATCAAGCTATTCAAAGTCGGGAACAACCTAAATCGCTGATCAAAGACGAGCTTTCTTTGCTTAAATGGGTTATTATCTGAGATTCGTGGAAGGATTTTTCTAATCGCTATTCCATCGACTCAAACCGACTTGAAAAGATACAAAGTTCTATTGAGTTAAGAATGTGAGAAGAGTTTTCAAGAACTCAAGAGAGACTTATTTCAAAGACTGCTCGATAATACCATCCGCCTTGAGGGATTTGTCATCTACAAAGTGATGCTTTCGCAAAGGGTGGGATGTGTTCTTACGCAACATGGAAAAGTTATAGTTTATGCCTCGCGACAACTCAAAGAATATGAGAGGAATTATCCTACTCATGATCTAGAGTCAGGCAAATGTTGTCTTTTGCACTTAAAATTTGGAGGCATTACTCAGATGGGGAGAAAGTGGAGATCTTTACGATCATAAAAGCCTCAAATATTTCTTCACTCAAAAGGAACTCAACACGCGACAACGACGCTGGCTTGAACTGCTGAAAGATTATGATCATACCATCCAATACCATCCTCGAAAAGTTTAACGTGGTAGCCGACGACGATCGAGTAGAAAATCATATGCAAGTACGAAAAGCGATATTGTCAACGCAAAGGCCCATTTTTTGTGTGACTTGCAAAGGATGGAGATAGAATTAAAGACCTGTGGACGATGTGATGATAATAGTATATATAAGTAGAACCGATTTTAATCGATAAAGTTAAAGTCGCCAAGCTGCATGCACTCGAGCCGATGCGATGAGAGGAAGAAAAGCAAGCAAGAAGGTGCTACGCCAAGCAAGAATCGATGAAGAAGGAATACTCGAAAGTCAACCTGCACTTTGTGTTCCTAATCTAATTTCGATTTAAAGTATAATATCATGATGGAGGCGCACAACACACCATTTGCAATCCATCTCGGGAGTACCAAATGTATCATGATATTTCGCTATACATTTTGGTGGAGCAACGAAGAGAGAGATAATACTGCTTATCTCAAGGTGTCTAACTTGTCAACGAAGTTAAAGTTTGAGCATCAAGTACCAAAAGGTCCATCAGAACCACTTGAAATTCCGTAATGGAAGTGGGAGCACATTACCATGGATTTCAAGCACGGCCTTCCTAAGGTTTCTCAAGGCATCGATGCGATTTGGGTCATTGTTGATAGATCGACCAAGTCCGCCATTTCTTACCGACACGAGAAACTTATACACTTGAACGCCTCGCTCAGATGTACATAAACGAGATTGTAAGATCGCATGGTATGCCCAGATCCATAGTTTCGATCGAGACCCAAGATTCACTTCACGATTTTGGGTTAGTTTGCAAAAAGCTATGGGCACAGATTTCACGATTTAGCTCTAAGATATCATCCTCGCGACGGACGGACAATGGAGAGGACTATTCAAACTCTCAAGATCTATTAAGACTCGTGGTCCTTGATTTCAAGGGGAGTTGGGACAAGTTCTTACCATCGTGGAGTTTTCCTACAACAACAGCTTATCAAGCAAGTATCGCATGGCTCCATTCAAGCATCAGATGGAAGAAAGTGTCGCTTTCAAAGATGTCGGGACGAGGGTGAAGCAACGTTGTTGGGACCGAGTTGGTACGTATGACTACTAAAAGATTCAAACGATCCGACAACGATAAAAACCTCACAAAATCGATAAAAGAGTTATGCCGATCTTCATCGAAAGGACGGGAATTCGATATAGAGATCATGTGTTGTTAAGAGTCGCTTCCATGGAAAGGAGTTACAAGATTTGGAAAGAGAGGAAAACTTAATCCTCGATTCATCTGGCCCATTTTTAATCCTCGATCGAGTAGGAAATCGGGCCTATAGACTCGCTTTTACCGCCAAATACGTCTCGTGTTCATAACGCTTTTCACATATCTATGTTACGTAAATATGTGAAAGACCCAACCATATTATCGAAGTTAGAACCGATTTAAATAATGGAAGATTTGACGTATTTAAGAGGTTCCTGCTCAAATTTTGATAAGAAAGAACATATTCTACGCCCAAGGTTATACCTCAAGTCAAAGTTTTATGGAGGAACCACGATGTCGAGGAAATGACTGGGAGTTAGAATCAAATGAAATCAAGGTATCCTTACCTCTTCGACATACCTGTGTATCGCATTCTAATTTCGAGGGCTTAAATTTCATGTTAAGGGAGGTCAGAAGACCCCAAATTTTTATAAATAAAGATGAATTTTTCTATAAATATTATTTTTGAATATTATGGAATAAATTTGATATAATGTTATAGTTGTGGGTAATATTTATAAATTTTGCAAAGTATGCAAGTTGTTATAAAATATTCGTTTGCTCTGGGAATATTTTTTTGTTAGGAATATTCGCATAATGGCTCAATCATTGGTGGACCCATACAACATTATCATTTGATCGAGAAAACGACAAAAATATTTTTATAAAAATAACTATGAGGTGTTACCGTTAAAACCGCTGAACTACCCTATGGTAAAAGTACAAAGAATACGCTGTGGTCAGATAAGAACACACCAGATTGATTATCGATGCTTACGTGAGAAGTCACTCACCTACGCTCAATTATTGCTATCACAAGAATTGTCGTGATCATATCTCTTATATTATCGATTCAATTATTGTCACAAGATCATCTCAGATAATATGTTATAAGATTAAATCAATAATTGAGACGACAAGTTATAAATGATTAATAATTATTGAAAGATTAAATATGTGTATGAAAAAAAAATGATTTGTGGTAAGTTTGATTATTTTATTGGGGGCTCATATGTCATCATCTAAGAGTCTCTTCATCAATAGTATTCTCTTCATCAATAGTAATTACCTTCACAATAGTAATTACCTTCAATAATAGTATTTATTTCCTTCAATAGTAATTTACCTTCATAATAGTAATTACTTGTGAATAGTATTACCTTCGCCAATAGTAATTACCCTCGTGAATAAGAATTACCTCACAATAAGAATTACCAATAGAATTACCCTCGTGAATAGTATTTACCTTCACAATAGTATTTACCTTCGCTAATAGTAATTACCTTTACCGACGCCGAACCACTTGTCGCTTCACATTACAAAGGCCGAACCACTTGTCGTTTCACATTACAAAGGCCAAACCACTTTTTTTTTTTCACCACTACTTTTCACACTCGCTTTTCACACTAAGAAAAGCTAAGCTAGAAATCTTCTATAAATAGAGGCCTAGGGCTTCATTATTATTTTCACTTAATTCATTCAAGCTTATAGAGAGAGAAAGTATAGAGAGAATAAGAGAGAAAGAAGAAGAGTATTTTGTTACTACACCGTCATAAAGATTCAATCTCCTACCAAATGTAAGGGTGTTATTCTTTCTTATTCATGAAGAGAATCGTTGTTATTCCATCGCTTATTATTATTCGCTTGAATAACTCAGATAAGTGGTTTACCCTATACTTGGTGACATTCTTCTATTATTCTCGTTGAACATCCCCGTCAGGTGTTTTACACCCGATTCGGTTCCTTTTTATTATTATTCTCGCTGAACATCCCTCGTGTGTTTTACACCCGACCGGTTCCATTTTTTATTATTATTCGCTGAACATCCCGTTCGCAGGTTTTACACCGACCGGTTCCGTTCTTTTTATTATTCTCGCTGAATATCCTATCTCGGTGTTTTACACCGGATCCGGTTCCATCTTTTATTATTCTCGTTGAACATCCCGCTTGCGGTGAATTTCACCCGACCGTTCCGTTATTTATTATTCTCGCTGAATAACTCGTCTGCAAGGCTTCTATCGCATTACGGTGATTTCTTTTGTTATTCCATTCTTTATTATACCCAAATAAGTTAAAACTTTGACTTCTATACTCCATGAAATTAGTAGAATATCCTCGATATTTCAAGGTTTCATCCAAAGATCTTTTCATGGAAATATTCTTCGATCATTCTTGAATTTTACTCTACAAAAAAAAAGATTATGTCGATAATTTGACGTTAATAATTCCTCGGATAAAATAATTTTGAACTTGTTTTATCAATTTTTATATCATTGTCATCATCCTCATGTTTATATTTTTTTGAAAGTCATCGTGGTATTCAGAAAAGCATGGGGATGGACTTGGTATGATTATGATGACCAGAGACTATTCTATGTAATCACGACCGTAATGTTACAAATGATGTGATAAAAATCTCTCAAGGCCGTCAGAGTGTATCGATGGATGCTTGTTGGTATGATCATGATTATTAATGAATACACAAATATTCTCGCCCAGAAGTGCATGAATAATTGTGGTCGGATACTAAAGAATATCCTCGTCAGAAAAAGTGTGGGTGATTCGATGATGTGGAATATTTATTAAAGTCGAGTCTCAATATATAATGTTGATGAAAAACCTTTAAAACCTAAAAGATAGTAGATTTTATTTTCTACTGAATTTTTTTAATGGATCAGATATTCACCGCAGCTTAAACCGGTTGTCTATTGTATTTTATCGCTTAATATTATCAAGACTATTGATAATTTATTCGCATTATCTTAGTCATAATATTTCATCGGGCTAGTTGAGCTCACCCTTTCTTTCACCGTTTCTTCGTGAAATGATAATATAGCCGGGATTTAGCCTGGGAAACGAGTGATGGTCCTCAAGAAGATAAGATTAGTAGTCCTCACTATTCGTAAAAAAATAGTGTGATAATAATTGTAATGAGGACTTTTTTTCGAGTTTCAGTATAATATCTAGTAGATTTATATTTGTATTTAAACTCACGCTTTATGTCGATTGCATACCTACGCTTATGTTAATAAGTCAGATTTAAATTTGCATCACGTAAGTGGCGCACCCAAGATGGGTGATGTATACCTAATTTTGGGGGCGCCACAGCTTGGTATCGTAGCTAGGATATGATCCCGCTAAGATGTGAGAATAGTACTAGAGGGGAGAGACGGGAATACCTTCGCTAAGTATGACCTACCTAAGTTTACGTGATATTTTATCGGGGTTGGTCAAGATAGGATAATTTGTTATACGTCAATTAACCTTTTGTTTTGTGGCAAGATTCAAAATGACATCCGAGAATGTTGAGAATAAGAATGGAGCGCAGCGATCGCTGATTCACCACATATCAATAATCAAGATAATGTGCATCGTGAAGGCGCATAATCCTCACGCAAACAACAACACCGACTAAATGACAAATGATCAAATGTTCAGAGGCTTTATGCAATTTATGCAACAAAGAAAGTAGAGCGACTTCGCCCAAAACGTAGGTGGAAACACTTGAAACTCTCTCAAGGCCACCGCTAAACAATTTAAGGAGCGGGACCACCGAGTTTAAGGGAGAGCCAAAACCACTTTCGCTAAGCATGGATAAAGCAGACACCAAGATATTTGATGTCTCTGGGATGCTCCGAGGAGCAAAAGGTTCCTTTGCCGCTTTTATGTTGCATGCGAGAGGGGGACATCGTGGGAATTCCAGAAACGACTCAACCAAATTGCAGATCAAGATATCTTGGGAGAAGTTCCAGAGTCGTTTCAACGACAAATACTTTCCCGAAAGTATTCGCCACACGAAGGAGGTGGAGTTTATCAAGTCGAACAAAACAATACGACCGTGTCGCAACACGAGGCAAAATTTATGAGTTATCACTTGCCAGGCCCCACTGGTGGATAATGAAGAGAGAATGGCGCTAATGTTTTTAAGAGGTTGAAGTCGAGATACGCCAACATCTTATTTCTCATAAACCGTGGTTTGTATTCAGATGTTGTAAATAGGGCTCGCTTAGTGGAGCGCGATAACGAGTCAACGCAACTAAAAGAGAGCAAAACCGGCAAAATTATAATACCAAATGAGAATAGTCATCGAAGCTGACAACAAGCGTGGAGGGAATCAACAAAGCCGATATGGTAACCACTTTTGGTAATCGTACAAAACAATAAGAATGGACATTTCAAGAAAAGGAGATTCAACAATGATGGAAAGACGCCAAGACCAAAGACCCATTGTTAAGGAAGGAGAAAGACCACCCATCATATATGCTCAAATGCGAGGAGAGGGACACATCGGCCCAAATCACAGGCCACGCCATCCAAAGCATGTTATAATTGTGGAAGAGAAGGTCACTTAGCTCGATTTTATTGCCATCAAGACAAATTCAGCCTAGGATGGAGGCACCAAAGGCCATCCCGTAAAATTCAAAACCCAGAAGGCAAGGGAGAGCATTTGTTGTGACCTCCCAAAGAGCAAGGAACCGAATGAGGTCATCACGTAAGCTTATCATAAACTCTAATGAAGTCTATACTTTATTTGATACCTGGTTCTACCCATTCTTTTATTTCTCCTACTTGCGCCATCGATTAAATTTGACCGAGAAATTAGATTTGACTTATCTCGTGGAAACTCCGCTGGGAGAAACCTTCATTACATCCATCGCTTATAAGTCTTGTTTGGTTCAAATTGCACCTCACATTACCCGTCGATCTTATTTCATTAAAATATACTTGCATTTGACGTGATTCTGTGGATTGATTGGTTAACTACTTATCATGCAAAAATTGATTGTTTTCGTAAGGTTGTTAGCTTTCATATTCCTAATCAACCTATTATGCTAATTCAAACGACCAAACCATTAAAATCAATCACGGCCATCTCAAGCCATAAAGCTATTCGCTTATTGAAAAACGGATGTCAAGCTTTCTTAGCTCATGTCACGATTTAAATAAAAATACGCCGCTTTTAAACGATATTCCTATTGTTAATAAATTTCCGACGATTCTCAAGAACTTCCCCGCCTACCCCTCAGAGCGTGAAATTGAATTTTGTATCGATTTTGAACCCCCAGACAAAACCTATTTCCAAAGCCCCATATCGAATGGCTCCTATTGAACTTCGTGAGTTAAAGACCCAACCGCAGGAATTGTTAGACATCGGGCTTTATTCGCCCTAGTACTTCTCCTCGGGGTGCCCTGCTCTATTCGTGAAGAAGAAAGATGGGAGTATGCGATTTTTGTATTGATTATCTGGAGTCAATCACGTCACCATCAAAAATAGGTATCCATTGCCACGTATTGATGACCCGCTTCGACTAGCTTGTAAGGAGCCAAATTCTTTTCAAAGATCGATCTTCGCTCCTTGATATCACCAATTGAAGATTAGAATCACCGACATTCCAAAGACGGCGGCCGTAACTCCAGACGGCATTATGAATTCCTAGTCATGTCCTTTGATCGACTAATGCCCCGCCGCTTTCATGGATATGATGAACCGAGTATTCAAGGAATATTTAGATCACTTTGTGGTCGCCTTTATTGATGACATCCTTATTTATTCCAAAAGCCGTGAAGATCATGAGCAACACTTGAGGTCGACACTCCAAAAGCTTCGTGAATATAAGCTTTATGCCAAGTCAAGAAATGCGAAGTTCGTCAAGAAGTAGCATTCTTGGGCACGTGGTATCAAGTCATGGAATATCCGCTGACCCAAAGAAAGATCAAGCTATTCAAAGTCGGGAACAACCTAAATCAAATGATCAAGCACGTAGCTTTCTTGCTTAGCCGGTTATTATCTGAGATTCGTGGAAGGATTTTTCTAATCGCTATTCCATCGACTCACCGACTTTGAAAGATACAAAGTTCTATTGAGCGAAGAATGTGAGAAGAGTTTTCAAGAACTCAAGAGGAGACTTATTTCAAAGACTGCTCGACAATACCATCCGCCTTGAGGGATTTGTCATCTACAAGTGATGCTTCGCAAAGGGGTGGGATGTGTTCTTATGCAACATGGAAAAGTTATAGTTTATGCCTCGCGACAACTCAAAGAATATGAGAGGAATTATCCTACTCATGATCTAGAGAGGCAAACCGTTGTCTTTTGCACTTAAAATTTGGAGGCATTACTTCAGATGGGGAGAAAGTGGAGATCTTTACTTGATCATAAAAGCCTCAAATATTTCTTCACTCAAAAGGAACTCAACACGCGACAACGACGCTGGCTTGAACTGCTGAAAGATTATGATCATACCATCCAATACCATCCCGAAAAGCGAACGTGGTAGCCGACGATTGAGTAGAAAATCATATGCAAGTACAAAAAGCGATATTGTCAACGCAAAGGCCCATTTTTTGTGTGACTTGCAAAGGATGGAGATAGAATTAAAGACTCTGTGGACATGTGTGATGATAAATAGTATACGAAAGTAGAACCGATTTTAATCGATAAAGTTAAAGTCGCCAAGCTACTGCACTGAGCCGATGCGATGAGGAAGAAAGTGCAAGAAGGTGCTACGCTACCCAAGCAAGAATCGATGAAGAAGGAATACTTCGAGTCAACTCCTGCACTTTGTGTTCCTAACTAACTCGATTTAAAGTATAATATCACGATGGAGGCGCACAACACACCATTTGCAATCCATCTCGGGAGTACCAAATGTATCATGATATTCGCCATACATTTTGGTGGAGCAATACGAAGAGAGAGATAAATACTGCTTATCTCAAGGTGTCTAACTTGTCAACGAAGTTAAAGTGAGCATCAAGTACCAAAAGGTCCATCAGAACCACTTGAAATTCCGTAATGGAAGTGGGAGCACATTACCATGGATTTCAAGCACGGCCTTCCTAAGGTTTCTCAAGGCATTGATGCGATTTGGGTCATTGTTGATAGATCGACCAAGTCCGCCATTTCTTACCGACACGAGAAACTTATACACTTGAACGCCTCGTCAGATGTACATAAACGAGATTGTAAGATCGCATGGTATGCCTTTAAGATCCATAGTTTCGATCGAGACCCAAGATTCACTTCACGATTTTGGGTTAGTTTGCAAAAAGCTATGGGCACAGATTTCACGATTTAGCTCTAAGATATCATCATCCTCGACGGACGGACAAATGGAGAGGACTATTCAAACTCTCAAGATCTATTAAGACTCGTGGTCCTTGATTTCAAGGAGTTGGGACAAGTTCTTACCATCGTGGAGTTTTCCTACAACAACAGCTTATCAAAGTATCGCATGGCTCCATTCAAGCATCAGATGGAAGAAAGTGTCGCTTCCAAAGATGTCTGGACGAGGTGGGTGAAGCAACGTTGTTGGGACCGAGTTGGTACGTATGACTACTTTAAAAGATTCAAACGATCCGACAACGATAAAAACCTCACAAAATCGATAAAAGAGTTATGCCGATCTTCATCGAAAAGGACGGGAATTCGATATAGAGATCATGTGTTGTTAAGAGTCGCTTCCATGGAAAGGAGTTACAAGATTTGGAAAGAGAGGAAAACTTAATCCTCGATTCATCTGGCCCATTTTTAATCCTCGATCGAGTAGGAATCGTGGGCCTATAGACTCGCTTTTACCGCCAAATATGTCTCGTGTTCATAACGCTTTTCACATATCTATGTTACGTAAATATGTGAAAGACCCAACCATATTATCGAAGTTAGAAACCGATTTAAATAAATGGAAGATTTGACGTATTAAGAGGTTCCTGCTCAAATTTTGATAAGAAAGAACATATTCTACGCCCAAGGTTATACCTCAAGTCAAAGTTTTTTATGGAGGAACCACGATGTCGAGGAAATGACTGGGAGTTAGAATCAAATGAAATCAAGGTATCCTTACCTCTTCGACATACTGTGTATCGCACTCTAATTTCGAGGGCTTAAATTTCATAAGAAGGGAGGTCAGAAGACCCTCAACTTTTATAAATAAAGATGAATTTTTCTATAAATATTATTTTGAATATTATGGAATAAATTTGATATAATGTTATAATTGTGGGTAATATTTATAAATTTTGCAAAGTATGCAAGTTGTTATAAAATATTCGCTTTGGTCTGGGAATATTCTTTTTTTGTTGGAATATTCAGATAATGGCTCAATCATGGTGGACCCTAACAACATTATTATTCATTTGATCGAGAAAACGACAAAAATATTTTATAAAAATAACTACGTGAGGTGTTACCGTTAAAACCGCTGAACTACCCTAAGTGGTAAAAGTACAAGAATACGCTGTGGTCAGATAAGAAAGACACAGATTGATTATCGATGCTTACGTGAGAAGTCACTCACCTACGCTCAATTATTGCTACAAAGAATCACGATCATATCTCTTATATTATCGATTCAATTATTGTCACAAAGATCATCTCAGATAATATGTTATAAGATTAAATCAATAATGAGACGATAAGTTATAAATGATTAATAATTATTGAAAGATTAAATACGTGTTATGAAAAAATGATTTGTGGTAAGTTTGATTATTTTATGGGGGGCCTATATGTCATCATCTAAGAGTCTCTTCATCAATAGTATTTACCTTCACAATAGTAATTACCCTCGTGAATAGTAATTACCTTCGCCAATAGTAATTACCCTCGTGAATAGTATTTACCTTCGCCAATAGTAATTACCCTTGTGAATAGTATTTACCTTCACAATAGTAATTACCCTCGTGAATAGTATTTACCTTCAGGAATAGTATTTACCTTCGCAATAGTATTTACCTTACAATAGTATTTACCTCTTAATAGTAATTACCTTTACCAGACGTCGAACCACTTGTCGCTTCACATTACAAAGGCCGAACCACTTGTCGCTTTTCACATTACAAAAGGCCAAACCAACCAACAAGCCACTCGCTTTTCACATTGCAGTGCTAAGCTAGAAATCTTCTATAAATAGAGGCCTAGGGCTTCATTATTTTTCACTTAATTCATTCAAGCTTATAGAGAGAGAAAGTATAGAGAGAATAAGAGAGAAAGAAGAAGAGTATTTTGTTACTACATCAGTAAAGATTCAATCTCCTACCAAATGTAAAGGGGTGTTATTCTTCTTATTCATGAAAGAGAACTGTTGTTATTCCATCGCTTATTATTCTCGCTTGAATAACTCAGATAAGTGGTTTACCCTATACTTGGTGACATTCTTCTATTATTCTCGCTTGAACATCCTCGTCTGTGTGTTTTACACCGATTCGGTTCCGCTTTTTTATTATTATTCGCTGAACATCCCGTCAGGTGTTTTACACCGACCGGTTCCGCTTTTTTATTATTCTCGCTGAACATCCCGTCTCGTGTGTTTTACACCTGACCGGTTCCGCTTTTATTATTCTCGCTGAATATCCTATTCGTGTGTTTTACAATCGGATCCGGTTCCATCTTTATTATTCTCGTTGAACATCCCGCTTGTGTGAATTTCACCGACCGGTTCCGTTATTTATTATTCTCGCTGAATAACTCGTCTCAAGGGCTTATCGCATTTACGGTGATTTCTTTTGTTATTCCATTCTTTATTATACCCAAATAAGTTAAAACTTTGACTTCTATACTCCATGAAATTAGTAGAATATCCTCGATATTCAATGCTTCATCCAAAGATCTTTTCATGGAAATATTCTTCTTCGATCATTCTTGAATTTTACTCTACAAAACAAAGATTATGTCGATAATTTGACGTTAATAATTCCCGGATAAAATAATTTTGAACTTGTTTTATCAATTTTTATATCATTGTCATCATCCTCATGTTTATATTTTTTGAAAGTCATCGTGGGCTCAGAAGTATATAGATGGACTTGGTATGATTACGACCAGAGACTATTGTAATGTAATCACGACCGTAATGTTACAAATGATGTGATAAAAATCCTCAAAGGGTCAGAAGTGTATCGATGGATGCTTGTTGGTATGATCATGATTATTAATGAATACACAAATATTCTCGCCCGAAAGGCATGAATAATTGTGGTCGTGATACTAAAGAATATCCTCGTCAGAAAAGTGTGGGTGATTCGATGATGTGGAATATTTATTAAAGTCGAGTCTCAAATATATACAAGTTGATGAAAACCTTTAAAACCTAAAAGATAGTAGATTTTATTTTCTACTGACTTTTTAATGGATCAGATATTTCACCGCAGCTTAAACCGGTTGTCTATTGTATTTTATCGCTTAATATTATCAAGACTATTGATAATTTATTCTCGCATTATCTTAGTCATAATATTTCATCGGGCTAGTTGAGCTCACCCTTTCTTTCACCGTTTCTTCGTGAAATGATAATATAGCCGGGATTTAGCCTGGGAAACGAGTGATGGTCCCAAGATAAGATTAGTAGTCCTCACTATTCGTAAAATAAAGGTGATAATAATTGTAATGAGGACTTTTTGTTTGAGTTTGTATAATATCTAGTAGATTTATATTTGTATTTAAACTCACGCTTTATGTCGATTGCATACCTACGCTTATGTTAATAAGTTGTATTTAAATTGCACTATGTAAGTGGCGCACTCAAGATGGGTGATGTATATCATGATATTCGCCATACATTTTGGTGGAGCAATATAAGAGAGAGATAAATATTTGCTTATCTCAAGGTGTCTAACTTGTCAACGAAGTTAAAAGCGAGCATCAAGTACCAAAAGGTCCATCAGCAACCACTTGAAATTCCGAGAATGGAAGCTGGGAGCACATTACCATGGATTTCAAGCACGGCCTTCCTAAGGTTTTCAAGGCATTGATGCGATTTGGGTCATTGTTGATAGATCGACCAAGTCCGCTTCATTTCTTACCGACACGAGAAACTTATACACTTGAACGTCTTGCTTCGTCAGATGACATAAACGAGATTGTAAGATCGCATGGTACGCTTAAGATCCATAGTTTTCGATCGAGACCCAAGATTCACTTCACGATTTTGGGTTAGTTTGCAAAAAGCTATGGGCACAGATTTCACGATTTAGCTTCAAGATATCATCCTCGCACGGACGGACAATGGAGAGGACTATTCAAACTCTCAAGATCTATTAAGACTCTGTGGTCCTTGATTTCAAGGGAGTTGGGACAAGTTCTTACCATTGGTGGAGTTTTCCTACAACAACAGCTTATCAAGCAAGTATCGCATGGCTCCATTCAAGCATTCAGATGGAAGAAAGTGTCGTTTCCAAAGATATCTTTGGGACGAGGTGGGTGAAGCAACGTTGTTGGGACCGGAGTTGGTACGTATGACTACTAAAAGATTCAAATGATCCGACAACGATATAAAAACCTCACAAAATCGATAAAAGAGTTATGCCGATCTTCATCGAAAGGACGTGGAATTCGATATAGGAGATCATGTGTTGTTAAGAGTCGCTTCCATGGAAAGGAGTTACAAGATTTGAAAAGAGAGGAAAACTTAATCCTCGATTCATCGGTCCATTTTAATCCTCGATCGAGTAGGAACTGTGGCCTATAGACTCGCTTTCCGCCAAATATGTCTCGTGTTCATAACGCTTTTTCACATATCTATGTTACGTAAATATGTGAAAGACCCAACCATATTATTGAAGTTAGAACCGGACTAAATAAATGGAAGATTTGACGTATGAAGAGGTTCCTGCTCAAATTTTGATAAGAAAGAACATATTCTACGCCCAAGGTTATACCTCAAGTCAAAGTTTTATGGAGGAACCACGATGTTGAGGAAATGACTGGGAGTTAGAATCAAATGAAATCAAGGTATCCTTACCTCTTCGACATACCAGTATCGCATTCTTAATTTCGAGGGCTTAAATTTCATAAGAAAGGGAGGTCAGAAGACCCCAAATGCTTTTATAAATAAAGATGAATTTTCTATAAATATTATTTTGAATATTATGGAATAAATTTGATATAATGTTATAGTTGTGGGTAATATTTATAAATTTTACAAAGTATGCAAGTTGTTATAAAATATTCGTTTGGCCTGGGAATATTCTTTTGTTAGGGAATATTCGATAAATGGCTCAATCATCAGTGGACCCTACACAACATTATTGCATCGGATCGAGAAAACGACAAAAATATTTTTATAAAAATAACTACGGAGGTGTTACCGTTAAAACCGCTGAACTACCCCGTGGTAAAAGTACAAAGAATACGCTGATGGTCGCATAAGAAAGCACACGGTCAGATTGATTATCGATGCTTACGTGAGAAGTCACTCACCTATGCTCAATTATCACTACAAGAATTCACGTGATCATATCTCTTATATTATTGATTCAATTATTCACACAAGATCATCTATATAATATGTTATAGTATTAAATCAATAATTGAGACGACAAGTTATAAATGATTAATAATTATTGAAAGATTAAATATGTGTTGATTATGATTTGTGGTAAGTTTGATTATTTTACTGGGGCCTATATGTCATCATCTAAGAGTCTCTTCATCAATAGTATTACCTTCGTCAATAAGTAATTACCCTTGTGAATAGTATTTACCTTCACAATAGTAATTACCTTGTGAATAAGATTTACCTTCGTCATAAGAATTACCCTTGTGAATAGTATTTACCTTCGCTCAATAGTATTTACCTTCGTTAATAGTAATTACCTTTACCAGACGTCGAACCACTTGTCGTTTCACATTATAAAAGGCCGAACCACTTGTCGCTTCACATTACAAAGGTCTAAAACCACTTTTCTTGCTTCACTCACTTTTCACACTAAGCAGTGCTAAGTTAGAAATCTTCTATAAATAGAGAGCCTAGGGCTTCATTATTTTTCACTTAATTCATTCAAGCTATAGAGAGAGAAAGTATAGAGAGAATAAGAGAGAAAGAAGAAGAGTATTTTGTTACTACAATCGCCGCAAAGATTCAATCTCCTACCAAATGTAAGGGTGTTATTCTTTCTTATTCATGAAGAGAACTGTTGTTATTCCATCGCTTATTATTCTCATTGGAATAACTCAGATAAGTGGTTTACCCTATACTTGGTGACATTCTTCTATTATTCTCATTGGAACATCCTGCATCAGGTGTTTTACAGGACTGGTTCCGCTTTTTTATCATTCTCGCTGAACATCCTCGCTCATGTGTTTTACACCGGACCGGTTCCGCTTTTTATTATTCTCATTGGAACATCCTGCTCTCATGTGTTTTACACCTGGGGACCGGTTCCGCCTTTATTATTATTATTCGCTGGAATATCCTATCTCGTGTTTTACACCGGATCCGGGTTCCATCTTTATTATTCTCGGTTGAACATCCCGCTTGTGAATTTCACCGACCGTTCCGTTATTTATTATTCTCATTGAATAACTCATGCGCAAGGCCTCATCGCATTTGCGTGGTGATTTCTTTTGTTATTCCATTCTTTATTATACCCAAATTGGTTAAAACTTTGACTTCTATACTCCATGAAATTAGTAGAATATCCTCGATATTTCATGTTTCATCCAAAGATCTTTTCATGGAAATATTCTTTCCGATCATTCTTGAATTTTACTCTACAAAACAAGATCATGTTGACAATTTGGACGTTAATAATTCTCGGATAAAATAATTTTGAACTTGTTTTTATCAATTCTTATATCATTGTCATCATCCCTCATGTTTATATTTTTTGAAAGTCATCCGTATTCAGAAAGGCATAGATGGACTTGGTATGATTATGACTGAGACTATTCTGTAATCACGATCGTAATGTTACAAATGATGTGATAAAAATCCTCGATTGTCAGTAGTGCATCGATGGATGATTGTTGGCATGATCATGATCATTAATGAATACACAAATATTCTCGCCCAGAAGTGTATGAATAATTGTGGTCGCGATACTAAAGAATATCCTCGGCAGAGTGTGTGGGGTGATTCGATGATGTGAAATATTTATTAAAAAGTCGAGTCTCAAATTTATAACAAATGATGAAAAACCTTTTAAAACCTAAAAGATAAGAGATTTTATTTTCTACTTGACTTTTTAATGGATCAGATATTCACCGCAGCTTAAACCGGATTCGTCATATCAGATTTTATCGGGCTTAACATTATTGAAGACTATTGATAATTTATTCGCATTATCTTAGTCATAATATTTTACCGGGCTAGTTGAGCTCACCCTTTCTTTCACCGTTTCTTCGTGAAATGATAATATACCGACGAAGCCTGGAAACGAGTGATGGTCCTCAAGATAAGATTAGTAGTCCTCACTATTCGTAAAATAGTGTGATAATAATCAGAATGAGGACTTTTTGTTTGAGTTTGTATAATATCTAGTAGACGATATTTGTATTTAAACTCACGCTTTATGTCAGATTGCATATACTTACAGCTTATGTTAATAAGTTGATTTAAATTGCATGCCACGTAAGTGGCGACTCAAGATGGGTGATGTATACCTAATTTTGGGGCGCCACACGTGTCGTGTGAAATTCACAACCGGCTGTGATGTTCCAACAGAATAATAAAGATGGAACTGCATCCGTGTAAAACACATGACAGATATTCCAACGTAATGATAAAGACGGAACCGAAGTCAGTCCAAAAACACATGCATGTGATGTTCCAACAGTAATAATAAAAAAGAACCAGTCCTGTAAAACACACGCATGTGATGTTCCAATGTATAATGAAGAATGTCACCAAGTATAGAAGAAAACCACAGACACAAAGTTATTCCAATGTAATAATAAGTAATGGAATAACATAAGGATTTCACCAAGTATAGGTATGCCAAGCTGTGACAAAGAGTTTATGTAGGGTATGCCATTTTTACAAAAGTTATTCCAATGTAATAATAGTGAATGGAATAATGTAAGTTCTCTTCAAGAAAGAATAATAACCCCTTACCGTAAAAGAAGCTGAATATAGAACTAGCCAAGAAGAGGTAGAATACTCTCCTTCTTTCTATAACTTTCTCTCTATAGCTTCTCTCTATAATTTATCTCTCTGTAGTTTAAATGAATTCGTAAGAAAATAATGAAGGAATGAGCTTTCTATTTATAGGAAAATGGAATGCATAAGAATTCTAATCCATGAATCGGTCCAGATTGATTTACTTTAATCTGATTTTATCCATATTTAAAGCAAAAATCTTTTAAATAAAATATCATATATTCTATTTATATAAAAATATTTTACTACGCAAACACTACGCAACACTACGCAAAATACTATGCAACACTACGCATAATAAAATATAATATATTCTATTTATGTAATAACTTTAATAAAGATTCATTTTATATAAAAGATGTTTCGCTTTTTATTACGTTAATAATACGTAATAAAACAAAACGTCATTATCGCTATAATAATTCATATTATTAATCGACAATAATGGAATCGGTAGTGTTGACTTCTCACATAAAGATTAATAATCAATACCTGGTGGCTACTACGCAACCACACGATTCATTTATTTTTTACTACCAGAGTAGTTCAACAAAGATTAACCAGAAACTTCCGCCGTTATTTCAATAAAATATTTTATCGCTTTTCAATCCGATAATAATTTAATTCGTTGTAGGGTCCACCAATGATTGAGCCTGTTGTATTTAATATTCCTCGCTAAACCGAATATTCCCCACCAATCGAATATAATATAACCACTTGCATACTTTTACAAAATTTATAAATACTACCCACAACTATAATATTATCTTAAATTCACACCATAATATAAAAAAATTATTTGACAAAATTTAAATCTTTATTGATAAAATCTGAGGTCTCACAACCGCAAGGCCACCCACTCATCGCCTCGATTACGTTTCTTTATCCGATGGGTCCCGCCGATCGCTCAGTAGTCTATCTACTACTTTTGGTCATCGCTTCTACCACGTAGGTTATGATCCCATCCACATTAATGCATGGAGTGCTTTCTAATCAACCGTCATGCTTTTTCATCATTACAAGTCAAAGTAATAAATATTAAAATATCTCGATGGGTTAGTCCATTGAACCAAATCTTGTTCCATGAAGTTAAATAGTCCAATGACTTTCAAGGTTCAATAATAGAGGCCCAATAGACTAATTAAATGAGTAAGCCCAATTTACTCGACCCAGAAAAAAGAAATATCATAACCCAACAATATTGGTAAGTGAAAATTAAAAGTAAAAAAAATAACTCCTTTCTTCTCCTTTCTTCTTCTTTCTTCTTCTTCCCATCTTAAGAGCATATTCTACATTTTATGAAGCTTCTGCTAGAATTAAACGTTTCTCACACTTTTTTTTTTTTTTTTGGATAACTGATAATAACATATTTCATCAGTTGATCAAATTGCTAACACTCTTTAAGGTGGCAAGCGAATTTCTAAAATCTTTTTATATTTGGGTGTGCTTATTTTTTTTATATTTATGTACTCCTCCGTCCCATAATAAGGGCCGATTTCTTTTAATAAATAGTTTAAGAAAATAAGTATAACTGACAATTTTCAACAAAATTTTCTACATATATTTCTTAATATGGAATTAATGAATAAATTAATTACTTTTTACTTATCACATTGGAACTCTTAACTTCATTGATTGCTGGTACAATTGTTTTTTATACACAAAATATGTTCAACTAGTAAAGCCTAAAAAGTTGAATTCTTTTATTGAGAATACAACAATATTAAATGTGGTTATAAAAATAATGACATTGAAGATTGTTTCTTCAAAAAAAGAGTAATGGTTGAATATTTATTACAAGGGCATAAAAATAAAATAATGAACTAACTAAATTTTATAAATAGTAAGTATTTTATATATTAGACATCTCAAAATGTAAAATCATTTATAACTATGGGACGGAGTTGATTATTGTAAAAAAAATTATATATAATTTCTTATCTTTAGTGTGAGTTTAATGATATTAAAATTTTATAGTTGATGTTAATTATAAAAATTTATTATATTTGTAAATCTCCAAAATGTGAGTTTTAAAATGTTATTAAAAGGAATATTTTGATATTCTGTTCTCTTTCTCACTCTACCATTTCTCATTCTAATTGTTATGCTACATTTGAATTGAAGTAATAAAACGGAAAATGAAATTATTTTTGTAGAATAAAAAAATTGTTTTTATTGTTATTAGAATGTATTGAATCATTTTTATTCTCTCTAAATTTATAAATTTTATTTATTGAGTAAAGAAGAGAACAACTCATTTTCACTTTTCTCTCTCAAATTCTATTTTCTTCACGCATTAATTTTAAAGAAGGTGAATGTACAAAGAGTCTGATTGGCTCGATCAATTGTTCCTAAACTAAAATACTCATCTTCTTCCTCAATCGTCCACACACCAATCTGCAACTATTTCTTCAACTTCGTTGCTTTGGCTACCATTGCCGGATCAGTCTCAAAAACCTCTGTTTTCGCCATTAATGATTTTACAAAAATAAAAGGAAATTGACCAAATAGAACAGGGATTTTGTTCGTATTTATACTTTATATTCAATTATGTAAATTTCTCTCTCCCCTTACCCTCTCTTTCTAACATATAATTTCAGTGGGAAAAAGAGGAAGGGGAGTGTGCGGAAGAAGATGAGTAATTTAATACTGCGTATGTCAAAAAAAAATTTTTAGTGCAAGGAGGGATATTTTGGACATATGTCCCGTCCACAATATTAAATTACAAAAAATTAAACAGCGAACGAAACTTTTATTTAATTTTTCGATCAACGGATAAACGTGATCCGTTGCAAAAATAATCTTAAATTGACAGCGTTGCCTATAAATCGGACCTATATATATATATATATATATATGATACCCTTTTGGCTTCATTGAGTAGATAGAAGTAGAACTTCATTATTTCAAAAGCTAAAACCAAACTAAATTACATTAGTTAGAGTTTAAAATAGTGATTACTAAGGAACCACAACTGAGACAATATGTACTCTATTGATAATTCCAAAATGCTCTAAATCTTCGTTGAGCTGAAGGGAAAAACCTAAGCCAATAATCAATTTTATCTGGCTGATTCCACTGTTGTTTACTTTCTGTTTTTTTGTCAGTTAATTTGACAAACCAATGGGCAACTTATACTTGGTTGGCGGATAGAACCATAATACCTTAATAACAAGGCAACTAAGAAAATTATTACTGAAATGTAGACCAAATCAGCATTTTCATCTTAGGATCTAAAGATCCAAATTATTACAAATTAGATCAAGGTCTGTAATGCTTCATTTGTCTACGAGGGATGAATGCAACAAAACATTATTAAAACTTGCTAAAAAAAATATGTAATTTTCACTAGAGTTGGCCAAAAAAGTGGATCCAAAATATGCTCCAAACCATCCTTTATCATGCGCTCACTTGACGAAAAAGGCTCTTGCGGATCTACACAGGTTTGAAAAGAACAAAAGTGAGCATCTCACAAAGCAACAATACAATAGAAAGCAGTTATTGCTGCCAATTATTTTGATAGTTTCATCAAGTCCCTCACAGTGCTCTCTCAAGAGTGTTGGTGGGTTCCAACACGCATGTGAGAGGGGATATGATAGAAACTAACATAATAGCTGGTGGAAATAGTCCTCCCCTGTAATAAATGACATTATGGCTTTCATTCTTCATGTCATTCGTTTTCTTTCACAGGTTATTTTAAATTAACACTAGAAGCAGCAAAACATTTAAATGTCCTCGGGAACAGAAGACCTGATTGAGAGCTCATAACAGGAAAAAAGGACATGCTGATTAATTGGCTCTCAAAATACCAGCTAACACCAGACAACAGTGAAGTTGTATTCCTTTCAGCAGCCAAAAGGTTGAGTTTCAGTTGATAGGATATATACTCCAGTTCCGCAGTAAGGTACAAGAATACAAGTTTGAGAAAACACTCTTTTGTTCCAATGCAATAGCTGATTTTTTCCATCAATAAGAGAGAAAAAAGAAAAGAAAAAGAAGACAGTCTTTTGTATGTTTTTTGGCAATGGTTGACTATAAAACAATCTATTGAGTGCAGTTTCTATTCTTGCACAACTGATTTCTATAGTTGAATTTCATTGATGTTTGAACACAACTCCTGCGAATTTAGGCAGGCAAAATGAATGAGGGAAAAATAAACGAAAAGAAAAGCAGATGGAATACAGGAGAAAGATCAAAGCTCCAGTAACCCAAAGTCAGAATGGTTGACTATTGAATTATTAAGTGTTAATTAGGTACAATACTCCATATACTACAACTTACGATGAGCTACAATTATCTCTCTTTTCTATTTTTTTTTGGCAAAACCTATGAATATACTGTAGTCTATTAAAGATTCCGTTCAGGTAGCTGACACCGACTTTAAGTTTATTGAGCGACCCATATTGAGAAGCAATCATATTATATTTACATAGAGGGGAAACATGAACAGCCTAAATACCTGAGGAAGCTTCTGCCTGAAAACAACATCCAAACGAGCATCCAAAGTGTTCTCGCAGACAATCTTTCCATCTTGCGAAGCCAAAACTACCCCTCCCGAGCTTTCACATCATCAATAAGAGAAGAGTAATAAAGTAATAAGTTAGTTATCATTAACTTATTAAACTTTAAACACACAAAAGTGTGCCTCACAATCAAAGATACCAAAAAAAAATTAACATCGCCGCTATCATATGAGATGAGATCCTAAAAATGCAGCGAGACAATACTTAAAGTGGATTGTGATAACTAGGTTTCATACCTATGAATTGAGTACATTCAAACTTTAATTGGTTGTTATTTTCAAGTATTGTGGTTGCTTTTGTGTGATTTTGTAGGAAACACAACACAAAGATAGGAATTGGGAGCAAAGGAGTGATAAAGGGAACAAAAGGAGTCAAAACATAGCAAAGGGGCAGTTCTGATGACCTGGCGCGGCAGCGCCAGGATTACAAAAGACTTGGCGCGGCAGTGCTATCTATCCAGAGATTGACTAGAGGATTTTGATGTATAGCGTGGCAGCACCGTTTTAAAGAAGGAACCTGGCGCGACAGCGCCAGGTCGGGATCAGGTCATCCGCTTTCAGTTTTTGAGTCAGATTTGCAGCATATTTAGATTCTAATTCCTTGAGATTTTGGGATTGCTTAGAAGAGCTATAAACAGAAGATAATTTGGAGATAGAAACTCTAACAAGATACAAATCCACTTGGAGAGCTTGGAGAGAGATTGGAGATTCAAAGGAGCACTCATGGAGATCAAGGCTGAGATTTGAAGACTGAAGAAAAATTCTATTGAGTTTCTCTTTACTCCTTTTCTCATTTTTGTAATTTTAAGATGATGTTTAATTTGAGATTTCTAGTTTTTAACTCTAGCATGAACTAATTTTCTAATTAAGGCTACAATTGAACCTTTTGTTCGTATGAATTGATTATCTTTAATTAATCCAATTATTATTCAAATTGAGTTGTCTATCATAATCAATGCTTATTGTTAAATTGTCTGGCCAACAATTACTATGATACACTAGATGAACTCGTGAAATGAAATCTAGGGTTAGATTTGAATGTGATAGCATGTATTCTTAATTATTTGCATGAGATATATAATTAGGGTTGTGAATTGAATAGGGATATATCTTTTCACTGCATGTAACAAATGGGAATTGATGCTTAATGAATTTGATTCTTTTATTTTACATAGAAATATATCAGAATTAATTGATTTGAATATTTTTATTTGATCACTCAGAAAAGGACTTATAAATACATTGAATTCTCGTTAACAACTCAAGTGGATTTAATAATTGGATAAGTTGGGTAATTGATTTATATTGCATAATTGGGGATATTATAGTCTTAAGCCTTTATCATCTAAATTAAATCGTTGTGTTGAATTAGTTTTAGTTACTTTAATTTAGTTTTTAATTAATAATTACAAAATTCGGTTGTTTAAATAAAATTGGATTGATATAAAGCTAGTAGTGGGATTTGTTAAATAGAGAACACTCTCTCTCTTATCACTTTATTCCTTGTTAATCGTGTATACTTGCACGTAATTGTTGATTGTGAAATCGGACAAGAGATTGACAAACAAAGACTAATTTTATATGTTCCAAAGAAAACGATGAAACAACTTTATGAAGTAAGATAATGAAGAGAGAGAGAGAGAATCCAATTTACTGTGCTAGCAAAGCTTGCAGGAAGAGAACAAAAATTACCATGAAGGACCATGGGTGTCTGAGCTAGTCGGAGGTGGTGGGAGATAAACTCGCTTGTCAAGAGTAACTGAAGGGGCATTTACTTTCACTTTCTCAGCATACTCTCGCTTTGCTTCCTCTAACACTGAATCAATGAGTGAAACATCTACTTCTCTACACCGCAGCAACACCGATGGTTCCTTCAGCCTTTGTAAACTCTAGAAGTTTCAGAAAACATAAAAGTAAACATCAGTGGCAGGAAGAGGTAACATAAATAACTGAGAATCTTAAGTTGCTGCTTCTTAGTGACATTGTACAACAAGGAAAATGAGGAAAATAAGTCGCATAATTCTCAAAAAATAATATATTGAATCTAGAAATTCCTTAAAAAGAAAAGTTATCATTTCAAGGGGCAAATTATATTGGTGACATGTTCCATTTTAGTCCATGTTAAATTTATTCCTATATTAACTCTTAGCATGATGATATGCTATTATAACAATATATGGGAGGACATCATTCAATAACCAAATCCCAAAATGCTTAGTAACTCTCATAAATAGCAGATCAAGAATTAAGCTTACCATCTCCTACAGATTAAGAATTAATATAATTGGGCTAAGAGAAAATAAAAAATTAAACTAAAATGCCATGATTTGATTTTTCATTTAATGTACACTTTTCTGGACCACCATCAGGTGCTCTGTAAGTCAACAAGCAGGTTTAACTGTCTACACATAACTTTAGAGCATACCAATAGACACCATGTCTTACTTGTAAACATATAGTAGCAACCTGATTTCCTAGATTTATAAAGGAAAGAAAACCAATAAGTGTGACAGTGGGAACCTGTACAATCAATCCTTTAAGAAGCTTTTTATATGCATTCTTGTCCTGGGAAACACGCAGAAGCTCCTTTCTTGTAGAATTTTTCATCCAACTCACGACATCATCTTGAGCTAGTAAGACCTTGATACGTGAAGCATTAAGCTGCATTGAGTACTCGCTGCACGGAAATTAATTTAGACACCAAAATTCAAACAAAGTATCAAATGAAGGTTTTAGCAAAAATAAGCATTATCATGTATTCTAAACCATTTTCTAGGTCTTCCAGTGGAATTACTTCCCCCCTACACCCCCTCCCCCCCAAAAAAAGAAACACACACCCACAAACATGAGCATGGAACAAAAGGAAGTGAATCTCACAAGCCTCATCATACTCTAGACTGAACCCAACAGTGATTCTATCTGCGACTAAAATATGTTACAAGTTCGAACATGTACGTAAAGGATTCAGTCAAGTGGCCTAGAAGGTAATCTTAAGTGACTACTTGACTAAAAGTGCAATAGTCTACCATAAAAAGCAAAATCCAGCAATTGAATGTTACAAGAACCACAGGTTTTCATACCCTGACCTCAGCTAAGGAAACACCAAAGCTGCCATGACAGCCCATCCAATAAGCTCTTTGTACCACATGAGCATGTTCCACAATATGTCAAAACTAATGCTTCAGATAAACGACATAAGTTTGGGTGAAAGGAATCGTCTAGCTCTAGAGAAAATGTACATGTATAACACTCACATTTTCTTACGAATTTCCACCTGCTTCGCCTTACGCTCATATTCTTGTCTGATCTTTTTCTTTTCAGCTTCAACTAGTTGTAATTTCTCGATGTTAAATTCCTAAAAACAAAGACCAGAAAGATGACGAATAAGTATCAATGAAGTAGAAAAAAGTACAACAGACCAAGTACATTTGGAGACACATAAACCTATATCCATTGTAACACAGTCTTTGGTAACAAAAAAAATTATCCAAGCAATTTTCAAAGACATGACAACAATGTAAATGAAAATTCAGAAGATATAATACATGTTGAAATTATAATAATGACCAAATTTACATTTCTCATAAACAAAAGACTAGTCTGAACTAAAGTTTGTAGCATTGAACACAACAGTATTAACTTGCCGTATTCAAAAGCATGCGAAAGCAAAATAAGTAAGAAGATCCTACTAACTCTTGCATATTACGCAAGTGTTAAAAGAGAACCCCCAACATTCAATTTAATATCACTTGATAAAAACAAATCGAGTAATTCTAAGTCCAAAGTAAATCATATATTCCATGGGACATCTAGAAATATCATATATAAGTTGTAAGGAAGTTTCTCTCTTTCTAATCCAACTAAAAGTTAATCGTAGCTAACTCCTAGTTGAATCAAACTGCATACTTTTTCTTTTGCCAAAACACTTAATTGATATAGGATGGCTCGACCTCATTGTGTGTACAGTTATAGCATATGAAAAGGAATTGCAAGTCTACAAATTAAGCTAATTGGAGCCAGAGATTCGAGTACTAGGATAATGCTATCTAGTGTAAACTCTCCAAAACATAATACATGGAAAAAAAAGTGCACTTAGCTAAGGAGATTTTAATAATTCATTTTATACTCCCTACAACTTGCTTTAGAAAATTATGACGCCTTAACTCCAAAAAAAAAGGTTTCATTTTGACTTTTGAAGTCAATTCGTAAAACCCTAAAATTCAAAACTAATATGAATTCATATTGTGAACTATCTAAAAAAATACTACTATTTATAATATAATTTTTTTTTATCAGCTACAAAATTTGTTGTTTTCAAAGGCAAATAAATTCATGTCAGTTTTAAATTATATACTTACACAAATTGATTTATTAAGTAAAAGTGAGCAGTAATAAAGGCTTAAGTTGTCACACCAAATTTTTTACTCTCATTTCCTGCATTGCATTTTCTGGCCCCTCCGTAACAAAATAATAATAATAATATATAAAAAAGTCTCTTTTTTAAAAAATATCCAACAAAAAGAAGCCCATTTTTGTTGATGACATTGTAAACATAATGTCTTTTTAATTTCACCATCATGTCACCACTGCACTCCTCATTATAGGTTTAGGAGTGAAATCAAAGCTTGTAAACGGGCTCCTTTCGTAACAGAGTTGTTTTTTGACTTTGAAACTAATCACAAGCAGACGTAGTGCAACAACAATTAATGAATAGAATGTACAGACAGAACACAAATGTACATAGATGCATTAAAAGAATTTTCTGAAAGAGATGCACAAAAGAAAGGAAAAAAAAGAACCTCTTCGGCAGAGACGGAGATCTCATTAGCTTTCTCTTCGGCTTCCTGCCGAATGAATCTGACCATCTGCTGTATCTGCTTCGATACATCTGCGTCGTTCATCTTGTCGGGATAGATTTTGAAGAAAAATAATAACGTAAGTTTTTTGGGTTGATGGCCGAGGGGAGGGGAGGGGAGGGCAGAGGGAGGAGAAGAACCGAAAACAAAAATAATTTTAGTGGCAATAAATGTAATTTGGTAGAGTAATTTCCTTTGACTTATTCGGGTCACGGGTCCGATGTTTCGGCCGAACTGAGGGCCTAGCCAGTACTCACAACAATAACAATAGTATACTACGTACTACTCCTATAGTAATATGGAGTACTCCACTTATAAACATATTGTTCATTAGTAAAATTTTGCTACTAGTGTTATCATCAGAGAATAAAGTAAATTTATTTGCATTATTGAACTTACATAATATAAGTACATACATACATACATACATACATGAGCTTAGCCCTTAACTTCTTCGGCGACCCCTCCTATCCTTAATAGTTAATCCTATCAAAAACTCGGAATTTATTACTGAATTTTAGGATTAAAATTAAGGATTGACGACAAAGCCCCTTGCGAATCCATTAAAATTTTAGTATTACGGACTCAAGTAGTAGTAGTAGTAGTAGTAGTTTTATTTGGTTTCGGCCCTGGGGCACATGCATGTACGTACGTACATACATGACACCGACCGACAGTGATACCATATTAATAGTATTTTATTAAATATGGAGTATGTAACATTAATATTAATATTAATATTACATACTCTTAATATTGCATCTTTCAAGCTGTACACGGAAATATAAACCATTTGGATAGTCCAGAAGACATGCATGGAACAAAGAAAAAATAAATTACTATCTACCGCTACAAGCAAAAATATTTGTGGATAGGGAGGGGGGATAGAAATGTTTGTTGCTCAAATAGTTTTTCTTACAATGGCACTATATATATATATATATATATATATATATATATATATATATATATAAAGGATCCGGTTAGCATAAATTTTATTTTTTTGGTAAGTTGATTAATTGAATGTTAACACAGATAGAGACTCGCTTGCGTGTCAGTATTCTATTGGTCAATTGACCAACTTACCCAAAAATAAACTTCATACTAACTACTTATATATATATATATATATATATATATATATATATATTCTTTCATGATCCCCTTTATCTTCCAAATCTAGTTGAAATAGTTTATATATATATATATATATATTCCTTCATCTTCCAAATCTAGCTCAGAGGTTGGCGAACAACCATATTAATGATTTTCTTCACCACAAGCTGATGGCCTATGATCTAGTCAAACTCCCTCCTACACCTACATGGCTACATTTATTTGGAGGATTTTATTTATATTTTTGGTAGTATTTTATTTTATGGGTCGCCCCCACATGATTAATGGTCCTTTAACTTTACTACTACTACTACTACTACTAATTAATTCTACACTATTTGCATGCATGATGATAGCTACACTCATACTCATACAGACACATGTACTGCCCATGCATTTTCCTCTTTCCTTATTCCATATGATTAGTACGTGTCGGTTAGACTTAGACAAGAAAATACTGTGTATACATCCTCCTTAATGACGTACTTGATTCATTTTTTAACCTATTAGTATCTTTTTAACAAATTGATATTTTCACCATATTTTTTCATTGACGAATTTTATATGAAAATATAATTTTGATTGTAAATTTATCAATTTTCCATCTTTCAATCTCCACTATAAAGTTAAAATCAAGTAAATTTTATAAAGGTTAGTGTATTTATTATTTATATATATACAAGTTTAATAAATGGTGCAAAATACATACGAATAAACTTAAAAAGACTTATCAAGTAAATTTAATATTATATAATATTTTTGAACCACATTTTTAGTTGATCTCGAGTCAGCTTAACAATTATTTTTTTTATCTTTATTCAATTTTTAGTGATAAATGATATATTATATCTTTAGTAATAAACGTGTATTAAAATTTTGTGAAAACATAACTTTTGAGTTTTTTAGTTGACTTTTGAGAATATATACACACATTCTTTTTATTTCACAATAAAAGAATCATATTTGTGAAATTTGTGATTATATATATATATATATACACATTCTTTTAAACATAATATATTATTTTATACTACCATTACTCAAATATGGTTTAGCTATTTTTAAGTTTTTTTTTTTTTTTGTTAAACGTATCAGGGAGGGAGTATCATTTAAGGTACAGAAAATGATTGTTGATATAGATTAGGAAACTAAAAAGTAGTTGCAATGTCATTAACTACACCCTGAAGAGAAATACGGATGGTGAAACAATTAGTTGGGAATAAATTTTGGGTTAAATCTCAAAATTTGAATTGAATTTATTCCTTAAACTATTGATCGAATAGTATATTATTGTGTCATCGATCATGACTTGAAAGTATTATTAATAGTAACTTAATTCCGTAAGTAGAAATAAATTTTTTCTATATCAGAGTAGGTGTTATAGATGGAAAATAGGAACTTGGAAGCCATGAAAACTCCCACGAATGTACTTCCTGTAACAAATGGGAAAAGGCTACTTCCTGAACTGTGGCCGACACCATAGAAGATTAATAATAAGAGATTTACAACTAACTGAAAAACTGACCAATGCAAATCTATCACAAGAGATCTTAATTTCTGATAAACTGAATGGAGATATTTCTTGTATTTGCATTGACATTTGACAAACTAGCAACTTGTGCAATTTTCAAAATTGTAAAATGTGCTATACTTTTTCAGGGCATAATATTTTAGATTGTCTGATTTTGATTTTCCAATATTTTCATAAAATGTAAAATAGATAGGAGGAAAGAGAGAGCATAATGTTTTGGGCTTCATATAAAATTTTCAATTGCAACCCATGTGATATAGTGATTTAATTCTACTGTGTAAAATTAAGAGTTGGTTCGAGGGTAAAATATACGCGCTATAACCCATTATTGCATCATTTGCTTTGTAATGAAACTTACTGGGCCATAAAAAATAAGCTCCTAAAACATGGGGGTAGTAAATAGTAATAGTATATTAGAAGACGTGATGTGAGACATGAGTCATGAGGAGTGTGAGGGAGGGATGCAAAAACGTAGTGATAATAATAAGAAGTTGTAAAACTAAAGCATACTTCTTACTGCTAGTCTACTACATGAACCGATCCTGAACCCTGTCGTAGGTTGTAAATGAATCCAACCCATTCACAAAATTTATTAATTTATTAAATATAAAATAAGATTTGATTAAGACGAGTCAAGTCTGATTTCGAATCGAATTCGAACCATTTGAACTTTTCGAACAAAATTATAATTTAAAAATATTCAAATAATTTATTATATTTAAAATTTATTTATATGTGGAATCAAATCGAGAACCAACTGGTAGATTGATTTTATTGCGTTAGCTGCCTGCCTGCTTCTAAACTCCACAACTCTCTTATAGTCGTCACCTGTTCCCTACAATCTACATTACTACATTACACATGAGATCTACATCACTCTCTTATCTATCTCTTTCCTATGCATTGCAGGGCAGGGCTGGGGGCTAGATAATAAAGTGAGTTATTGACGTAAACATCACACACACAAAAAAAAAGAGACATCCGTGGTTCTCTCTCTCTCTCTCTCTCTCTCTTCACATGCTCCCACGTTCTTATTTTCTTTTGGACATCAAATTGGACTTGGAATTTCCGGACACGAAGATATTATGATTTTGTGGTTGGCTCGGAGGAGGGATTATTAATATCATCATCTGAATTCTGATTTCTGAATCTACTTGTTAGTTCCGACCATCACCACTTAATCATGGCGGATCTATTCTCTCGCAATCGACGCTCTCTCCCCATTCCTCCCAATTCCTTCGACGATTTCTCCCAAGGTACTGTTCTATTCTGTTTGTAGCATTGCTTCATCTCATCTATTGTTTGTTACGTTGGATTGGATCTTCTTTCAACATACATTCACTCGTTCTGTTACACATGGACTACTTATTAGTATTATCAATAGATAGGATTGCACTAATCATATTTTTAGACCTCCCAAGTATCAAGCATTTTGGTAGTAGGCCTCTCATTTTACCAGCTTCTCCCTTCCATGGATAATGTGATGAATCATATGAAACTGATGCACTTTTCTATCCCACTCGTCTGTATTTGTAATGACCTGCAACGACACCGTATCCACTAGTTTCTATCTTCTTCACATTAAACAAACAATTCTGTTAACACTTCCTTCCCCGATCCAACTCCTTGACATCTCTTTTTATTCATCTGTTTAATTAACACAAAATTATCTGGATGTTTTCTGAGTGCAGCAGTTTCAGTAAAATTGGGGAGACTATGTGTTGGATCAGCTCAACAGGCAAAAAGTGGATTTGATGATCTACTATTGTCCTCTACCCAAGGAGGAAAGAACGACTACGATTGGTAAATCTCTCTACATTTTATTTCTCTATTTGACGTTTATTAAATATATACTTCCAGATCTAATTTTGTCTTTCAATGTGGCATCAATTAGTTGGACTTTTGTAATAAAATTCTTGACTCTCCATGGAAACTATTTTTGTGGTGTCGTGCCAAGCTAATCATAGGACTCGATCAATATATGTCGATGACTCATACGAAAACAAAATTAGGACTCGATCAATATATGTCGATGACTCATACGAAAACAAAATTAGGACTCGATCAATATATGTCAATGACTCATACGAACTCTTTTGTTTCATATGTAAAACTTCTCAAGTTCCAATATTTTGCTCTATATTCTAAGGGCTCTGCGCTCTCTGTCTTCAATTAGTTTAGTGTGATGTTCTCCTATAACAAAATGGTTTCATAGTCAATTATTCCAATTGAAGGATCAATGAACCAATTTTAGATTTCTCTGCCCAATGAAGCAATTTTTTCATGCTACATCTGTTTAGGCTAAAATATAAATACTTCCACTTATATTGTCAGCTACCAAAGAATACTCACTTTGCAGTACCATTAATACTCGGGATCTAAAACTGATTTATCTGCTTGAAAGGCAAATGTCTATAAGCTCATCTCAAATTGGAAAATTCTACTACTTCATCTTAATGTCTGTTGTTACTTGTAAAATGTGCCCCCTCCAGTTTCCATATATGAATGGAGATAACTGAAATCATAATTGTGAGCGAGGTTCTTCAGAAAAACTGACAAATAACGAGCATGAAGTGTCAGGCAAGGACTTTGGTTCTTTTCTATACCATATTGGTACTTACAATGGACTTTGACGCTAGAGAAAGAACATATTGGAAGCGATATCTTGAAGTTTTAGCTAGTTTTTTTGGTTGAGTAAGATATAAAATCATGGTTTTTCTTTTTCTTTTGTTTTTTTATAATTATAATGAGGAACACTAATATTAAGTAAAAATGCTTGTAATGATGAGGAGAATCCACTTAACAACTAAAAGTTAGACTGAACTTCAAAAAGTAAGCAGCTATGAGCGTATAAGTAGGCCCAACCCCCTGCATACTTGTGAGATAACTTCAGACTTTTTTTTCCGTCACTCTTTCTTTCCATTTCTTTTGTCTTACCTGTTTGTGTGTGGCTTACCATATTTCAAATGAAACAAAATTTCTCCATATGCTAATAATTTGCAATGGGTTATGCATAGCTATATAGTATACCTGGATTTGAAGTCATAATAAAGAACTTGTAAGATTGTTCGGTGAATAATCATCAGATATTACAATTCTTTGAAAAGGTTAATACTATTTGTCCTTGGATAAATAAAGCATAGTTAGATATGAGACTTTACTCATACGTTAACTTCTTATTCTGGGCCTCGACACATATATTTCATTGCCGCATACCAACTGTCTAAACAAGTGTTTCCTCCTTCTGCTAGATGTGTGTTTCCTTCATATAAGTGGATTTTGCATCTAGGTTCCTTTTCAAATGACGATTAAAATACTTAATGTCACTTGTTTCTTTGATTATATGTGATTGTTATTTAACCTTTGAGCTTAGAGCAAAGGCAAGGTTTTAAATGTTAAAGCTCTGCTGGATTTTTTTTCTCTTTGAAATTTTAAACTTGACATTTCTCTCTCACATCATGGCATTTTGGTAGTTGCTTTGACGATTTGAACAAAGCCAATACTTAAGGTCATTCAGAAAGTAGGATTATGATTGCAGTTCCAATTTATAGTTATTGCATTTCGGTGTCAACAGGCTTCTCACTCCTCCTGGAACTCCTCTATTTCCTTCATCAGATGGAAGTGAATCCCAACCTGCCTCAATGGCTCCAAGAAGCAGGCCCTCGGCCAGATCTGTCTCTACATCTAAGGCTTCAAGGGTGTGTTTTGCACTTTTCTCATATGTACTTGTGACTTCAAGCTTTGGTCATATTGATAAGAATAAGATAGATACGTGTGTTTGCTTCTGTTATATTGTACTATATGTGTTTGCTTCTTCCATATACATCTTATCCTTTTCTTTTTTCTTTTTCTTTTTCATTAGGAATTAGATACTATTACTTGTATCAGGTGGGACTTGTACTTTTGTCCCTTATACGGATTGTAGAAGATACCACTCACCCTTGCTGCTATTATCTTTGGAAACTGAGAAATTTGTTTGCAATCAATCTTCTTGATATGAATGTGAATCAATTTAGAATAATCTATTTAATTAGTCATATATCTACTATTTTAGTCAGTCGAAATGGTGCGGTGATACTCTTTCATGTTCTTCTAATCAGGTATATAGATCTACACATGCCTGTTCATTAAAGGGTGGGTCTGCAATACATTATCAGTTAGAGGCTGAAACTGACTATCTCTATTAAAAAAATTCCTCCAAGGAACTTATTTAAATCGCCCATTTGAGGTCCTGTATTGACTGAACTTTATATGCTCGTCAAGGTTACAACCTGGTCTAGTGGTCCATGATAATAGTCGGGAATGAATTCAATGCCTTTATGTTTAATGGGCATATTGTAAACAAAATGAATTGGGATGGAAAGTGGGTCCCCAAACAACCGGATGGTACTGACATGGTGTTTTAGACACCGGCTTATTCAGTTTGACATGTTCAATGTTTAACTTAATTAATACCTTTCCACTGTAAATTGCAAGTTCAGCATCTTTCTCCTTCCTCTTGTGTATAATAGTAGTCCATCCAATGTAGATGGAAAGAAACATTGATCAACCTGATCCTTCAATGTTTGTAATCATATGATTCGCTTCAGATAGAAAGCAGAAGCTTTATTGTTTCATTATGTTATCTGAGCGTATATCTTGCTTGTTTACTGCATCTGATGAATCAATATGTATGAATGAGAACTTTCATTTTCAGCTTTCTGTCTCTCAATCAGAGAACAACCATCCCTCAAGACCATCTAGAAGCAGTTCAGTGAGTCGCCAGTCTGTCTCTAGTACCCAATATAGCACCTACTCGAATAAATCCACCTCCATTCTCAACACAAGCTCCGCTTCAGTTTCATCTTATATTAGACCTTCCACCCCCACTGCTCGATCTTCATCTACTTCAAGGCCTTCCACACCAGCAGCTCTGCTCAACGCCGCCACGGTCCTCAACTCCTTCAAGAGTGCGCCCATCCCCACCAGCTCTTCCAGTGACAGAATGAGACCGTCCCCAAATTCGAGACCTTCAACTCCGACATCTAGGCCCCAAATTCCAGCAAACTTGAGTTCCCCATCTACTAGATCAGTTTCCAGACCATCTAGTCCTACTGCTGGAATTCTGCACCATCTTTGTCTCCATCAACTGGACCTTCAACCACAGTTGGGCGATTTCTGTCAAACGGGCTAATGCAGCACCAGTATCTCGACCAAGCTCCCCTGGTCCACGAAGTTCAACCCCATCACAGCCAATTGTTCTCCCTGACTTTCCCCTTGACACTCCTCCAAATCTACGGACAACTTTGCCAGACAGGCCACTTTCTGCTGGTAGGTCTAGACCAGGTGTCGCTCTCACTGTTAAGGGCAACATTGACACCCCAAGCACTGCAATTCCCAGAAGACAATCGTCACCCATTGTCACTAGGGGAAGACTAACAGAGCCTAATGGAAGGGGACGCATCTATGCCAATGGCCAGGCCGTTGATACGCTGGAGTCTCGTAAAGCCTCACATGTCTTAGAGTTGTCAACACGGAAACCTACAAAGACATCTTCAGACAGCACAGGATTTGGGAGGACGATCTCAAAAAAATCATTGGATATGGCTATTAGACATATGGTATGCGGCACATTCATTCCTTTCTTCCTTTCTGAATATTTAGATTTTTCAAATTTGATATCAACAAGTGAGTTAGGATGCTCACATTTTCAAGTTATGAATCCACTTTCTTATTATAAAGTGAAGTTTTGATATATTACCTTGTGTGTATTTGTTGATGTTAATTAAACATTAGCTGAAATAGTTCACATGATGCCTCCATCTTCAGATTTGCATGTTCATTATCATCAAATATTTCCTATTCTGCAGTTTCTGTATTACAGTAATCATTAGTGCTATAGAACTGCTGTTGCCATCACAACACCAGTTACTGTAGAATAACTTTAAATCAGTTCTTAAATAAGGAAGAGTAAGAGGAGACTTGTATCCAGATCTTGGATATATTCCATGAGTAACTAAGGAACTGATCTCCTACGTGGTCTAGGCTGGTTTTTTTGGATATAATCCTGTTTCTTTCTTTCTTTCAAAAGAGAAGAAAGGAGAAGTTATTCTGGATAGTGACTAGTAATACATAGTACCAAATGGAACCTTTTCTCCATATTCATAATGTAAATGGATCTTTATGTTATCAGGTGGTTGCATGGGGTTTAAACTATGAGTAAATGATATTGTCAGGATCATGTACAAAGTTTTTTGGGTCGTCAGTGTAGCAATATTCCCGGAATGTGTGTGGAAGATATGAATCCAATTTTAAATGTATTTCTGTTTTCTTGTAGGATATCAGAAATGGGAACAGTGGAACTCGTCCGCTTACAGGCACAACCCTCTTCCCTCAGAGCATTCGATCCGCAAATTCCAAAAGCCAGACTGGTCGAGCTACAAGTGCTCCAGCATCAGTAGTAGACGCAAATCAGGGTGTTAGCAGCGTCATGTCAGAGAATGGAATTTATCTCAACAGGTATTATCCTGAAAATGGAAATATAGAAAACAAATATCCCATTTCTTCAAAACTGAGGGAAGTAGATATCTATGAGAGTTCCAGATATGATGCAATTCTGCTGAAGGAGGATTTGAAGAACACAAATTGGTTGCATAGCGCTGATGGCAAGTCTGATCAGGGACCCATATTTGATAACGGGTTCGAACATCTGCCCGAACCTTTTGGTCCCTTATAACCTCTGGCCGAAGTGTGTATGTGTTTTTTCTTGTAATCTTATTATATTCTTTTTCTTCAGATGTTTTCTCGGTTGATTCATAAAGGATAAGGAAGGAAATCTGTCAATTTTGTAAGATTTGCCTTTTAGACTAAATAAAAAGGTGTGCCCATAAACCCTTGCATGTTTCTTTTGACGTTAATCAATCAGGTTGATTTTTCAAGTAGAACAGTAACAAGGCACGGTACTAGTAGTAGTAATAGGGAGTACTCCTATGATATTGTGAAAAGCCTAGAGAATTCCCTACCGCCTACCCTACCCTACCCTACCCTACCCTACCCTCTTCATTGTTTATGAATCACTACAAAAGTCGAAGTCATAATACTGCCGTCCTATTTTTGTGTGGGCAACTGTCAAAACATTTAAGTTTCTCAGATTAAATGCTCCTGCCAGCCGGTCTCTGAGTAAATCAATGAATCTTAGTCGTAATTTTAACAGCTAATGGAGTAGTAGTAATTTTTAGGGTGCTAGTAATATTTTCAGCAGTCCAAACTCGGTAGTAAATTTTGGTGCGAGTAATGGATTAGGTAGGAAGAGGACCATGTAACTGCTGGAGTCTATATATATAATATGGTTCAATTATTCAAACCTACCCTACCCTGAAGTGTAGTAATTAGAGGATCGGAATATGTTTTGAAGTTATCAACCACCACCACCACCACCACCACCGTACACTAAGATGTTATTACAGTACGTAGAATTTGTATTTCCTTGTTTTGGTCGCCGGAGACCGCTCCGGTGACCAAAACAAATGACTTAATTTCTTACCTGTGATTGTGGGTGGATATGTGTTGGCTTTTTTTCTCAGCGTCTTCCTCTTTTCTCTTTCAAACACAGAAACAAGAATGGATTTTTCCTACCTAATTGCGTTTTCGTGATTAAAATTTGTCAGGTAGGGATGACTGAGAGGGAGCCCAGCCCAATAAACCTTTTGAGTTTGACCAACCAACCCACCACATCTAGGACTACCAGATCAGTAACTAACGTAAATCAAGATAATGTATATATATATATATATATATATGTTAACGCCAGATTTTATACGTTGACGAAATCATCAAAACAACATGTTAAAATCGCAACGCTTAACTATGATTATTCATTGTAGAAATCGAACTCATTTAAATACACTCACATAAACATAAACATAAACATAAACATAAACAAAGAGATATAAAGTATGAATACAAAAATTTACGTGAAAATTAATTGAAAAAAAATCACGAAGAGAGAAATTCAAGTTGTTTAATTGTGTCATATTATTGTGTCATCCTAACCCTTTTGCAAGTTGTTTAATTGTGTCATGTTATTGTTCAATATATTAAATAAATTAGACTACACCAAAAATCAAATAATTACATCCAATAATATATATATATATATATATATATATATATATACTATATATATAGAGAGAGAGAGACGGGGGAGGAGGGGGGACGCGGGAGGGGGGACATAGACATGCATATATACGTATAGATTCAAATGCTAATTTCAGCACGTATATATCCACCCGCCAGCTCAGGTCAAACCCACCCCCTTGCTTGCTTAGAAAACTATTCTTACTACAGCTACTTAGCTAGCTAATAAATAATTAGTAAAGCTAACAATTAATTATATACTAATTAACTATTACCTACCTAGACATATACTACTCCTATATACTAGTACTATTATAATATTAATGGGAATGATGTAGTAAACTGTTTTTATGGATACTACCCCCATCAAATAAATCTTATCTTGTTAATTTAGAGATTCAATGGTTCAAAGATATATTTTTTTAACTAGACCGCTACTCTTACTAGTGGTTAAAGAATATATTTTTTTCTAACTGCTACTCTTAGTAGAGGTCAGGAAAAATATCTTAAAGACTCTCAACTTAATTATATTTAAATAATTTTAATATATTACTATATATCTGATATTTTAAAATATTTTTTTTAAAATATTTGACGTTCTATCATACCAATTTTTTTTTTCCTCTATAGGACGTTAGATGTCTGTATGAATTAATAGTGTAAGATATTTTTGTTAAAATAGTGTCATAATAAAATTTAATTTTACAGATATTTGGCAATACTACGTACTAGTAGTATGGATGGCAGTGGCAGTGGCAGTGGTAGTGGTAGTAATAATGAAAATGGAAACGGACACCTGGATATATCAACCAACCCCAACTGCCAGGCTCTAAAGGCATAATTACAGTTGCTTGCTCTCTTGTTTTTGTACGTACGTAATATATAGTTATATACTACAAAAAATACTTGAGTGGGTGGGTAGTAATTATATATATATATATATATATATATATATATATATGCATCAATATATCTCCGGTGGGAGGGAGCTCGCTCGCTCGCTCGCTCTAATTAAGGCAGGCTTTCTGATCTCTGGAAGGATGGTGTTGGAAAGAAGGAGAATTGGGGATATATGGGGCATCGAGATCTGTGACTGACTGACTGACTGACTCAGGATATATCATATACATACACGGAAGACTTATATGATATGATATGGTATTGCCAATTATATTTGTCGTTGGTCTCAAATCTAAATCAATTACTACTACTACTACTTTGGTTCCGTTGGCTTAACGAAGAAGCATGCAGATGCTCATGCTGCATCTAAACTAATTGTAATTTAATTAATTCACTTTACTTTTTCAAGTGTAGAAGATATATATATATATATATATATATATATATATATATATACTGACTTTACCCTCGAATCCAAAGCTCTTTCTCTTCTATCTCTCTGTGACTCTGACTCTGTCTTTTTTTCTTTCCCTATTATTCTTTCACAAAGAGAGAGAGAGAGAGAGGGAGGGGGAGAGAGTGCAAAATTTATGCCGTTGTTTGAAGATACTATATATAATTAGTAAGCAGCAGCAGATCTATGTTTCACATTGCTAGCAGCTTCATTCAGATGAGGTTAATTGCATGGATTTCAGATCGCCACCTCAATCAAGTTAAGCCTCCACCTCTCTCTCCTCTCATTCATATATATATATATATATTATCTCTCTCTCTCTATATATATAGTCATATATGTCTGTCTTCCTAATTTCCGTTCTCTCTTATAAATTTTATCATTCTGTTTCAGGTTTCATGTCCTCTCTGTTTTTTACTTTAGCTGCAAACATCAGGAAAACTCAATAGTCATCAATCAATAAATATTCACAGGTACCGGTACGTACTCATCATCTACTTCAACATCTCTTATTTTATTATTATTATTATATATATATATATATATATATATATATGTGTGTGTGTGTGTGTGTGTGTGTGTGTGTATTGACGCTCATTGCTTTTAATCCCTTTCACCAATTGTGTGCTGTGAACAATTCAAATCAGACAATCGTCTCTTTCTACTTGTATATGCTTTTACCATTTCCATTCCTGTTTTATACTTTTTGTTTCTCTACCACTCACTCAAACATATATACTTGCCTGTATACATACATACATACATACATACTCCCCCATTACATTTTAGGATAAATTAAGCGCAGAGATTAAGAAACTTAACTAATGCTTTGTCTAATTCATTGAAAAGATGAAATAGAAACAAATCTTAATTTATTGTTCACGAATATTAAGGAAAACTAAGTCATTACAAATTTACAGACAATAAATGAAAAAGAAATAATTTTTCTCTCTCTAAATATACAAAATAAAAAGGGAGGGATGGAGGGAGGGAGGGAGGGAATACACACACACCCCAAAAAAAACATGTTCAGGGGAAATATATGGAAAACTTGTAGGATCCAATGGCATATAAGAGAATGAAATAATGCAATGAATTAGCTAATCAACGTGATGTGGTGATTTACTATCACCTATTTAGTAAGAAAAGCATTATGTTCTCTTTCAGAAGAATAATGAACTATTACCAACTCTTCTTTACATCTTATGCTCCCTAAGCCTTGAAGCTTCAACGAATTAATATTGTTTGTGATGGAGTCCTGACTGAATAACTTAAATAGCCAATACCTTCTATTAATAGTTGGCTTTACTCAAAACAGAGCAGATATTAACTATTTTCTATTTTCTGTAAACTGCTGAAACAATGTAAGCAATTTCAGTTCATTTCAAGATATTAAAGTTTCCAGCTTTATATATGTGTGTGTGGCTCTCCTTGCCCTTCTTTTGCTCACACACATAAACACATCCTCTACACAATGTCTCAGCATTATTTATATGTGGTTGTTCATCTACTCCATAATTATGCAGCTTGTCAATAAAAAATCTACTTATGTTTGTTGTGATATTTCTAAGCCAAGTTTTCCATTCTTATCTAGCCAGGTTAATGTGTTACTATTGTACCAGGACAAGAAGAAGATCACAGTCGGAAACAGAAATACCTTTTCAGGGCTAAAGTTGAAAATTCTCAATGAGACGACAATATTTTGTGGGTTTACCTTTCCTCTTACTATGTATAGCCCTCCCCAGAAATATTGCTGACCTGAATTCAGATAAAGAAGCCCTCCTTGAGTTCATTGCTGCTGTCCCTCACGGTCGCAAACTCAACTGGACTAATGCTTCTCCGGTATGCATGTCTTGGGTCGGTATCACTTGCACAAGAAATGGAAATGAAACCCTTGTAGTTTCTCTCCGGCTCCCTGGTATTGGACTTTATGGTCCCATTCCAGCCAATACTCTCGGGAGGTTGGATTCACTCACTATACTCAGCCTTCGGTCCAACCTCCTTAGTGGTAGTCTTCCAGCTGATATCCTTTCCCTTCCTTCCCTCCGCTACATATACCTCCAACAAAACAATTTTTCAGGGGATATTCCATCTTTTCTCTCCCCCAAACTTGAGTTGATTGATCTTTCCTTCAATTCCTTCACAGGTAACATTCCAACCACAATTCAAAGTTTGACAAATCTCACTGGGTTGAGCCTTCAGAACAACTCTCTCACAGGATCTATCCCTGCTCTCAAACTTCCTAAACTAAAGCATTTAAATATGAGTAATAACCAGCTCAATGGTTCAGTTCCATCATCCCTACAAAGTTTCTCAGCTTCCTCTTTTGAAGGGAATTCTATGTTATGTGGGTCACCCCTGAATCAGTGCCATTATATCATCCCCTCACCGTCTCCTGCCCCAAACCTTTTTCCACCTCCTCCTTCTCCTTCTCCTTCTCCATCTCCTTCTCCAACTTACTTGCCAGCCTCACCAACTGCTCTTCAGAAACCAAAATCCAAGAAGGGATTGAGCTCAGGCACTGTTATTGTCATTGCAATTGGGGCTTCTTCAGTTCCTTTGCTGCTAGTTCTGATGATGGTCCTGTGTTATCTGAAGAAAAGGAACAGTCAAGAAGGTAGTAGTATACCAAAAGGGAAGGCCTTTGGTGTTGGAAGGAGTGAGAAGCCTAAGGAGGACTTTGGGAGTGGGGTGCAAGAGGCTGAGAAGAACAAATTGGTTTTCTTCGGAGGTAGCTCTCATAACTTTGATCTTGAGGATTTACTGAGAGCCTCTGCTGAAGTGTTGGGGAAGGGAAGTTATGGGACAACCTATAAAGCTATCTTAGAGGAGGGAACGACGGTGGTTGTCAAGAGGCTTAAAGAAGTGGTGGTAGGGAAAAGAGAGTTTGAGCAGCAGATGGAAATTGTGGGGAGCGTAATGCAACATCAAAATGTTGTGCCTCTTCGTGCTTATTACTATTCCAAGGATGAGAAACTCCTTGTTTATGACTATATACTCATTGGAAGCTTGTCCACGCTATTACACGGTATCCAATCCCCACTTGTCCATTTATACTGTTTCTAAGTTGTCAAGTTAATATTTGGTGGCTTTTGTGTGGATTATAACGTTGAACCATTTAATTCATATGAAAGCAAAGTCTTTTTTGCTACTACACACAAAACAAATGAATAATATATATTGTTGGGCTATGATTTGATAACCATGCCAGCAGATGAATAAAACTGAATCTTGTTTGTTCCAACATTTTATGCACCTATGAATAAAGCTGTAACATTCTTCTTCTGTGCCCTAATGGATACAGGAAACCGAGAGTCTGGAATAACACTTGACTGGGTATCCAGACTGAAAATTTCCCTTGGGATTGCCAAGGGTTTTGCTCATATCCATTCTGCTGATGGTGGGAAACTAATCCATGGCAACATCAAGTCCTCCAACGTCCTCCTCACACAAGACCTCCACGCATGCATCTCAGATTTGGGCCTAACTCCTCTCATGGGTTTCCCTACTATCCCGTCTAGAAATGCAGGCTACCGAGCACCCGAGGTGATTGAAACTAAGAAATCTAGTCAAAAATCAGATGTTTACAGCTTTGGTGTTTTCCTTCTCGAAATGCTGACAGGCAAAGCACCAGCGCAGTCCCCAGGACATGATGATGTGGTTGATCTCCCGCGGTGGGTGCAGTCTGTTGTTAGAGAGGAATGGACAGCAGAGGTTTTTGATGCTGAGCTGATAAAGTATCAAGATATTGAAGAAGAGATGGTGCAGATGCTTCAGATTGCAATGGCATGTGTGGCATCGGTGCCAGATATGAGGCCAAAGATGCAAGAAGTTGTTAGCATGATCCAGAAAATCCGGCCATCGGACTCACAAAGCCGACGATCATCAGAGGATAACAACTCCAAAAGCCCTACTACTTGGACACCTTGAGACCAGGTGGAACCCCATTCTGACAGTGATATTTATATATATAGATATATATTCTATATTCTACACATGTAAAAGTTGATTTTTAACAGGTAATGCATGGGAATGTTTTGAATTTTTTTAGTTCGTAGAAATGAGTTTGTCTACTTTAACAAAGTCGTAGACTTGTACGACCATGTTCATTATTACTATATCTTATCAAATTATTGATCCACTATGTATTTTCTTCCTAAACGATTAATGCCAATGGATGGATGGAGGGTGGTTCAATTTGATTGTGGATGTTGCTACATAGTACATACTTGTCACCTGTTTTCTAAGGGCAAAACAAACAGAAGAGCCTCCAAGCTCCAAGAGGAACACTTCTCTGGACCCAAAAAAAAAACAGGTGTTTTCTCTCTCTCTCTAAAGGTCTGAGAATTTGTATTCGGCAGGAATATAATTTCAAGATTGCTTTCGGTATACAGAGTTGTTGTCCCATTAGTTATTCATCTATCGCCAATTGTTAGCACTCTGAAACGTACTGGTTTACAATTTCTCACGGTGCTTGGTATAGATATTCTTACAAGCTTTAAGCAGGCTCGCAGCTTTTAAAGCTTTCTATATCACACTGGCACCACATACAATGAACAATAATAGTCTCCACTATTTACCAGCACAACCTATTAACCATCTGATATCTGACAACTCATTCACATTGAATACTCGATCCAAAACAATTTTAGGAGTATTCTTAAATAAAGAAAAAATAAACATGGTCTATATAAATACTCAGGTTTTACATGATAAATGCATAAAATTACCCGGTGAAAAATGGGGTAGAAAAAGCAATAAACCTTCTGTGACTCAAGTTGTTAATATATGCCTATTACAAAACACCTTTTTGCCGCCCCCCCCCACCACCCCCACCCCCACCCCACCCACCCCCCCCCCACCCCCTCCCTACTTGGGCCAATCTTTGATCTCCATTTCTATAATAATTTTAATCTTTGGATACAAAAACAATAACTTTACCCAGGCCATGGTAGGAAGTTACCGCCCAGACTTTAAATGACTCTTGTCGACCAAATCAGCACCACTAACATATCTAGCCACAAAAGATATTAATCTAAATGGAGCACCAATAAGTGGAGCATCTGATATTGGCACGTCAGCTGTCTCAACTCCACAAGAATCCTCCACCTCCAACTTTGTAACCCCAACTTCATTCTCATCCAGTGGAATTTGCACAATCTCTTCAGATACAATGATGGTCTCATCATTTGGAAGTACATCAGGGTTCTTGTGGTTAGCATGATTGCCAACATCATTTTCGATGGACATCATCTTCTCACCTAATAAAGAAGGCCTCTCACTGGATTCAAACAAGGGATCATCAATGATATCACCTGCAAGCCTTTCAGTAGTTCCAGCTATTGGATCAGGTCCAAGAGCTGAATTTTCTGCAACAAGGACACTTGGAAACCTTTCAGCAGTTCCATCCATTTGATCAGAGGCAATAGCTAAACCTTCAACAAAAGCAGGTGCAACTTGGCAAACCGTCGGATCAGGACCAACAGATGAAGACAGTTCAGCCGTTGCGCCCTTTTGATCATGCTCAGCCTTCAACTGAAACAATACATAATAACCATCAGACCCAGTAAGAAAATTAAGAGTACTTCTATGTGCACTGACATTTGTCACTAACATAGGAAAAAAAACAATACATGGGACCAAGATACTATTTTCTCGTTGCATGCCTGTTGAGCAGTTAGTGTACATAGAATTATTCAAAAATTAAATAAGTAGTTCAACTTGATTTGTATTTTTCTTCTATGGTTTTCCTGAAGGATTGTAAAAGTGCACTAGGCCACTGAGGACTCTTGAGCAGATCTTGTTAAGAAATCTATTTTCTTCTCTCACCATTATGACAAGACATATTCGTCTCCAGTAAACCAAGGACCTTCCCTATCTATTTACAGAAATCATAATCGTCAAAATATTTCAAAACCTAAAAAAGTTTATGCTTTATTACCTTCTCAACAAGCTCTGCATTTTCAGAGAGCAATTTTTTAATCATCATTTGAGCAGCAAGCATCTCTGATTTCATGTCCTCGTTTATTGAAGCACGCTACACCAGGAAATGCAATTTTTTGTCAGAAAGATATCAGCATATAAAAGAGACACCACACAAATTCTCACAAACTCGATAGCATTCCTATCAATAGTTCGAGTAAATAGCTCATCGTGTGAAACTCATAATCTGAAAGTTGGAAGTGAACACACCTCATGGTTATGTCACATTGCTTCAGTTTTAAAAATGATAACATATATCTGGACAAATTATCCATTTTGCAGCATGGTGCATTCCTTTTCCGATATAAATTTCCCAAAGAAAAGCTGGACTCAAGGAGTTTAAAGAAAAGAATCCCTAGCTTGTGTATTCATTCTCCATTTTTCACAAGGCTAGGAGATGCATTTCGGAATGAGTTTCAATGATATTTGCACAATGTCCTCCTTACATGATAGTAAGTGGATCCACACTCGTGAGAGAGGACCTTGTGGTGATATCATTTTTACTTGTGGAAACAACATTTCCTTATATAAACACAAGTTTAAATGTGTATATATATATATATATATATATATATATATATATATAAATGTATGTATGTAATTATGCATGTATGTTTGTATGTGAAAATCCATCCTAGAATTGCCTCTGATGATTAGGAAAAATGCAATATGGTCAGTGATCACTGATGCAATATTTTTAGGAGATAAATGGTCGTCATCATAACATCATTTAATTTGCAAAAGTTACGTCATGTTTTGACTAATATATGTATCTATCACTAAAAAGAGGAAGATTGATACACAGGACAGTGTAAGCCAACTCCAAATGATAGGGAAAGGTTATGTTAAGGTTGTCTTTACAACACATGTTGCAAATAAACATTTCTCAGTTAGCCATTCCATGAGGCTATGTCAAGCATCTAAAATTTATGACACAGAATGGTAGAAAACAGAGTATTGGAATCACAAAACATTTGGGCAAGCACCATAAACCAATTTACGACATTTATGGAACATACATCACTAATGGGAGTCAGATACCAATAACAAATACTAAAAGCGGAGTCGGATTCACGAGATACCACCAAACTAATATTTGAACAAGCATTACAATTATTTTTGAAAAAGGAACGAGAATTAACAAATTATAGGCATATAATGTGCCAAGAGCGAGAAGAGATAATTACAAACCATCGTGCTGCTTACAGTTGATAAATGAGCTGAATTCTGTATCTGTGACTGCAGACCAGACATAGTTTCTATTAGCTGTTGATTCTCTTGTAAGAGATTCTTCAGGGATTCTTCCAACTCCATTACCTGCGAGGCTTTGATTTTAATATCCATATCAGAATATATAAACATACCTACGTGACTAGTCTGTGAATGGTTTATGATGTGTGCATAGGTGATACCGTGATAGGACCGAGTACAGATATTGTAATTAATTTAACAACTACAGTTGAAAATATACGTACACAAAGCAATGGCTCGTTGCAATATAAGGAAGATCGAGGAGAGTAAGAAAGACACACCCATTAAAAATTGAAGGATCACATCTGTGACGCCCCCAAAATTAGGTATACATCACCCATCTTGGGTCGCCACTTACATGGTACAGAATTTAAATACAATTTATTAACATATCACGTGGTACAATACGACATAAACCGTGAGTTTAAATACAAATATCGCTCTACTAGATATTATACAAACTCAAACAAAAAGTCCTCATTACAATTATTATCACACTATTTCACGTAATAGTGAGGACTACTAATGCTATCTTCAAGACCATCACTGCTTCCGACTCGTCGTCCCGGCCTATATTCTCATTTCACGGAAGAGAAACGGTGAAAGAAAGGGTGAGCTCAACTAGCTCAAAGAAGAAATATTATGACTAAGATAATGCAAAATAAATTATCAATAGTCTTCAACAATGTTAAACCGATAAAATACAATGACAACCAGTTTAATCTGCGGTGAATATGCAATCCATTAAAAGAGTCAAGTAGAAAATAAAATCTACTATCTTTTATGATTTTAAAAGGTTTTTCATCATCATTATAATTTGAGACTCAGCTTTTAATAAATAATCCACATCATCGAATCACCCCCGCTACTACGCCAAGGATATTCTTTAGTATCACGATCACAATTATTCTCAGACTCTTTTACGGCCAAGAATAGTTGTGTAATCATTAATGGTCATGATCATGCCAACAATCGTCCATCAATGCACTACTACCATCGAGGATTTTTTTTTTTACCACATCATTTGTAACATTACGGCCATGATTACACCGAATAATCCTCGTCATAATCATACCAAGTCCATCCATTTCTATGAGCCATGATGACTTTAAAAAATATAAAATGAGGATGATGACAATGATATAAGAATTCAATAAAACAAGTTCAAGAATTATTTTATCCAGAAATTTTAACGTCCAAAGCTGTCAACATGATACTTTCTTTGAGAGTAAAATTCAAGAATGATCGTAAGAATATTTCCATGAAAAGATATCTTTGGATGAAACGCAAATATCGAGGATATTCTACTAATTTCATGGAGTATAGAAGTCAAAGTTTTTAACCATTTGGGTATAATAAAGAATGGAATAACAAAAGAAATCACCATGCATGCGGTATTGCAGATGCATAAAAGTTATTCCAATGTAATAATAATAACGGAACCAGTCAAATGGTGAAATTCACAACGGTTGTGATGTTCCAATGTAATAATAAAGATGGAACCAGATCCGGTGTAAAACACACGATAGGATATTCCAAATGAATGATAAAGATTTTAACAGTCCCGGTAAAAAACACATGCATGTGATGTTCAAATGAATAATAATAATAAAAGCGGAACCAGTCCTATGTAAAACACATGCAGGATGTTCCAACAGTAATAATAATAAAGACGGAACCAGTCAGGTGTAAAACACATGCATGAGGATGTTCCAATGTAATAATAGAAGAATGTCACCAGTATAGGGTGTATCATTACAGATACAAAGTTATTCCAACATAATAATAAGCAAATGGAATAACATAAGGATTTCACCAAGTATATAGTGGTACGCCACAGACACAAAAGTTATGTATAGGGTATGCCACTTTTAAAAAGTTATTCCAATGTAATAATAGTGAATGGAATAATGTAAGTTCTCTTCAAGAAGAAAGAATAACACCCCTTACCGTAAAAAGAACCGAATATAGAAGTAATGAAGCAAGCAGAATACTCTTCTTCTTTCTATAACTTTCTCTCTATAGCTTTCTCTATAATTCTCTCTGTAGAGTTTCAATGAATTCGTAAGAAAATAATGAAGGAATGAAAGCTTCTATTTATAGGAAAATGGAATGCATAGAACTAATCCATGAACGGTCCGTATTGATTTACTTTAATCTGATTTGGCCCATGTTTAAAGAAAAATCTTTTAAATAAAATATAATATATTCTATTTATATAAAAACATTTTACTATGCAAAACACTATGCAAAAACACTACGCAAAATACTACGATAATAAAATATAATATATTTTATTTATAAAATAACTTTAATAAAGTATTACATTTTATATAAAAGATGTTTCGCATTTTATTACGTTAATAATCTGAATAAAATAAAACGTCATTATCGCTATAATAATTCATATTATTAATCGACAATAATGGAATCAAACTAAGTGACTTCTCACATAAGCATCAATAATCAATACCGTGTGCTACTACGCAACCACACGATTCATCGCATTTTTACTACCGAGTAGTTCAACAAGATCACCAGTAAAACTTCCGCCGTTATTTCAATAAAATATTTTGTCTTTTTTCTCAATCCGACAATAATTTCATTGTAGGTCCACCAATGATTGAGCCGTGCATATTTAATATTCCCTCGCTAAACCGAATATTCCCCACCAATCGAATATAATATAATCACTCAGATACTTTGCAAAATTTATAAATATTACCCACAACTATAACATTATATCAAATTATTCCATAATATTCAAAATAATATTTATAGAAAATTCATCTTTATTTATAAAAGCTGGGTCTTACAACCTCCCTTCTTATGTAAATTTCCCTCGAAATTAGGGTACGTGACTGGTATGTCAAGAGGTAAGGATACCTTGATTTCATTTTGATTCTAACTCCCAAGTCATTTCCTCAACATCGTGGTTCCTCCACAAAACTTTGATTGAGGTATAACCTTGGAGCGTAAAATATGTTCCTTCTTATCCAAAATTTGAACAGGAACCTCTTCATACGTCAAATCTTCCGCTATTTCGTCCTGCTCTCTTTCAATAATATGGTTCGGGTCTTTCACATATTTACGTAACATGGATATGTGAAAACGTTATGAACACGAGACATATTTGGCATGTAAAAGCGAGTCTATAGCCACGATTCCTACTCGATCGAGGATTAAAATGGACCGATGAATCGAGGATTAAGTTTCCTCTCTTTCCAAATCTTGTAACTCCTTTCCATGGAGCAACTTTTTAACAATACATGATCTCCTATATCAATTCCACGCCCTTTCGATGAAGATCAAGATAACTCTTTTGTCGATTTTGTGAGGTTTTATACGTCATTCGGATCGTTTCAATCTTTTTCCGTAGTCATACGCATTCAACCCGGCCCCAACAACGTTGCTTCACCCACCTCATCCCAAAGATCATCGAGAACGACACTTTCTTCCATACAACGCTTCGAATGGAGCCATGCCAATACTTGGTTGATAATCGTTGTTGTAGGAAAACTCCACCAATGGTAAAAACTTGTCCCAACTCCCTTGAAATCAAGAACACGAGTCTTAATAGATCTTCAAGAGTTTGAATAGTCCTCTCCGATCGTCCGTCTCATTCGAGGATGATACGCCGAGCTAAATCGTAAGTCCGTGCCATAGCTTTTTGTAAACCAACCCAAAATCTTGAAGTGAATCTTGGGTCTCGATCGGAAACTATGGATACCGCTAAGATACCACGCAGCCTTTACAATCTTCGATTATGTTTATATACGAAAGCAAGACGCGTTCAAGTGTATAAGTTTTCGATTCGCAGAAGAAATGAGCGAGACTTGGTCAATCTATCAACAATGACCCAAATCGCATCAACGCCTTGAGAAACCTTAGGAAGACCGCAGAACGAAATCCATGGTAATGTGCTCCCACTTCCATTCCGAATTTCAAGTGGTTCTGATGGACCTTTTGGTACTTGATGTCCGCTTTAACTCGTTGACAAGTTAGACACCTTGAGATAAACAAATACTATCTCCTCTCTTCATATTGCTCCACCAAAATGTATTACCTAATATCACGATACATTTGGTACTCCTGTGATGGATTCGTAAATGGTGTGTTCAGGCTTCCATCATGATATTATACTTTAAATCGTGGTCGTTAGAACACAAAGTGCGGAGTCGACTCAAGTATTCCTTCTTCATCGATTCTTGCTTGCGTATAGCACCCTCCTCGCACTTTCTTTTTCATACGATCGCCTCCGTGTCAGTAGCTGGAAAGCGCCTTTAACTTTATCGATTAAAGTCTGTTCTACTCAGATATTTGCTATCATCACACGCGTCCCTGAGTCTTTAACTCTATCTCCATCCTTTGCAAGTCACACAAAATGGGCCTTTCAGGTCGATAATAACGCACTCAGATGCTTGCATACGATCTTCTACTCAACGATCACCTACCACGTTCGCTTTTCCGGGGATGGTATTGGATGGTATGATCATAATCTTTCAATAGTTCAAGCCAACGTCGTTTGTCGCATGTTGAGTTCCTTTTGAGTGAAGAAATATTTGAGGCTTTTATGATCCGTAAAGATCTCCACTTTCCCCCATACAAGTAATGCCTCCAAATTTTAAGTGAAGATAACAACCGCTAACTCCGGATCGTGAGTAGGATAATTCCTCTCATATTCTTTGAGTTGTCGCGAGGCATAAAGCTATAACTTTTCCATGTCAGATAAGAACACATCCCAACCCTTTTGTTGAAGCATCATCAGATGACAAATCCTCCGAGCCAAATGGTATTGTAAGCAGTCTTTGAAATAAGTCTCTTCTTGAGTTCTTGAAAACTCTTCTCACATTCTTCGCTCCAACCGAACTTCAGTATCTTTCGAGTCAATTTGAGTCGATGGAGTAGAGATTCGAGAAAATCCTTCCACGAATCTCCGATAATAACCAATTAAACCGAGAAAGCTACGTGCATTTCGGCCACCGATTTAGGTTGTTCCCAAACTTTGAATAGCTTCAATCTTTCAGGGTCAACGGATATTCCACGACTTGATACCACGTGCCCAAGGAATGCTACTTCTTGAGCCGAACTCGCATTTCTTCAACTTCGCATAAAGCTTATATTCACGAAGCTTTTGGAGTGTCACCTCAAGTGTTGCTTTCATGATCTTCACGGCTTTTGGAATAAATAAGGATGTTCATCAATAAAGAGGCGACCACAAAGTGATCTAAATATTCCTTGAATACTTCGGTTCATCATATCCACGAAGGCGCAGGAGCATTAGTCAATCCAAAGGACACGACTAGAATTCATAATGCCTGCATGGGGAGTTCCGAAAAGCCGTCTTTGGAATGTCGGTGGTTCTAATCTTCAATTGGTGATATCCGGAACGAAGATCAATCTTTGAAAAGAATTTGGCTCCTTGCAATTTGGTCAAACAGTCATCAATACGTGGCAATGGATACCTATTTTTGATGGTGACATGATTCAACTCCCGATAATCAATCTAAAGTCGCATACTCCCATCTTTCTTCTTCACGAATAGTAACAGGAGCACCCCAAGGAGAAGTACTAGGGACTAATAAAGCCAATGTCTAACAATTCCTGCAGTTGGGTCTTTAACTCCACGAAGTTCAATAGGAGCCTATTCGATATGGGCTTTGGAAATAGGTTTTATACTGAGTTCAAGGTCGATACAAAATTCAATTTCACGCCACGGGGTAGGCGGGAAGTTCTTCGGGAATACGTCGGAAATTTATTAACAATAGAAATATCGCTTCAAAATGGCGTATTTTTGTTTAAATCATGATACGAGCTAAGAAAGCTTCGACATCCATTTTTCAATAAACGAATAGCTTTATGGCTTGAGAGATAATCGTGATTGATTTTAATGGTTTGGTCGTTTGAATTAGCATAATAGGTTGATTAGGAATACGAAAGCTAACAACCTTACGAAAACAATCAATTTTTGCATGATAAGTAGTTAACCAATCAATCCCTGTAGAATCACGCCAAATGCAAGTATTTTTAATGAAATAAGATCGATGTGTAATGTGAGGGTACCGATTTGAACCAAAACAAGACTTATAAGCGATGTGGATGTAATGAAGGTTTCTCCCAATGGAGTTTCCACAGATAAGTCAAAGTCTAATTCTCTCCGAGTCAAATTTAATCGATGAGCGCAAGTAGGAGAAATAAAAGAATGGGTAGCGGTGATCAAATAAAGTGTAGACTTCATTAGAGTTTATGATAAGCTTACGTGATGACCTCATTTGGGTTCCTTGCTCTCCGGGAGGTCACAACAAACGCCTCCCTCAGACTCTGGTTTTGACTTTTACGGGACGACCTTTGGTGCCTCCATTCTAGTTGAATTTCTTCTTGAACGACAAAATCGAGCTAAGTGACCTTCTCTTCCACAATTATAACATGCTTGAATGACGGTTGATTCGGACCGACGTGTCCCTCTTCTCCGCATTTGAAGCATATGATAGGTGGTCTTTCTCCTTCCTTAACAACGGTCTTGTGGCCGACGTCTTTCCATCATTGTTGAATCTCGCTTTCTTGAAATGTCCATTCTTATTGTTTTGGCCCCGATTACCACCAAAGTGGTTACCATATCCGCCCGCACATTGATCTCCACGCTTGTTGTCACCGCTCGATGACTACTCTCATTGGTATTATAACTTCTTACCGCTCTCTTTTAATAACGTTGACTCGTTATCGCTACTCCACTAACTCGAGCCCTATTTACAACATCCGAATACAAACACGGTTTATGAGAAATAAGATGTTCGACGTATCTCCGACTTCAAACCTCTTAAAAACATTGAGCCATTCTCTCTTCATTATCCACAAGTGACGAACCGTGATAACTCCGCAAATTTTGCCTCGTCATTGCGACACTCGGTCATATTGTTTTGTTCCAACTTGATAAACTCCACCTCCTTCATGTGGCGAATACTTTCGGAAAGTATTTGTCGCCGAATGCCTCTGGAACTTCTCCCAAGATATCTTCAAGATAAAGAAGTCGAGTACGCTTTACCGATTCCCACCAAGAATCGCGCCTCCGCCAAGAACATAAAGGCGTGAAGGGAACCTTTTGCTTCTCGGAGCATCCAAGACATCAAATATCTTGGTAATCTGCTTTATCCATTGCTTCCGCCGTAAGTGGTTTTGGCTTTCTCCCTTAAACTCGGTGGTCCCGGCTCCTTGAATTGTTTAGCGGTGATCACCGAGAGTTTTCCGTGTTTCCACCTACGTTTTGGGACAGAGCTCGCCTTTCATTGTTGCATAAATCGCATAAAGCCTCCGAACATTTGATCATTCATCATTTGTCAGTCGGTGTTGTTTGTTTCGTGAGGATTGTCGCCTTCACGATGCACATTATCCACGATTATTGATATGTGGTGAATCAACGATCGCTCGTGCTCCATTCTTATTCTCAACATTCTCGGATGTCATTTTCGAGATCATGTCACAAAACAAAAGATTAATTGACATTTAACAATTATCTTTATATTCGACCGACCAATAAAATAAAGACAAAAACTTAGGTAGGTCATACTAAGCGAAGGTATTCCCTGTCTCTCCCTCCTAGTACTTTTCTCACATCTTAGCTTGAGGATCATATCCTTAGCTTTGATATCAATCATGACGCCCCCAAAATTAGGTATACATCACCCATCTTGGGTCGCCACTTACATGGTACGTAATTTAAATACAATTTATTAACATATCTCTGTCGTGTACAATACGACATAAAGCGTGAGTTTAAATACAAATATCGTCTACTAGATATTATACAAAACTCAAACAAAAAGTCCTCATTATAATTATTATCACACTATTTCACGTAATAAAGTGAGGACTACTAATGCTATCTTCAAGACCATCACTCGTTTCCCGACTCGCCCCAAATTATATTCTCATTTCAAGAGAAACGGTGAAAGAAAGGGTGAGCTCAACTAGCCCAAGAAGAAATATTATGACTAAGATAATGCAAAATAAATTATCAATAGTCTTCAACAATGTTAAACCGATAAAATACAATAGACAAACCGGTTTTAGCTGCAATGAATATGCAATCCATTAAAAGAGTCAAGTAGAAAATAAAATCTACTATCTTTTATGATTTTAAAAGTTTTTCATCATTGTTATATTGAGACTCGCCTTTAATAAATAATCCACATCATCGAATCACCCCTCGCACTACGCCAAGGATATTCTTTAGTATCACGATCACAATTATTCCTCGCACTACGGCCAAGAATAGTTGTGTAATCATTTAATGGTAGTGATCATGCCAACAATCATCCATCAACGCACTACTACCCATCGAGGATTTTTTTTTTACCACATCATTTGTAACATTACGGTTAAGATTACATCGAATAATCCCTCGGTCATAATCATACCAAGTCCATCCATGCTCTACAGGCCACGAGATGACTTTAAAAAATATAAAATGAGGATGATGACAATGATATAAGAATTCAATAAAACAAGTTCAAGAATTATTTTATCCAGAAATTTTAACGTCCAAACTGTCAACATGATACTTCTTTGCAGAAAGTAAAATTCAAGAATGATCGGAAGAATATTTCCATGAAAAGATCTTTGGATGAAACGCAAATATCAAGGATATTCTACTAATTTCATGGAGTATAGAAGTCAAAGTTTTAACCAATTTGGGTATAATAAAGAATGGAATAACAAAAGAAATCACCATGCATGCGATGCCGCGCCAGAACATGGTTATTCCAACAGAATAATAATAACGGAACCGTGTCGTGAAATTCACACCGACAGGATGTTCCAATGTAATAATAAAGATGGAACGGATCCGGTGTAAAACACACGAGATAGGATATTCCAATGAGAATGATAAAGCGGAACCAGTCCAGGTGTAAAACACACGCATGTGATGTTCCAATGAATAATAATAAAATCGGAACCAGTCCGTGTAAAAACACACGCATGAGGATGTTCCAATGTAATAATAATAAAGCGGAACTGTGTCCTGGGTGTAAACACATGTATGTGATGTTCCAAATGAATAATGAAGAATGTCACCAAGTATATAGGTAGATCATGATACAAAAGTTATTCCAACATAATAATAAGCAAATGGAATAACATAAGGATTTCACCAAGTATAGGTACGCCAGCGTATCAAAGTTATGTATAGGTATGCCACTTTTTGAGTTATTATTCCAAATGGAATAATAGTGAATGGAATAATGAAGTTCTCTTCAAGAAGAAAGAATAACACCCTTACCGTAAAAAGAATCAATATAGAAGTAATGAAGTAGCGTAATACTCTTCTTCTTTCTATAACTTTCTCTCTATAGCTTCTCTCTCATAATTCTCTCTGTAGAGTTCAATGAATTCGTAAGAAAATAATGAAGGAATGAGCTTTATTTATAGGAAAATGGAATGCATAGTAATTAATCCATGAACGGTCCAGATTGATTTACTTTAATCTGACGGTCAGTATGTTTAAAGAAAAATCTTTTAAATAAAATATAATATATTCTATTTATATAAAACATTTTACTATGCAAACACTATGCAAAACACTATGAAAAAACTTATGCATAATAAAATATAATATATTTTATTTATAAAATAACTTTAATAAAGTATTCTTTTATATAAAAAGATGTTTCGCTTTTATTACGTTAATAATACTGAATAAAACAAAACGTCATTATCGCTATAATAATTCATATTATTAATCGACAATAATGGAATCAAACTAAGTGACTTCTCACATAAGCATCAATAATCAATCAATCTACTGGTGCTACTATGCAACCACACGACATCGCACTTTACTACTGAAATGGTAGTTCAACAAAGATCAACCAGTAAAACTTCCGCCGTTATTTCAATAAAATATTTTGTCTTTTTCTCAATCCGACAATAATTACATTGTAGGGTCCACCAATGATTGAGAGTTCATATTTAATATTCCTCGCTAAACCGAATATTCCCAGACCAATCGAATATAATATAATCACTTGTATACTTTTGCAAAATTTATAAATATTACCCACAACTATAACATTATATCAAATTATTCCATAATATTCAAAAATAATATTTATAGAAAATTCATCTTTATTTATAAAAACTGGGGTCTTACAACATCACTTCCACAATCAACAAAAAAGTAACAATGAATCCTCTCTACTGGCTTTATTAATAGTTTAAATGATAAAAAAAAACATAAATGGTATGGTTATTAAAAAAGCCATGTACCTGTGAGTGTAGTCTTGTGTTATCAGCATTTAGGCCAGCAATTGTTCCTTCGATAAAATTCTGTAAAACAAGGCCTTTATTCTTCATTTCTCCACTCTCAACAGAAAAGGAGCAAAATGCAATGTAATATGACTGAAGCACTAAATGATTAAGACAAACCAACAACTGTATTTGTTAATTATTCACCATCGTAGTCAAAATTGGTCCCCAACTAAATTAACTTTTCATGAAAAAAATAGGTATTATTGTAAAGAGAAGCAGGCATAGGTGCTGGGATCCTTTACATGCCAATGGAAATGAAACTTTAGAATTCTAACTATTTATTGTTTTATGATAGCCAATAAAGTCACAGAAAGTTGAATAAAACTGAAAATAATATGATGATTCAATATTTTTTAAAAACGTAATGATTTTTTTTTTCTTTTCAGAACAAGAAATGAAAATCACATAGATGAGAAACAAGACATGGTTACTTCGACAACAAACCAAAATGGAAAACTTTTATTACAAGTCAGTCGTTGTGGTAAAAACAAAGAAAGCTGTTTTGATGTGTGACCAAGCTAAAACTTTTATTACTAGTTCAGTCCTTGTGGTAAAAACAAAGAAAGCTGTTTTGTTGTGTGACCAAGCTATTTGGCAGATATGAGTATGTAGATATAACATGGTACCACTATTGGAAACTGTGGTGGACCAATAACATGACTAGCGTGGCAGCTATTACATCTTAGTATCCTACTCATACCGTCACTAGCTCTTCTGATTTTAAAGAGAAAAATTCTTCAAAACATAAAGATTATCAGTTAAACCAAAAAATTGTATGGTAAGGACTTGCCTCCTTTTGAGCCCATGATTCTCTTTCTTTCTCCAGCTGTTCGATTTTTTCTTGTAATCCCACCTGTGGAACAATGTATAACTTACTCCATTAATGCTGCTTCATATGTTTGTGAAAGAGATTGAGGGGCCTCAGTGGCAATAGGCGCCCCGCTCCACCAAAAGGTCAGGGGATCAAACCTCATTCCCCCTCCCCCTAGAATAGAACAGAAATAGGTCTTTAAACTCCCAAAAAAAAGACATGTTAGTAAAAATCACCAATAAGAATCCTAGACAGTAGACAAACAAAATAAATAGAGAAAATCCATAGTTCAATCAACCACATACATATATATCAATACATAAATACGATGTTAATTGAGGGACCTAAGAATACCAGGTTTGAAAATTACACTCCGTCAATATTTACTTGCAACACTTCTTTTTTCACACAGATAAGAAAGCTAGATGCTTTGAAACTATATCTTGAAAGTAATCTCAATGGAAACCACTCAATTAGAAGAATTCAAAATTTTCTCTCTTAGAGCAACCTATGTGGGACCCAAAAGTAATCACCAGTAAAATATTTTATTCATCGATTGAATGGAAATCATACAAGACAAAAGCTTAGCTTGCTTAATTTTGGGACATCAGGAGTGTGTTGCGCATGAATTGAGATTGAGGAAATATAAAACAAATACCTCTTTTAAACTTGTGGTGGATGCTTCATTTACCAACTGACTGATCTTCTGCTTATAATCAGCCTGCATATAACAAGGCCTTAATTTTCAAGCTCCCCGTAAAAATTAAAGTGGATTTCAAGGGTAGACAAGGAATTAGCAAAAAATAAATGGTTGCTAAAAGATCACTCGAAACACTAAGGTACACAATGGCTGTAGCACACACACTCTTTACGTAAAAGTAACTGCTCCCCTAGATCTAGAATAACCAAACTTGGTATAATTAAGGCATTCCACTTAAATCACCTCTTTCTGAAACCAAGATTCTTTTTCATTGTCTAATTGTGAAATTATCATCCCTAAATAGGCCTGAAAATTACAAAACAGAGAAAAGAAGATATCACATGTCAGAGATTCAAGCATGAAACTAAACTAGAATATACCTCACATTATATGAGAATAAATTGAATACCATAAGCGAAAAAAAAAACACAAAACACATAAAAGTACGTCATTTTTACAAAGTTCTGTACTAACATCTTACCACCCCAATTTTAATAAATTTTTATTACCTCTTTACTTATGTGAACATCTTTTTCCTCTTGTAATTGTTTGATTTGTTCTTCTAGGCTGGTCTGAAAAATCCCAGTAGATAAAGAATTAGTAGAAAGTTGAATGATTATTAAAAGACCAATTCAAAAACTTTTGTGCACCGTCGCAATAAGACAGACTTTCCACCTAAAAGTAACTGCCCAAGATCTAGAACAGGCAAACTAAGTATAATTCAATCATTCAATTCATATCACCTCTTTCTGATGCCAGAAATCTTTTTCATTTTGTAGTTGTGAAATTTTAAGCCCTAAATCAACCTGAAAATTATAAGACGAAGTACCGTTATCACATATTATTTAAGCATAAAGTAGAATATCAAAAGAAAATCAAACATTAATAAGTAAGCAACTTCACAATGCTCTGTATTACTTATCTAATCACGCCAATTTAATAAAGTTTTTTACCTCTTTATTTATGTATGCATCTTTGTCCTTTTGTAATTGTTTGATTTGTTCTTCTAGGCTGACCTGCATAAACCCAGCAAGTTACTTAATGCATCATACTGAAAGACAAAAAGATCAAGAAACCATGTAAAGTTAGAATGCATTTTATCCTCTCTGTTCAGCCAGAAAAGCTTCTAAGCCTAGAATGAGATAAACTGTAAAGGTGCGGAGGGAAACTTGTAGAACTATCGAAATAACATATTTCTTTGTGAAATAGCAACTCCATAAATATAAATACCAATGTTTCTTTTCAATTTGACAACTATAATGCATACAGCCGCAAAGGGGATCCCATGAATTAACTGTAAAGGCGTTCAAAAAATCATTTGAAAGTTTTGGTATAAATATGATAAACAGATTCATGTATAAATCAAGCACTTGAAAATTGCAGGTGAGAGTTTTGGAATTCAGTTTTGGTATACTTCATAAACCCTTAACCACTAAACACCAGCTAGACGTGTTTGTAAGTGCCTAATCTGGGAAAGGTAACAGTGCAAAATGACAACTGCAAGTTAGTAATCTCAAATCTGCAGAAGCCATGAAAGCTCATGCTTAAAATATGTCCATATATGTTTTGTGAGTGATAGAGCTGGAGATCAAATGTCCTATTACAATGAATTATTATTGGATTTATTGTGAAACTTACGTCTTCACTGCCACTGGTGTGATGTCTGTCCAAATACATATCAGACTTTGGCACGTCATTCGGAATATCTGCAGTTTCAAAGACGGGTCCTTGATGATCCTGCTCAAACCCATTGACTGTCTGATCAGCTGAAGCCGATCCCTCAATATCAACGGCTACATCTTCAGCAGTCTTAGCCTGTTTATTCTTCTTCTTTTCTTCTTCTTCTTCTTCTTTTCGTCTTCCATTAAAATCAAACTTTGTTTCACCTACAAGAACATAAAACTCCACCGAATCAAAATCATGGTGATAAATATTGAAGATGTGTCTCAAGGTAGTAATCCAAATTGGTCTAGTTTTCATTCAGCCACCTATCTATTATATTAATTCCTCCTCCGTTGAAAAGATAGTGTCAAATGCCTCTAATCAAATTCAAAATTTCAATTAACGTATATCCAAAGAAGGTCAAATAATAATAATTAAACAACGAAAAAACATATTTACTACATAATATCAATGAATAAAGTTAATCGAGCAACGTTTACAGGGACATTCAGAAATTAAAAAAAGAAATGCAAAGGAAAGATGATATGAATGTGAAACGTAAATAAACAAAAATCAATAAACGGAGCGGAGTAGACAGATCCGAAAATAGAAGTCTTACAAATTAAGATTCGGATTGAAGATTAAGTTTTTCTTTTTGTTTCTCACCGGAGGAGGAGAGATACAAGTAAAGTTTAACGGCATTAATGGCGTTTTATATTTATATTACTATTACTACAGTACTACTGGTGTTGGGCCTTTAACATACTATATTTGGGCCTTGGTTTCAAACTCTTAAACCCAGTGGGTTATTAATTCGCCTCCGACCAAACATACATACATGTTTAGGAGAATACTTACATTCTTACTAACTTTTTTGTTTATCAATATATATAATATATAGAGATGGAGTATGCCTCGTTAGTAAATTATAAAATAATTATAAAATAAATTCTGTCTTTAATATTTTTTTAAAAAGAATATTTAAAATGATGTAATTTTAATAAATATATATTATTTAAGAGAGATGTGTTATTTAAAAAATATGTTTTAGAGAGGGAGGGAGAATTGTTGTTGTTGTTAATTTGTTAATAAATATATATTATTTAAGAGAGTGGTCTTATTTAATTTGTTAATCCTGTGGAAAAAAGAAGAAGGGTGTTAATTTGTTAATCCTCCTCTTCCACTGTAAAGATCACATCACTTCTTAGACCGAGTTTTTTGTCTAAATTGTCGACCGAAAAGAACAAGTTCTTAGAAATAAAGTTATACCTTCTGTTAAGGTAATTTGGAGGAACCACAATGTGACGAAGGTTACGTGGGGAACTCGAAGAGAGAATATGATAAAGAATTACCTCATTTATTTACTTAATTATGTATGGCAGATTCGGGGATGAGAATCTTTGTAAAGGGGGAGAATGTAACGGTCGAATTTATTGAAATGTGATTCGGGGACGAATCCTTTAAGGGGAAAGATGTGACGAACGAGAATTTTGTAATTAATTTTAATATTTATTGAATTAAATAAATATTTTCGATGATTTAATTATTAGATTAAATAATTAATTAACTTGCAATTGTGGTAGATTAATTTAATTATATGTGTTACATTTATTAAATTAATGTAGAGAGTTTTATTATCAAGTATGTAATTATGTCAAAGATATGAATTAAATGAATTATTTAATTAAGCATGATGGTATTCTAATTAATTTATTTATTAATTAGAGATTTAATAATTTAATATAATTAATTAATGAGAAAATTAAATATATGACTATGTGAATTTATAAGAAGTTATTATATTTTATTTATATTAAATAAGATATATGAATTATTGTATGTGGGTGTGGCGATGAATTAAACTATATGATAAAGCTTTATTAAATTAAAGGAGTTTTGAAATCTATTATGCTAGCCAAACATGGCCTTAGTATTACTAGCGATTTACCATGATCAAGGTTAATCGACCATTATTGCCGTCATTGAGTTCTTATAGAATTTGAAATACCTGACGTTCTCTTTTCTTTTCTTTATTATTCAAGTGCGGAAGAAGCAGAGAGGAGAGATGATTATGGGTTTTGTATATAGCGTATAATCATTTATAAGAATTTATAATTAACTAACCCGTAGTTTAATTGTCGGAATCAAAGGAATAAGTCTCCTCCTCAGAATATGAGTTAATTTCTTAATTTGGCCACATGCTCGAATTAATTCATAGAACGCAATCTCTTCACTTGTTCCACCCGTGAAGAGTGCTTCGGGAACGCAAATGGTGTGTGTATTGCCTCCATCATAATCTTTGTTCTTCAAATCGTAGTTCTTGACTGTAACCGTGATTCATCAATCTCATGTACTTTCTTTAGCCATGCGATCACCTTTCGAGCAATGCCATTCTACTACTTGATCGCTTACTCGTTTCGATCTTCTATATCGCAAAATCTCTCCTTCGAGCTGAATTTATAGTGTCCGGAATGAGCGATTCGAGAATATCCCACGAATCTTCGATTATAGCTTCTGTAAAGCTAGATTTACGACTTAGTTGCTTTCAAATCGTGACTTAGACGCAACGGTTCAAATTCGATATAAAATTTAATATTAGCTTGAGGAGTAAGCCAAGAAATTCTTAGTGAAACACATTCGGAAATTTACTAACTGCAGTGAAATATAATTTTCAAATCGATTTTTTTGTTCGAGTCCATGGCATCGGCTAAGAAATATGCTGGTTTGGTTGCTTCAATTAGAATAACGGGTTAGCCTGAAAAAACTCATATGTTAACTTAAAATCACATCAAAAGCAAATATCTCTCTATAGAAATGTGGACGTGGCCAACCGAATCAGCAAGATTTCTAAACAAATGATAATGAAAGTTTCTCCTAAATTTTAAAATTTTCTCCAGAATAAGTTCAAACGTTGAATCTAAAGAGAAAGAGATAAAAAGAATGGGATAGAATCCGATTCACAGTAAAGGTATAAATTGGCAGAATTTATAATTAATTCAACCTGTATAACCAGATTCGTCGTTCTCGATTATTTCTATCACCATAAACGCCTTCCGGTGAATACGACTTTTGACTTTTCTCGACATCCTTTTTGAGTCACCACACTTGTCTGGGTTTCGATATAACCGAGCGATATGTCATTCTTTTTTTCCACAATTATAGCATACCTTAAATCCGTCAGGCAGCTTCGGGTACGATACGTCCTCTTTTCCCCGTGATTTGTATGCCACTAATCGATTCTTTCTTCTTTCTCGACGCGTCTTCATGCCGTCGCGTTATTGAATCTCCTTTTTAAAATCTCCTCCCACTCCTTTCTTTTATCATTCGGCCATTTATTACTTCACTGGGGGCGGTTATTGGTATTCTTCTTTCTCAGATTCTCCGCTGGATGATGATGAACGCACTTCATTATCTCGCTTTCTAACAATCGAGCCCTCTTACATAAATATCTCAATAGAGAAAATTTATGAGAATGAGATCGACGATGCGGGTTTCAAACCTCTAAGAAACATCCGCCATACACGCTCCTCATTCTCCACCAAATGAGGTGCAAACCTCGATAACTCCGCTGAACATCGCCAGATCTGGACACCGCCATGTTATTCTCGCCGCCTAATAAACTCCACTTCATACGACGAATACTTTCGTGGAAGTACGCATTATCGGAACTATTTCTCGAATGTCTCCTATGATACGCCGAAAGTAAATGATTGGTACGCCTACGATTCCCACCAGTAGTCTCGCTTTCGGCCACTTTAACATAAGGTGGCGTAATGGAACCTTCGTTCCTCCGCGCGCTCCCAAGACATCAATATTGCAATTTGCTTCGACCCATGTTTTCGCCACGACGGATCCGGCTCTTAAATTCTTGGTGGTCCCAACTCTTTCGAATCGCTGCTTGGTCAGGATAACCCGCGTTGTATGAACTCTGCAAAAACTTCTAAACATCCCCTCGCTAAATCTCGGGCTTAACGGTGTTGTTCACAGGAGGAACATCGCCACTCGTTGCACGCTCTCCTCGTCATAGGCATCTCCACAGGCCTCATTTACTCCAATCGCTAATATTCTCGGCCAACATTCTCAACATCACATAAAATAAGGGTTAATTAAGGAAATCAATATATCACATAATATCCCTATATACCTAACTCAATTAACAAATAAGCTAGTAGGACACACTAATTTGAAGGATTTACTCGCCTCCCTCCTAGTTCTATTCTATCTCATCCGCCTGTAGATCATATCCCTAAGCTCGATGCTCAACCATGACGTTTCCTAAATAGGTATACATCACCCATTCTCGAGTCGCCAAATACACGGGGTACGTAAACAACTACAACTTTATTATTACAACATAAACTGTGATGTTTAAATACGTATATTGCCATTCAGAACAAAATGGTGAGGACTACTAAACAATCCTTTCTAGAACCTTCATTCCATACTCCACTAGTACTCGCTACATTCTCGCCTTTCGAGAAGAAAAAATGGAACAACAAGTGAAAAGTGTGGTTTCAACTAGCCCAAGAAAGAATACTATACTAAGATAATATACAACAAATTATCGTTAGTCTCCAACAAAAGGAAAAATCTGATGTATCATAATAGACAACAAGTTTAGGATCAATATCGTTAATGAAATAATAATTCATGTAAGAGTTACGCAGAGAATGAAATCTACTATAATCTATGAATTTAACAAATTCATCATCAATATTTTATCCTTGTAACATCAATCAATATTCATCTCAAATCAAATATTCATCTTTGCACCACGTGCCAAAGATATTCATCAATCCATCGTATGTCTATCTCAACGACTGCTCATCTTTGGCACTATGTGCCAAAGATATTCTTCAGAATCATTCATCTTTTGCACTACTGTATGATCAAAACATGGATACAATTATCGTAATAGATATTTTGACTAAAAGAAGAAATTTTATTTTTCTATGAATAAAGTGCCAGATAATGAATTGTCTGTGATAATGCGAATAAGGCCGATAATGCGTGAATAAGTAACTCGACACCAAAGATGTAAATTCCACAAAAACATTTTCACGCCTCGCTTAATAGTACTTATGTCAAAAGAATCGTGAATAGTAACTCATGAATAGTAATCGTGAATAGTAACTCATGAATAAGAACTCCCGATATGAAAAAAAGTTCCGCTCCAAGGATGTTGAATGAAACTTGTTTCAACAAAGAACTCTCAAAGTATCTAAATACTCAAAAATACGCTCAATAACATAGAGAGAGAAAGAGAAAACTTTGTTTCTGTGTGATTTTCAATTCTAACTTAGCCTCTATTTATAGGAAAATGTTAAACAAGCCGAAGCAGCACTTAACTCCGCAACCCCGATGGCTTTACCTCGCTACTATTCCCACCCACCACATTTGAAAATTCAATTCAAGACATTTCTTCACCAACCACAAGGGCCCACTCAATTTGTGAATTTTCCACCAAAATCAATTATAAACCTAATTTCCAATCAGTCACCTCTTAAAATTCATAACAAATCATTCGCTCATTTTAATCTGCTCAAAATTTGTGATATACTCAACTTATGTACGATAACATATCCAAAATTACAACCATCCAACTCTGGTCGGATTCAAATATTATTCGATCTTTTAATACCCAATCCACAAAATAAAAACATCTCAAAGATTAATTCCTTCATTAATAACCACATAAATAAATCCATCATTTATATTCATATAAAATAAATATTTCCTTATCATATGAATCAATAATTAATTATTCACAAATACATATGTAATCACATTTACGACAACCAGTCGCTCCTCAGAGAGGGGGCTTTCTTAATAAGGATCTCTCTCCATCGGGCACGCAATTAGGTGACCAAACCTCTCCTTGTACGTAACTTCTACATCGCTAATAATGTTATCTAATAATATTATTCAAATAATATGAATTATCGAGAAATACATGGCAAAGACAATTATCAAACAAAGAATAATATAAAATACCAACGCAAGAATTATCAATCAATAAAAAAAATATCGAATAAGAATTACCGTGGAAAATTATTGAAAGAAAGGCCTTCACGTAAGTGATCAATAATTCAACAACATCGGCATTCCAACAAGATAATCTTAATAATTACGAGCTTTCCTCATCCAATCGCTTTTGGGCCCATTATACGGTATTACGATTTAATATTCCATTTACCAAACAATATTCCCACAACAATGAATATTTTATAACCACTTGCTTATTTTGAAATATTTATGATTTAACCCCTAACTATCCACACATTAATCAAATCAACCCTTACTATTTCAAAATAATAAATAGAGGAAAATAAATTTCATTTATTAATAATTTGGGGTCTTATATATTATGCTAGCCAAACACGGGCCTTAAGTGGGGGTTACTAGCATGAGCTACCCATGATCAAGTTAATCAATTCATTATTATTGTCAATGAAGTTCTTATAATAATGCTCTCTTTTCTTTTCTTTTATTATTCTAAGTCCAAAGGCAGTAGGGAGAGAGATCGAGAATTTATCGTAGAAAATTTGTGAGAATTGTAGATATTGTGAGTATGTGAATCATGTAATTGTGTTAGGTTATTTATTTCGTATTTAATTATATATATTTTGTAAACTATATCATAAGTTTCATACATACGATGACTTATTATCATATTTCAAAATTTCTGAGTTTGGGTTTTGGCCATATGGCCTTATATGTGGTATTTTATGTATTGATCGATATTATCCCTAAATTTTACACTTGTATGTTGTTATGCATGTTGATATCTGAAGAGACCAAAATTTAAATAAACGGATTCGGTGTTATAACGAATCCGTAGTGACAATTTTCATGTTTTATTTTCAAAACCTTCAAGAACATCAAGAACAGTGAAAGTAAATGTGTTGATTTTGCAAATTATGTGTTGTAACTTGTTAAAAATCATGCTAGATGGGTTAAGTAATGATTATATATGTATTACAATGATTGGGTAAGTCTAAATTCGTGTAAAAAAAATAACTAATTGGAAGTTATGGCCATATTCATGTATAATTTTACGTGTGATTGATTTTAGCCTAATTTGGCCTTGTTATGTTCATATTTGTAATCACAGAATGAAGCTATAAAATGTAGAAAATGAGCCTTGGTAACCCGCTTCGTGCAAGCGTTACTAAACTAAATTACCACTTACTTGACCAAAAATAAATAAATAAATAAATAAATAAATAAATAAAATAAAAAAATAAAAATAAAAATAAAAAAATAAAAAAATAAATGAAATAATTTATTCGAGTGTAATAATAGTAAGAGAATGAAAATATTCTAATTTAATTAAGTAATTAAATTAGAAGGGTAATGATTTGTTAAATAAAGTGGAGTTTATATTAAATAATTAAGTGAAAATGTAACTAATGAATGTCGTGAAAACATATGGTATGTGTGTAGGATTTGTGGTGAACGAAAGTAGTAATCGTTTAGCCTACGCACGAGGCAAGTTTCCTAACCCTACTTGTCATTATTGTTCAAGTTTATTAATTACCTCGAGTAAATTATCATTATTATTATTCATGTTCAAATGTTATATTAAAGATTGATTATCTTTTCAAAGCATGATTCAGTTATACAATAATTGTCCTATTGTATACTTCACGAGATTATTATTCAATTTGAATATCATTATTATTCAACCTTATTAGACTAGCGAACCCTTATTGATTCGACTAGTCCATAGTTGATAAGCGTTCTAAATTTAGAAACCTTGATGAATTGTTTAAACCAAACTTCCTTTAGTGCGGACTCGAATGTCAGCTGAGATGAACAACCCTGCAAAGGATTTACTTATCGTTAGTGTGGACGCCCAAAATAGGTATACATCACCCATTACGGGTTGTCAATTCATGGTATGTGAAACAACTACAACTTTATTATTACAACAAGAAATTGTGAGTTTGAATACAAATATTATCTTCTAGACAATATCTATACTCAAATAAATCCTCATCACATTTATTGATACATTATTTTACAAAATGGTGAGGACTACTAATCAACTCTCTCTAGAACCTTCATTCCATACCAGGCTATTTGCATCGCTTATATTCTCGCCTCCACGAGAAGAAAAATGGAACAAAAAGGAAAAGGGTGAGTTCAATTAGCTCAATAAAGAATATTATGACTAATATAATATACAACAAATTATCATTAGTCTTCAACAGGGAAAAATCTAATAGAATACAATAGACAACAAGTTTTAAATCAATATTCGCAAATGAAATAATAATTCATTAGAAGAGTTACGTAGAGAATGCAAACTACTATCTTCTATGTATGAATTTAAAAGTTCATCGCTCTATCTTTTATCCTCGTAACATCAATCAATATTTATCTAGAATCAAATATTCATCTTGCACAACTGAGCCAAAGATATTCATCGATTAGTCATGTTCATCTAAACACTGTTCATCTTTGCATTACGGCCAAAGATATTCATCGAAATCATTCATCTTTGCACTACGTGCCAAAGATATTCAATAATATCATCATTTAAGATCGAGGATGATGAAAATATTTTTAAAAAGCGAATCCAATTGAAACAAAATGACAAGGATTAAGGATTAAGGATTTGTACTTTGTTTTATCCATGTCCAAAAATACCTCAAAAAATAATCATAGTGGTGTAAAATTCAAGAATGAATAAAACATGGATACAATCAAAGCTAGTATCCACAATAGATATTTTAGACGAAAAGGAAAATTTTCATTTTTCGATGAATAAAGTCAGTATTAAGTAAATAGTGTCGTATGAATGAATAGTCAGTATCGTGAATAGTAACTCCAACACCAAAAGTTCCAAATTTGATAAAAATTTGGATCAATATTTCAAAGATAATGATATTGAAGAAATAATATCATTACGAAAAAATAATATCCCTTACCTCGAAAGATCAAGATTTCTAAATTTGAAACATAGAATATAAAGGCTATGACTTGAACTTGCATCAGTATAACAATACTCAAAGTATACTCAAAATACTCACAAGAATATTTCGATAATATAGAGAGAAAACTTGAGTTTACGGTGTGATTTTCAATTCTAACCTAAAGACCCTATTTATAGGAAAATGCTTAGAACACCAAAGTAGAAAATTTAATTTAATATTATTATTATTTTTCTAATTTTTCCTACGCATACTAACTGAATTCAAACCATCAACCACATCCCAATAAAAACAAAAAAAACGTTTTCTCACTTAAACCATTTAAAACTTCAAAAAATGATAATCAATTAATCCAAAACTTCAATAATTCATAATAAATAGCCCTTTTGTCGGACAATTTGAATCTCGCTACTTTTTATAGGAAATTCAATTCTCTACAACTTTTAGGAAGAAAGTTTTTCCAAATTCCAAACAGAAATTGACCAAAATCCACAAAAGCAATTTTATGTTTATAATCAAATTTCGGTTAATAAATGGGTCCACCAACATGTTTAACATGTTTTAAACATTTATTGCAACAAAAATACCCTTCCTCCTCAGTATACTCATATATCCCACATTCGTTGTAAAAATATCACCATTATTATATTATTAAAATATAATAATATATTTAAATGAATTATTTTATCGAGAAAAGATAAAATTTCAATTTTCAACAATTGTCACATTAAAATTTTATCCATCTATATCCACATAAAATCAATATTTTCCTCATCATATGAATCAATAATTAATTATTCACAAATAATATTACGTAATCACAATATTCGACAACTGTGCAATTCTCAGGAGAAGAGGGCTTTCAATAAGAATTTCTCCTCACTTCATGCGCAATTAGGTGACCAAACCTCTCTTTATGTGTGAACTTTCTAGACATTGCCAATAATGTTATCTAATAATATTATTCGGGATAATATAAATTATTGCTTTGATAATGAAAATACCGTGTAATGACAATTATTAAAACAACAATGAATATAAAATATCAACGCAGCAATTATTAAATCAATAAAATACAATATAAGCGTCTTAGTATACAATACGACATAAAGCGTGAGTTTGAATACAATATTGTCTACTAGAGATCATACAAACTCAAAAGAAGTCCTCATTACAATTATTATCACACTATTTCGCTACGAATAGTGAGGACTACTAATGCTATCCTCGGACCATTACTCGCGTTCCCCGACTCGTCCCGACTATATTCTCATTTCACAAGAGAATAAAGTGAAAGAAAGGGTGAGCTCAACTAGCCCAAGAAGAAATATTATGACTAAGATAATGCGAATAAATTATCAATAGTCTTCAACAATGTTAAAGCGGATAAAATACAATAGACAACCGGTTTAATCTAGCATTGAATATGCAATCCATTAAAAGAGTCAAGTAGAAAATAAAGTCTACTATCTTTTTAGGTTTTAAAAGGTTTTTCATCATCTTTGTTATAGGTGAGACTCGACTTTAATAAATATTCCACATCATCGAATCACCCCCGCTTACTACGATCGAGGATATTCTTTAGTATCACGACCACAATTATTCATGCACTACGGGCCAAGAATAGTTGTGTATTCATTAATGGTCATGATCATGCCAACAATCGTCCATTAATGCACTACTACCATCGAGGATTTTTATCACATCATTTGTAACATTACGGTCATGATTACAAGAATAGTCTCCCGTCATAATCATACCAAGTCCATCTATGCACTACTGAATGCCAGATGACTTTCAACATAATATAAACATGAGGATGATGACAATGATATAAGAATTCAATAAAACAAGTTCAAGAATTATTTTATCCAGAATTATTAACGTCCAAATTATCAACATGATCTTTGTTTTGTAGAGTAAAATTCAAGAATGATCGGGAAGAATATTTTCATGAAAAGATACAGGATGAAACGCAAATATCAAGGATATTCCACTAATTTCATGGAGTATAGAAGTCAAAGTTTTAACCAATTGGGTATAATAAAGAATAGAATAACAAAAGAAATCACCATAAATGCGATAGACCGCAGCATGAGTTATTCCAACAGAATAATAAATAACGGACCCGGTCCCCGGCGAAACGCATGCATGAGGATGTTCCAACAGAATAATAAAGAATGGAACCAGTCCGGCGTAAAACACATGCATGCAGGATGTTCCAATGAATAATAATAAAGAGGCGGAACCAGTCCGTGTAAAACACATTGAGCATGGATGTTCCAATGAATAATAATAAAAGGCGGAACCAGTCAGGTGTAAAACTCACATGACAGGATGTTCCAATGTAATAATAGAAGAATGTCACCAAGTATAGGGTAAACCACGTATACAAAGTTATTCCAAATGAATAATAAGCAATGGAATAACAATGCTTCTTCATGAATAAGAAAGAATAACACCCCCTTACTTTTGGTGAGGAGATTGAATCTATCGCAAGCGGTGTAGTAATAAAATACTCTTCTTCTTTCTCTTATTCTCTCTATACTTCTCTCTATATAGCTTGAATGAATTAAGTGAAAAATAATGAAGCACTAGGCCTCTATTTATAGAAGATTTCTAGCTTAAGACCGCCACGTGAAAAGGCAAGTGGCTTGATTTAATGATGATGTGAAAAGAAAAGTGGTTTGAAGCTTTGTAATGTGAAACGACAAGTGGTTTGGCGCTTTGTATGTGAAACGGCAAAGTGGTTTGACGTCTGGTAAAGGTAATTACTATTGACGAAGGTAATTACTATTCATAAGGGTAATTACTATTGACGAGGTAATTACTATTGTGAAGGTAAATACTATATGATTGAAGGTAATTACTATTCACAAAGGTAATTACTATCGATGAAGAGACTCTTAGATGATGACATATGGGCCCCCATAAAATAATCAAACTTACCACAAACGCGTCTCATAATGACTCTTTATATACATTAAGGATTGAATAAATATTACCACAAATCATTTTATTTTTAATCAACACATTTTTAATCTTTCAACAATTATTAATCATTTATAACTTGTCGTCTCAATTAATAATATAACATATTATACTGAGATGATCTTTTGTGACAATAATTGAATCAATAATATAAGAGATATGATGCAAAGAATTATCAGTAGAATAATTGAGCATACCGAGTGACTTCTCACGTAAGCATCAATAATCAATACTGTGTGTCTTCTTATGCAACCACGGCGACATCGCATTACTTTTACCACCGGGTAGTTCAACAGCTTTTAACTCAGTAACACCTCCGCCGTTATTTTTATAAAATGTTTTTATCGTTTCTCAATCCGGATAATAATTACATTTGTGGGGTCCACCAATGATTGAGCCATCATACGAATATTCCTAACAAAAAGAATATTCCCCAGACCAAACGAATATTTTATAACAACTTGCATACTTTTGCAAAATTTATAAATATTACCCACAACTATAACATTATATCAAATTTATTCCATAATATTCAAAAATAATATTTATAGAAAAATTCATCTCGTATTTATAAAAGTTGGGGTCTTACAACCTCCCTTCTTATGAAATTTCGCCCTCGAAATTAGTGGCGATACACTGGTATGTCGAAGAGGTAAGGATACCTTGATTTCATTTTGATTCTAACTCCCAAGTCATTTCTTCAACATCGTGGTTCCTCCACAAAACTTTGACTTGAGGTATAACCTTGAGCGTAGAATATGTTCCTTCTTATCCAAGATTTGAGCAGGAACCTCTTCATACGTCAAATCTTCCGCTATTTCGTCCGATTCTAACTTCAATAATGTGGTTCGGGTCTTTCACATATTTACGTAACATGGATACGTGAAAAAGCGTTATGAACACGAGACATACTTGGCGGTGGAAGCGAGTCTATAGGCCACGTTCCTACTCGATCGAGGATTAAAATGGACCGATGAATCGAGGATTGAGTTTTCCTCTCTTTCCAAATCTTGTAACTCCTTTCCATGGAGCAACTCTTAACAACACATGATCTCTATATCGAATTCCACGCCCTTTCGATGAAGATCAAGATAACTCTTTTGCCGATTTTGTGAGGTTTTTATACGTTGTCGGATCGTTTGAATCTTTTAGTAGTCATACGTATCAACTCCCGGTCCCAACAACGTTGCTTCACCCACCTCATCCCAAAGATACCGAGAAGCGACACTTTCTTCCATACAACGCTCGAATGGAGCCATGCCAATACTTGTTTGATAAGCTGTTGTTGTAGGAAAACTCCACCAATGGTAAGAACTTGTCCCAACTCCCTTGAAATCAAGGACACAAAGTCTTAATAGATCTTCAAGAGTTTGAATAGTCCTCTCCATTATCCATCCGTCTCGAGGATGATATGCCGAAGCTAAATTGTGAAAGTCTGTGCCCATAGCTTTTTTGCAAACTAACCCAAAATCGTGAAGTGAATCTTGGGTCTCGATCGGAAACTATGGATCCCAAGATACCATGTAGTCTTACAATCTCGTTTATGTGCATACGAGCAAGACGTTCAAGTGTATAAGTTTCAGACGGTAAGAAATGAGCAGACTTGGTCAATCTATCAACAATGACCCAAATCGCATCAATGCCTTGAGAAACCTTAGGAAGAGGCTAGAACGAAATCCATGGTAATGTGCTCCCACTTCCATTACGGAATTTCAAGTGGTTGCAATGGACCTTTTGGTACTTGATGCTCCGCTTTAACTCGTTGACAAGTTAGACACCTTGAGATAAATGCATATCTCTCTCTTCATATTGCTCCACCAAAATGTATAGCGAATATCATGATACATTTTGGTACTCCTGTGATGGATTGCAAATGGTGTGTCATGCGCCTCCATCATGATATTATACTTTAAATCGTGGTCGTTAGAACACAAAGTCCGGAGTTGACTCAAGTATTCTTCTTCATCGATTCTTGCTTCCTAAGATAGCACCTTCTTGCACTTTCTTCCTCATACGCATCGCCTCCGTGTCCGTAGCTTGGCAAACTTTAACTTTATCGATTAAAGTCGGTTCTACTCATATACTCGCTTATCATCACACGCGTCCCCAGAGTCTTTAACTCTATCTCCATCCTTTGCAAGTCACATAAAATGGGCCTTTTTGTTGACAATAACGCACTCGTATTTGCATACGATCTTCTACTCAACGCGTCGCCTACCACGTTTCGCTTTTCCAGGATGGTATTGGATGGTATGATCATAATCTTTAAGCAGTTCAAGCCAACATCGTTGTCGCGCATGTTGAGTTCCTTTTGAGTGAAGAAATATTTGAGGCTTTTATGATCCGTAAAGATCTCCACTTTCTCCCCATACAAGTAATGCCTCCAAATTTTAAGTGCAAGAAGACAACAAATGCTAACTCTAGATCATGAGTAGGATAATTCCTCTCATATTCTTTGAGTTGTCGCGAGGCATAAAGCTATAACTTTTCCATGTTGCATGAGAACACATCCCAATCCTTTTCCGAAGCATCACTTGTAGATGACAAATCCCTCCGAGAGGATGGTATTGTCGTAACAGTTTGAAATAAGTCTCCTCTTGAGTTCTTGAAAACTCTTCTCACATTCTTCGCTCCAACCGAACTTTGTATCTTTCCGAGTCAATTTGAGTCGATGGAGTAGCGATTGAGAAAATCCTTCCACGAATCTCCGATAATAACCACTAAACCGAGAAAGCTACGTGCTTCTATCCATCGATTTAGGTTGTTCCCACTTTGAATAGCTTCAATCTTTCTTTGGGTCAACAAATATTCCATGACTTGATACCGCGTGCCCAAGGAATGCTACTTCTTCAAGCCGAACTCACATTTCTTCAACTTGGCATAAAGCTTATATTCACGAAGCTTTTGGAGTGTCAGCCTCAAGTGTTGCTCATGATCTTCACGGCTTTTGGAATAAATAAGGATGTCATCAATAAAGACGACCACAAAGTGATCTAAATATTCCTTGAATACTCGGTTCATCATATCCATGAAGGCAAAGAGGAGCATTAGTCAATCCAAAGGACATGACTAGGAATTCATAATGCCCGCATCGAAGTTCTGAAAGCCGTCTTTGGAATGTCAGCGGTTTTAATCTTCAATTGGTGATATCCGGAACGAAGATTTATCTTTGAAAAGAATTTGGCTCCTTGCAACCGGGTCAAACAGGTCATCAATACGTGGCAATGGATACCTATTTTGATGGTGACATGATTCAACTCGAAAATCAATACAAAGTCGCATACTCCCATCTTTCTTCTTCATTTAATGTAACAGAGCACCCAAGGAGAAGTACTAGGACAAATAAAGCCAATGTCTAACAATTCCTGCAGTTGGGTCTTTAACTCCCGAAGTTCAATAGAGCCATTCGATATGGGGCTTTGGAAATAGGTTTTGTCACGGGTTCAAGGTCGATACAAAATTCAATTTCACGCCTGGGGTAGGCAGGAAGTTCTTGGGGAATACGTCAGAAATTTATTAACAATAGAAATATCGTTCAAAACCGGCGTATTTTTGTTTAAATCGTGACATGAGCTAAGAAAGCTTGACATCCGTTTTTCAATAAACGAATAGCTTTATGGCTTGAGATGACCGTGATTGATTTTAATGGTTTGGTCGTTTGAATTCGCATAATAGGTTGATTAGGAATATGAAAGCTAACAACCTTACGAAAACAATCAATTTTGCATGATAAGTAGTTAACCAATCAATCCCCTAGAATCACGTCAAATGCAAGTATTTTTAATGAAATAAGATCGAAGCGGTGTAATGTGAGGGTAGTGATTTGAACCAAACAAGACTTATAAATAGTGGATGTAATGAAGGTTTCTCCCAACGGAGTTTCCATGAGATAAGTCAAAGTCTAATTTCTCCGAGTCAAATTTAATCGATGGCGCAAGTAGGAGAAATAAAAGAATGGGTAGAACCCAGTATCAAATAAAGTATAGACTTCATTAGAGTTTATGATAAGCTTACCCGTGATGACCTCATTCGGATTCCTTGCTCTTTGGGAGGTCACAACAAACGCCTCCCTCAGACTACCGGTTTTGAATTTTCCGGAACGGCCTTTGGTGCCTCCATCTAAATTTGAATTTGTCTTGAAACGACAAAATTGAGCTAAGTGACCTTCTCTTCCACAATTATAACATGCTTTTGACGGCATTTGGCGCAGATTTTGATCGATGTGTCCCTCTCTCCGCATTTGAAGCATATGATAGGTGGTCTTTCTCCTTCCTTAACAACGGTCTTTGGTCTTGACGTCTTTTCCATCATTGTTGAATCTCCTTTTCTTGAAATGTCCATTCTTATTGTTTTGGTACGATTACCACCGAAGTGGTTACCATATCTCCGCCCGTTGATTTCCTCCACGCTTGTTATCACCGCTCGATGACTACTACTCATTCGCCGGTATTATAATTTTCTAGAAATTACCGCTTTCTCTTTTAGTTGCGTTGACTCATTATCGCGCTCCACTAATCGAGCCCTATTTACAACATCCGAATACAAACACGGTTTATGAGAAATAAGATGTTGACGTATCTCCGACTTGAACCTCTTAAAACATTCGCTACCATTCTCTCTTCATTATCCACCAAGTGGGGAAACCGTGATAACTCCGCATAAATTTTGCCTCAGACACGACACGGTCATATTGTTTTGTTCCAACTTGATAAACTCCACCTCCTTCATGTGGCGAATACTTTCGTGAAAGTATTTGTCGTTGAACGACTCCTGGAACTTCTCCCAAGATATCTTGATCAAGACAAAGAAGTTGAGTACGTTTTACCGATTCCCACCAAGATGTCGCCTCTCCTCCGCAACACATAAAAGCGTGAAGGGAACCTTTTGCTCCTCGGAGCATCCCAAGACATCAAATAACTTCGTAATCTGCTTTATCCATGCTTCCGCCATGAAGTGGTTTTGCTCTCCCTTAAACTCCGGTGGTCCCAGCTCCTTGAATTGTTTAAGCGGTGACCGCCGAGAGTTTTCCGTGTTTCCACCTACATTTTGGACATGAGTCGCCTCTTTCATTGTTGCATAAATTGCATAAAGCCTCGAACATTTGATCATTCATCATTTGGTCGGTGTTATTGTTTGCATGAGGATTGTCACCCCGATGCACATTATCACGATTATTGATATGTGGTGAATCAACAATCGTCTGCGCTCCATTGCTATTCTCAACATTCTCGGGATGTCATTTTCAGACATCGCCACAAACAAAAGGTTAATTGACATGTAACAAATTATCCCTATCTTCCGACCAACCAATAAAATAAGCACATAAACTTAGGTAGGTCATACTAGCGAAGGTATTCCCGCTCTCCCTCCTAGTACTATTCTCACATCTTAGCCAGGGATCATATCCCTAAGCTCTGATACCAACTATGACGCCCCCAAGATTAGGTATACATCACCCATCTTGGGTAGTCAGATACATGGTATAGAATTTAAATACAACTTACTAATATAACTATCGTGTACAATACGACATAAACTGTGAGTTTGAATACAATATTGTCTACTAGAGATCATACAAACTCAAAAGAAGTCCTCATTACAATTATTATCATACTATTTCACAGAATAGTGAGGACTACTAATGCTATCCTCGGACCATTACTCCGTTCCCCGACTCGTCCCACCTATATTCTCATTTTCGAAGAGAATAGTGAAGAAAGAAAGGGTAAAGCTCAACTAGCCCAAGAAGAAATATTATGACTAAGATAATGTAGAATAAATTATCAATAGTCTTCAACAATGTTAAACCGATAAAATACAATAGACAACCGTTTTAAGCTGCAATGAATATGCAATCCATTAAAAGAGTCAAGTAGAAAATAAAGTCTACTATCTTTTAGGTTTTAAAAGGTTTTTCATCATCGTTATAAATTGAGACTCGACTTTAATAAATATTCCACATCATCGAATCACCCCCGCACTACGATCAAGGATATTCTTTAAGAGTATCACGATTACAATTATTCATGCACTACGGCCAAGAATAGTTGTGTATTCATTAATGGTCATGATCATGCCAACAATCGTCCATCAATGCACTACGACCATCGAGGATTTTTATCACATCATTTGTAACATTACGATCATGATTACAAGAATAGTCTCGGTCATAATCATACCAAGTCCATCATATGCACTCTGAGCCACATATGACTTTCAACATAATATAAACATGAGGATGATGACAATGATATAAGAATTCAATAAAACAAGTTCAAGAATTATTTTTCCAGAATTATTAACGTCCAAATTATCAACATGATCTTTGTTTTGTAGAGTAAAATTCAAGAATGATCGGAAGAATATTTTCATGAAAAGATCTTTGGATGAAACGCAAATATCAAGGATATTCCACTAATTTCATGGAGTATAGAAGTCAAAGTTTTAACCAACTGGGTATAATAAAGAATAGAATAACAAAAGAAATCACCATGGATGCGATATCGCCTTACAGCAAAAGTTATTCCAATGAATAATAAATAACGGAACCAGTCCGGCGTAAAAGCGCATTGCATGGGATGTTCCAATGTAATAATAAAGAATGGAACCAGTCCTGCGTAAAACACATGCATGTGATGTTCCAATGAGAATAATAATAAAGATTTTAACCAGTCGGTGTAAAACACTGATGCAGGATGTTCCAATGGAATAATAATAAAGATTTTAACCAGTCGGTAAAACACACGTATGGATGTTCCAAAGAATAATAATAAAGGCGGAACCAGTCAAATTGTGTAAAACACATGAGCAGGATGTTCCAACAGAATAATAGAAGAATGTCACCAAGTATAGGGTAAAACCACGTATACAAAAGTTATTCCAACAGAATAATAAGCAATGGAATAACAACATTCTCTTCATGAATAAGAAAGAATAACACCCCTTACTTTTGGTAGGAGATTGAAATCGCAAAGAGTGTAGTAACAAAATACTCTTCTTCTTTCTCTCTTATTTCTCTATACTTTCTCTCTATAGCTTGAATGAATTCGTGAAAAATAATGAAGCACTAGGCCTCTATTTATAGAAGATTTCTAGCTTAGCTTTTGCCGTGTGAAAAGCAGAGTGGCTCGACGGTGATGATGTGAAAAGAAAAGTGGTTCGATCATTTTGTAATGTGAAACGACAAGTGGTTCGACGCTTTGTAATGTGAAACGACAAGTGGTTTGGCGCTTTGTAATGTGAAGCGGCAAGTGGTTTGACGTCGGTAAAGGTAATTACTATTTGCGAAGGTAATTACTTTATTCACAAGGGTAATTACTATCGACGAAGGTAATTACTATCGACGAAGGTAAATACAATTGTGAAGGTAATTACTATTCACAAAGGTAATTACTATTGACGAAGAGATTCTTAGATGATGACATATATGGGCCCCCCATAAAATAATCAAACTTACCACAAACGCCTCATATGAGACTCTTTATATACATTAAGGATTGAATAAATATTACCACAAATCATTTTATTTTTAATCAACACATTTTAATCTTTCAACAATTATTAATCATTTATAACTTGTCGTCTCAATTAATAATATAACATATTATATGATGATGATCTTGTGATGATAATTGAATCAATAATATAAGAGATATGATCGCAAAGAATTATTGTAGCAATAATTGAAGCATGGTGAGTGACTTCTCACGTAAGCATCAATAATCAATACCGTAGTGCTTCTTATGCAAACCACGCCAGACATCGTACTTTTACCAAGGGTAGTTCAACAGTTTTAACGGTAACACCTCCGCCGTTATTTTTATAAAATATTTTTGTCGTTTTCTCAATCCGATAATAATTCTGTTGTGGGGTCCACCAATGATTGAGTCGTTGTACGAATATTCCTTAACAAAAAGAATATTCCCCGACCAAATGAATATTTTATAACAACTTGCATACTTTTGCAAAATTTATAAATATTACCCACAACTATAACATTATATCAAATTTATTCCATAATATTCAAAAATAATATTTATAGAAAAATTCATCTCAGTATTTATAAAAGTTGGGGTCTTCTACGGAAATTGTAAATACGAATATTCCCCAACAATGAAGAATATTCCACGACCAAACGAATATTCCCAAACAACAATGAATATTTTATAACCACTTGCTTATTTTAAAATATTTGTATATTTTACCCATAACTATCCACATTAATCAAATCAACCCTTACTATTTCAAAATAGAAAATTAAATTTCATTAATAATAAGTTGGGGTCTTACAACCTCCCTTCTTATGAAATTTAAGTCCTCGAAATTAACGTCACGTGCACTGGTGTTTGAAAAGGTGAGGATACCTTGCTTTCATTTTCGTTTCTACCTCCTGTGTCATTTCCTCTATATAGCATGATTCCTCCACAAAACTTTAACTTGTGGTATGACCTTTCTTAGCGTAGGACATGCTCCTTCCTATCCAAGATCTTGACATGTACCTCCTCATACGTTAAGTCTTGGCTATCTCGTCCGGTTCTAACTCTATAACGTGATTCGGGTCTTTCACATATTTACGAAATGCATGATATGTGAAACACATTATGAACACGAGACATATACGGAGGAGGTAACGCGAGTCTATAGGCTACATTTCCTACTCGGTCAAGAATTTGAAATGGACCGATAAATCGTGGATTGAGCTTTCCTTTCTTCCCATATCTTGTAACTCCTTTCCATGGAGCAACTCGCAACAATACATGATCTCTATACTAAATTCCACGTCCTTTCGATGAAGATCCGCATAACTCTTTTTATCGATCTTGTGCCGTTTTTATACGTTGTCGAATCATTTGGATCTTTTCCATAGTCATATACATCAACTCGGGTCCCAACAATGTTGCTTCACCCACCTTGTCCCAATATCTTTGAGAAGCGACATTTTCGTCCATATAATGCTTGAATGGAGCCACACCTATACTTGCTTGATAACTTGTTGTTGTAGGAGAATTCCACCAATGGTAAATACTTATCCCAACTTCCTTAAAGTCAGGACACGAGTCTTAATAGATCTTCAAGAGTTTGAATAGTCCCTCTCAAGATCCGTCCGTTTGAGGATGGTATCTTAACCTGAATCAAATCCATGCCCATAGCTTTTTGCAAGCTAACCCAAAATCTTGAAGTGAATCTTGGGTCACGATCCGAAACTATGGATACAGGCATGCCATGCAACCTCACAATCTCATTCACGCATATACTAGAAGAAGACGTTCAAGGAATAAGTCTCCGTGTCGACAAGTAATGAGCAGACTTGGTTAATCTATCAACAATAACCCAAATAGCATTGATGCCTTGAGAAACCGTAGGAAGACCCGTGAACGAAATCCATGGTAATGTGTTCCCACTTCCATTTCGGAATCTCAAGTGGTTCTGACGGACCCTTAGGTTCTAGATGTTCCGCCTTTACACGTTGGCAAGTTAAACACATCGAGATAAACTTTGCAATCTCTCTCTTCATATTGTTCCACCAAAATGTATGTCGAAGATCACGATACATTTTAGTACTTCCAGGATGGATTGCAAATGGTGTATTGTGTGCCTCCATCATAATCTTGTACTTCAAATCAGATTCGTTAGGAACACAAAGTCTAGAGTGGACTTGAAGTATTCCTTCTTCATCAATTCTCGCTTCCGGAATAGCTCCTTCTTGTACTTTCTTCTTCATACGCATCAGCTCCGAGTCGGTGGCTTGAGCAACCTTAACTTTTTCTATTAAAGATGGCTCTATGCAGATACTTGACATCATCGCACTCATTCCCCGTGATATGATCTTCTACTCAACGCGTACCATTCTACGTTCGCTTTTCTAGGATGGTATTGAATAGTGTGGTCGTAGTCTTTCAATAGCTCGAGCCAACGTCGCTGCCGCATATTGAGTTCTTTTTGAGTGAAGAAATATTTAAGACTTTTATGGTCTGAATATATCTCCACTTTCTCCCCATATAGATAGTGCCTCCATATCTTTAAGCGCAAAACGATTCACGCTAACTCTAGATCATGAGTAGGATAATTCCTCTCATATTCTTTAAGTTGTCGCAGGCATAAGGCTATGACTTTCCCACGTTGCATGAGAACACATCCTAACCCTTTGCCGAAGCATCATTTGTAGATAACAAATCCATCCGAACCAGATGGTATTGTTAGAACAGTCTTAGAAATGAGTCTCCTCTTGAGCTCTTGAAACTCTTCTCGCATTCTTCGCTTCCAAACGAATTTTGTATCCTTCCGAGTTAGTGAGTTAATGGAGTAGCGATTCGAGAAAACCCTTCCACTAATCTCCGATAATAACCAAATTTAGACCCGAGAAAGCTACGTACTTGATCCACCGAACCGGTTGCTCCCAACTTTGTATTGCTTCAATCTTCACAGGGTCCATGGATACTCCATGTTTTGACACCACGTGCCCAAGAAATGCTACTTCATCAAGCCGTAACTCTCATTTCTTCAATTTGGCATATAGTTTGTTTTCACGAAGCCTTTGGAGTACCATTTCAAATGGTGCTCATGATCTTCACGACTTTTGGAATATATGAGGATGTCATCAATAAAGACAACAACAACCCGATCCAAATATTCCTTGAATACTCGATTCATCATATCCATGAAAGTCAAGAGGAGCATTAGTCGATCCAAAGACATGACTAAGAATTCATAATGCCCATACCGAAGTTCGAAGGCGTCTTTTGAATATCCTCCGCCTAATCTTGGTGATGATATCCGTAAGCGAAGATCGATTTTTGAAAAGAATTGTGCCCCTTCTAAATGGTCAAACAAGTCATCAATACGAGGTGAGGATACCTATTCTTGATGGTGACATGGTTCAATTCCCGATAGTCAATACAAAGTCGCATACTCCCCGTCTTTCTTCTTTACTGAATAAAATAAGAGCACCCCAAGGAGATGTCTCAGACGAATGAAACCGATGTCCAACAATTCTTGTAGTTGGACCTTTAACTCTGAAGTTCAATAGAGCCATTCGATATGGGGTTTTAGAAATGGGCTTTGTATCAGTTCAAGATCAATAAAGAATTCAACTTCACGTTCTGGGGGTAGACCGGGAAGTTCTTCAGGAAATACGTCAGGAAAGTCAATAACAACAGGAATATTATTCAAATTTGACGTGTCTTTATTCAAATCCATAACATGGGCTAAGAAAGCTTGACATCCATTTTTTAATAAACGAATAGCTTTATGATTAGATATAGCGTTGATTGATTTTAATGGTTTAGTTGCTTGAATTGCATACAATGGGTTGGTTAGAAATATGAAAACTAACAACCTTACGAAAATAATCAATTTTGGCATGATGAGTAGTTAACCAATCAATCCCTAAAATCACATCAAAAGCAAGTATCTTTAAAGAGATAAGGTCAACAAGTAGGGTGATGGTGCTAACTTGAATCAAACAAGATTTATAAGCGATTGGATGTGATGAAAGTTTCTCTAACGGAGTTTCCACAGATAAGTCAAAGTCTAATTTCTCCGGAGTCAAGTTTAAGCGTTGAGCACAAGCAAGAGAGATAAATGAATGGGTATGCAATTAGAAGTAAGGTATAAACTTCGCAAGAATTTATAAATAGCTTACCGTGATCACCTCGTTTAGGTTCCTCGCATTTTGACCGATCCACAACAAACGCTCTTCCAGAACCATTGACTTTGACTTTTCGGGGACGATCTTTTGAGTCACCGAATCCCCATTGAACTAGGTTTATTCATCAGACAATCTCGGCGATGTCCTTCCTTTCCACAATTATAGCATACCTTGAAGCTGTTGTGGACGGTTTGATCGATATGTCCTCTTTCCGCATTTATAAGATATGACGGGTGGTCGTTTCTCCTCCCTTAGAACCGAGCTTCTTGCCAAGACTGTCGTCTTCACATATGGTCGTTGTTAAATCTCCTCTTTTAAAATCTCCTCCCGACTCGCTTCTTCTATTTTCATGGCCATGATTACCACCGGAGTGGTTACCATTTTGTCCGTCTGTTTCTTTCTCTTTGGTTATTGTTATTACATTGATCGCTATCTCGGTATGATCTCGGTTATGGTCCTCGGTTGAACATACTCATTATCTCGCTTCTAACAATTGAGCCACATTAACAACATCCGAATAGAGAGAAAATTTATGAGAAATGAGATATCTTGACGTATCTTGGAAGTTTCAAACCTCTAAGAAATATCCGCTACATCGTTTCTCATTCTCTACCAAATGAGGTGCAAACTCGGATAACTCGCAAACTTTGCCTCGTCATCGAGACACCGTCATGTTGTTTTGTTCTAATCGATGAACTCCACTTCCTTCATATGATGAACACTTTTAGGAAAGTATTTGTCATTAAATAGTTTCAAACGTCTCCCAAGACATCGCCGAATACTGTTTGGATGGGTACGCTACTGACTCCCACCAGATGAGTCCGCTTCGCCACGAAACATAAAGGTGGTGAATGGAACCTTCATTTCTCCGTGCATCCCAAGACATCGAATATCTTGTAATTTGCTTCGACCCATGTTTCCGCCATGATCGGATCTAGCTTTCCCTTAAATTCGTGGTCCCAACTCTTTGAATCGCTTGGTTGTGACAACCGTGAATTGCTATCATTTCTCTCCGTATTTTGAACTCAAGTCTCCCTCGTTTGATTTTGTATGAACCGCAAAAGCTTCTAAACATCCCTCGTTCATCATCTACTCGGTGGTGTTGTTCATGGGAGGAACATTTGAAGCACTGTTGCACGTTCTCCTCGTTGGTGAGTACAAAGCGTCTCCACGGTCTCATTTCCATTGTTAATATTCTCGATTCGACATTCTCAAATACCGCCATAAAACAAGGGTTAATTAAGGAAATCAATATATCACATAATATCCCTATATCTTGACCAACTAACAAATAAGCTTAGGTAGGACACCTTTAGCGAAGGATTTACTCGTCTCTCCCTCCTAGTTCTATTCTCAGATCTCCGCCAGAGATCATATCCTAAGCTTTGATACCAATTGTGACGCCCCAAAATAGGTATACATCACCCATTCGAGTTGTCAAATTGGTATGTAAACAACTACAACTTTATTATTACAACAATAAAATTGTGAGTTTGAATACAAATATTATCTTCAGACAATATCTATACTCAAATAAATCCTCATCACATTTATTGATACATTATTTTACAAAATGGTGAGGACTACTAAACAACTCTCTCTAGAACCTTCATTCCATACCCCGACTGCAGTACTCATTTATATTCTCGCCTCACGAGAAGAAAAATGGAACAAAAAGGAAAAGGTGAGCTCAACTAGCCAAGTAAAGAATATTATGACTAAGATAATATACAACAAATTATCATTAGTCTTCAACAGGGGAAAAATCTAATAGAATACAATAGACAACAAGTATTAAATCAATATTCAGCAAATAGAAATAATAATTCATTAGAAGAGTTACGTAGAGAATGCAAACTACTATCTTCTATGTATGAATTTAAAAGTTCATCGCTCATCTTTTATCCCGTAACATCAATCAATATTTATCCGGAATCAAATATTCATCTTTGCACTACTGAGCCAAAGATATTCATCGATTAAGTCATGTTCATCTAAACACTGTTTCATCTTTGCACTACGGCCAAAGATATTCATCGAAATCATTCATTTTTGCACTACGAGCCAAAGATATTCAATAATATCATTATTTAAGATCGAGGATGATGAAAATATTTTTAAAGAAAGCGAATCCAAATGAAACAAAATGACAAGGATTAAGGATTAAGGATTCGTACTTTGTTTTATCCATGTCCAAAAATACCTCAAAAAAATAATCATAGTGGTGTAAAATTTAAGAATGATCAAAACATGGATACAATCAAAGCTAGTATCCCTGATAGAGATATTTTAGGCGAAAAGGAAAATTTTTATTTTTCGATGAATAGTCTTTGTGATTCAGTAAATAAGTGTCGTATACGTGAATAAGGCCATTATACGTGAATAGTAACTCAACACCAAAAGTTCCAAATTTGATAAAACTTCAGATCAATATTTCAAAGATAATGATATTGAAGAAATAATATCATTACGAAAAAAATAATATCCTTACCTCGAAAGATCAAGATTACAAATTGAAACACCTAATATAAAGGCTATGACTTGAACTTTTGCCGATATAGCAATACTCAAAGTATACTCAAAATACTCATAAGAATACGCTCGATAATATAGAGAGAAAACTTCAGTTTACGGTGTGATTTTCAATTCTAACCTAAACACCCTATTTATAGAAATGCTTAGAACACAAAGTAGAAAATTTAATTTAATATTATTATTTTTTTCTAAATTTTCCTCGCATACTAACTGAATTCAGCCATCAACCACATCCCAACAAAACAACAAAAATGTTTTTCTCACTTAAACCATTTAAAACTTCAAAAAAATGATAATCAATTAATCCGAAACTTCAATAATTCATAATAAATAGCCCTTTTGTCGGGAAAATTGAATCTCATGAATTTTTATAGAAAATTCAATTCTCTACAACTTTGCGTAAGAAAGTTTTCCAAATTCCAAACAAAAATTGGTGAAATCCACAAACAGCAATTTTACAAGTTATAATCAAATTTCCGTCAATAAATGGGGTCCACCGACATGTTTAACATGTTTTAAACATTTATTGCAACAAAAATACTCTTCCTCCTCGTATACTCATATATCCCACATTAGTTGTAAAAATATCACCATTATTATATTATTAAAATATAATAATATATTTAAATGAATTATTTTATCAGAAAAAGATAAAATTTCAATTTTCAACAATTGTCACATTAAAAATTTTCTCCATCTATATCCACATAAAATCAATATTTTCCTCATCATATGAATCAATAATTAATTATTCATAAATAATATTATGAGAATCACAATATCGACAACCCAGGCGGTTCACAGGAAGGGACTTTTCAATAAGAATTTCTCTCTTCTGGCAAGCAATTAGGTGACCAAACCTCTCCTGAAGACGTAACTTTCTAGACATTGCCAATAATGTTATCTAATAATATTATTAGGATAATATGAATTATTGCTTCGATAATGAAAATCTTTGTGTAATGACAATTATTGAAACAACAACAATATAAAATATCAACGCAAAGAATTATTAAATCAATAAAATCTTTGAATAAGTAATTACGTAACCATTATTGAGTAGTGCCTTCGTAAGAATCAATAATTGGTGCAATACTGGTATCTTCTTGTGTTTTAACCAACCGAGTATTTTAACAAGATATACTTGATAACAACTCACGTCCGTTATTTTTAAACAACTTATATTTGTCGATTTTTCTTCATCCAATCGCTTTCAGTTATGGGCCCCTAAAGATGCGCTATAATCGCATTTAATATTCCGACGACAAAGAAGAATATTCCACGACCAAACGAATATTTCCGAAACAACAATGAATATTTTATAACCACTTGCTTATTTTAAAATATTTCACAGTATTTTACCCATAACTATCCACATTAATCAAATCAACCCTTACTATTTCAAAATAGAAAATTAAATTTCATTAATAATAAGTTGGGGTCTTACAGGTTAGCGTTAAGATATTGTGTACATGATTGTATCTTGAAAGGTGATCCCCCAAGACGAGTAGAAAGGTCCATAGTCTTATGATTTGTTAAAGGTTTCAAGTATAACCCTTGATAACCTGGGGACATAGTTCAAGAGTCTTATGACCCTCTAATTCTTTTGTTTCTTGTTATTCATTCTTGATTCAAAAGTTGAGCTTTTATTCAGATGTCTTTGATTTATTCGCATGTTATTATCTTGTTATTTCATTATTATACTTGTGGGTATTAGTGCTCACTTTTGCTTAATAATAACATTGCGATTAAGAACGAAAGAACCGACGAACCTTTCCCTAAGTAAAAGCAAGGGCAAAGTTAGCAAGTGTTGAAGACTTGTTATTTTATTTGATGATGTATTTAGGTTAGACTTAAGTTAATGATGTTATTTAAGACTTAATTGTTTATGATTCCTTGCGGATGTTTAAGGTTAGAGTAACTTTGGGATTGTATTTATTATGTAGTTGATGTAACCCCGTAAGGGAGATTTATTATTATTTCTATCTATTGCATGGTTTGCATTTATTATGGGTAGATAGATAGATGATATTTATCTGATGAACACCAAATCCGTGGAATTGAAGTACCGGGATTTTGGGGGTGTCCGTCAAGTTTATCGTATCGGTAGGTGGGTTATGAACCTTAGGTGGGGAAACAACTCAGGTAGTAGCCTTATAGAAAAGAAGATAGTGATGGAAAACTCTTATCGAGTTATAAGAAATGAATTTATATAATTCATTGAAGATAATAAAAGACCTTATGTGTTTATGTGTTAAAGTATCGTTAGATGATACGACTTAGTAACTAAAACTTAAAATTTTGTGTCGGGATGTCGAATGTTGGAGATGAAAGTTGTGGCGCCCCAAAATTAGGTATCGTCCACCCATCTTGGGTCGCCACTTACGAGGTACATAAATTCAAATACAAACTTAATTATACATCGTCGTGTAACATCTGACGAGACATAAACCGAGAGTTCTAATAGGAATATTGTCATTTAGACAATATCCATACTCAAGGAGTCCTCATTACATTTATTATCACCTTATTTAACGAGAATAGTGAGGACTACTAATGCTTATCTTCGGGACCATCACTCTTTCCCAGGACTCATTCCAATTTATATTCTCATTTCACAGAGAAACGGTGAAAAAAAGGGTGAGCTCTCAACTAGCCCAAGAAGAAATATTATGACTAAGATAATGCGAGAATAACTTATCAATAGTCTTCAAAAATGTTAAAGCGATAAAATACAATAGACATCAAGTTTAATCTACGGTTGAATAAGCAATCCATTAGAAGAGTCAGTAGAGAATAAAACCTTATCTTACATGATTTAAAAATATTTTCATCAACTTTTATCACTGTATTCACTGAACCACTAAAGATTATAATTAAGTTCATAATTCATATTTATAATAACATGAATTAACAATTCCTTCTTACCACAAGGCTTAATAGAGCGTTTATTCAATATCCTTACCCCAAAGGTGAAGATATTCAAGTGTAATAACAATGATCATACAATGGGTTGTCTACCTTTGCACGCTACGTGCCAAAGATATTCAACTATAAAACCAAAATAAATAATCCACATCATCGAATCATCCCACACTAATGGCCGAGGATATTCTTTAAGTATTACGACCACGAATTATCCATACCTTACTGACCAAAGATAATCGTGTTTTCATCAACGGTCCGATCATGTCATACATCCATCCATCTTACGCACTACGGTCAAGGCTATCAAATAACGAGATCATCTTTTGACTACTGAGCCAAAGATATTCAACAACATATCATCTTTGCACTACGGGCCAAAGACATACAATCATAAAAACCAATAACCAATAGTCTGATAAAGAATGGAATAATAAAAGAATTTCACTATGTATGCGATTACTTGGCATGACAAAAGTTATTCCAACATAATAATAAAGAATGGAATAATGAAACCCCAAAATAGGTCCATTCCATCCAACCCATTACGAGTCGCAAAATCATAGATGCGAAAACAACTACAACTTTATTATCACAACAATAAAGCGTGAGTTTAAATACAAATATTATCTTCTAGACAATATTTATACTCAAATAAATCCTCATCACATTTATTGATACATTATTTTACAATAATGGTGAGGACTACTAAACAACTCTCTCTAGAAACCTTCATTCCATACCCCAAACTAGTACTCATTACATTCTGCGCCTCACGAGAAGAAAAATGGAACAACAAGGAAAAAGGGTGAGCTCAACTAGCCCGATAAAGAATGTTATGACTAAGATAATATACAACAAATTATCGTTAGTCTCCAGCGAGGGAAAAATCGATAGAATCTGATAGAGCATGACAAGTTTGAGGATCAATATTAGCGGTGAAATAATAATTCATAGAAGAGTTCGTAGAGAATGAAATCTACTATAATCTATGAATTTAACGGTCCATCATCAATATTTTATCCTGTAACATCAATCGATATTCATCTCAAATCAAATATTCATCTTTGCCTTTCTGGGCGAAGATATTCATCAATCGGTCGTATTCATCTCAACACATTTTGTTCATCTTTGCACTAAAGGCCAAAGATATTCATCGATCGGTCGTATTCATTTAAACACTGTTCATCTTTTTGCACTAAAGGCCAAAGATATTCATCGATCGGTCGTATTCATTCGTATTCATTTAAACACTGCTCATCTTTTACACTTCTGAGGCCAAAGATATTCTTGAAATCATTCATCTTTACTTCTGGGCGAAGATATTCAATAATATCATCATTTAAGGCGAGGATGATGAAAAATATTTTTTTAAAAAAGCGAATCGGTGAAACAAAATGAAAAGGATTAAGGATTAAGGATTAGTACTTTGTTTTATCCATGTCAACAAATACCTCAAAAATAATCGTAGTGGTGTAAAATTGAGAATGATCAAAACATGGATCTGATCAAAGCTAGTATCGAATAGATATTTTAGGCGAAAAGAAAAATTTTCATTTTTTGGTGAATAGTCTTAAGTATTAAGTGAATAGTCTTGAAAGTATCGTGAATAGTCTTGAGTATCGTGAATAGTAACTCAAACACCAAAAGATAGAAATTCCAAAAAAACATCTTCACGCTTCATGAATAGTACTCGTGAATAGTAACTTCGTGAATAGTAACTCATGAATAGTAACTTCGTGAATAGTAACTCATGAATAGTAACCCAGAGCATGAAAAAGTTCAAATTTGATAAAAGTACTGACCGATATTTGACATAATGATATTGAAGAATTAATATCATTTGAAGAAAATAACATCCCTTACCTCGAAGAATCGGTGCCGGAAGGAAAGGTCGAAGTGATCTTTGAATGAAACTTATCTTGAACAACAACTCTCAAAGTATCTAAATACTCACAAAATCGCTCGATAATATAGAGAAAGAGAAAACTTTGTTTACGGTGTGATTTTCAATTCTAACTTAGCCCTCTATTTATAGGAAAATGTTAGCCGTAAAGCGGACTTGACACTTTACTGATGGCTTTACACTACTATTGCCACCCACCACATTTGAAATAAAATTCAGCACATTTTTCACCAACCACAAGTGGGGCCCCTCAATTCTAGAATTTTCCACCAAAATCAATTATAAACCTAATTTAGAATCAGACACCTCTTAAAATTCACAACAAATCATTAAGTGCATTTTTAACGGTTCAAAATTTGTGGACATATACTCAACTTATGTATGTATAACATACCCAAAAATTACCACAATCAGCGGTCGGATTAAAAATTATAACCCCATGATATATCTAAAAACCACGATTTTGATTTTAATACCTCGATCAGATAAAATCTTGATAAAACACCTCAACATTAATTCCTTCATTAATAACCACATAAATAAATCCATCATTTATATTCATATAAAATAAATATTTCCTTATCATATGAATCAATAATTAATTATTCACAAATAATATTACGAGAATCACATTTATAATGACCGGTTGTTCCCGGAAGGGGCTTTCGATAAGGATCTCTCCTTCTTGGCGGCATGATTAGGTGACCAAACCTCTCCTTAGGCAGAACTTTCTAGACATTGCCAATAATGTTATCTAATAATATTATTCAAATAATATGAATTATTGATCGATAATGGGAAATCTTTGTGCGATGACAATTATTGAACAATGATAATATAAAATATCAATATGACAATTATTGAATCGATAAAATAAAATATTGAGCGGTAACTCTTGTGAAAATTATTGAGTAGTGCCATCTTACGTAAGGATCAATAATTCAACAATCTTTTGTGCAATACTGGTGTCTTCTTTGTGCGACCACAGCGTATTCTTGTATTTTAACCCAAGGGTATTTCAACGGTCTTACTTGGTAACAACTACATGTAGTTATTTATAACCACCCAAACTTTGTCGTTTTCCTCATCAATCGCTTTTCAGGTTATGGGGCCCACACATGCATGCTTGCGTCGTAAATACGAATATTCCCCGACGATCTGAATATTCCACGACCAACGAATATTCCAAGCGATCACGAATATTCCACGACCAAACGAATATTCAAACAAAAATGAATATTTTATAACCACTTGCTTATTTTGAAATATTTGCGTATTTAACCCTTAACTATCCACATTAATCAAATCAACCCTTACTATTTCAAAATAATAAATAAAGGAAATTCCTTTTATTTAAAAAAATTTGGGGTCTTCTGACCTCCCTCCTTATGAAATTTAGTCCTCGAAATTGGCGTCACGTACACAGTGTTTGAAAAGGTAAAGATACCTCGCTTTCATTTTCGTTTCCAACTCCCGGTCATTTCCTCAATAGCATGGTTTCTCCACAAAACTTTAACTTATGGTATAACCTCGATGCATGGGACGTATTCCTTCTATCAAAATCTTGTGGTACCTCCTCATCGTTAAGTCTTGGCTATCTCGTCGGTTCTAACTTCGATAGCGTGTTTGGTCGTCCACATATTTACGTAACATCGATCGTGAAAAGCGTTATGAACAGCGTCATACTTGGTGGTAAAAGCGAGTCTATAGGCCACGGTTCCTATTCGATCGAGAATTTCAAATGGATTAATAAATCGAAGGTTTGAGCTTTCCTCACCTCACCGATTCTCGCTTTTAAAATAACAACTTCTTGCACCTCCTTCTTCAAATTCATCGGCTCGATTGTGTAGCTTGAGCGACTTTAACTTTATCGATTAAAGTCGATTATACTCGTATATCATCACGTACTCGTATATCATCACGTGGGTACCTAGAGTTTTCATCTCCATCTCTATTATTTGTATATTATCTGAAATGAGTCTTTTGTGATATTGTACTTCGTACTTGTATCACGATCTTCTACTCAACACGTCGGCTACCACGTTAAGCTTTTCGAGGATGGCATGGTGAGAACATATCTTTGAAATGAGTCTCCTCTTGAGTTCTTGAAGCTCTTCCCACATTCCTTGCTCCATTTGAATTTTGTATCTCTCTGAGTTAGCTACGTTAATGGAATAGCGATTGAGAATATCCTTGACGAATCTCGATAATAACCAACTAAGCCTGAAAGCTACGTATTTCGATTCTTGACTTAGGTTGTTCTCAATTGTGACTCATATCGATCTTGGATATACGTCACAATGACACCTATCGATTTACTATCGCATGCGAATATGGCGTCCCCTACGAGAGAGTAAAGCAGGTGAATTCCTGAAAGGAAGTCACAAGATAAAGGCTCGTGTACCAAATTCTATAGTTGAATTTTAACTCACGAAGTTGATAGGAGCCATTCGATATGAGATTTTAGAAATGAGTTTTGTCTAGGGTTCAAAGTCGATACAAAATTTAATATCGATCTTTTGGGAGTAAGCGATAAATTCTTGAAATCGTCGGGGAAAATCAATAACAACAAGAATATTATTCAAATCGGCGTGTCTTTATTCAAATCCATAACATGGACTAAGAAAACTTGACATCAAGTAATAAGCGAATGACTTCATGGCGATATGAAAATGTTTGACTCTGATGGTTTGATTGCTTGAGTTGAATAACGGAGTTGCTTAGGAATATGAAAACTATGACCTTACAAAAGCAATCAATTTTGGCATGATGAGTAGTTAACGATAAAAATCCCAAAAGCAAGTATCTTTAAAGAGATAAGGTTAACGGTAAGGTAATGGTGCTGACTTGAATCAAACAAGATTTTTTAAACAACGGATGTAATGAAAGTTTCTCTAGCTTGAGTCTCCATAAATAGGTCGAAGTCTAATTTCTCGTAGTCGAGTTCAAGCGTTGGTATAAGCGAAGAGATAAAGAATGGGTAGAAGCCGGTATCTAGTAAGGTATAAACTTGCAAGAATTTATAATTAACTAACGTGCTAACCGTTCGGGTTCCTCGTATTTTAATGAAGTCACGACAAGCGCTCTTTCGAGGAATCGTTGACTTTGACTTTTTTAGGACATCCTTTTGAGTCACCATTCCCATTGGCACTAGGTTTCGATATCGTCTGATCTCGGCGATATGTCCTTCTTTTCCACAATTATAGCATACCTTAAAGCTGTTGTGGGCGGTTTGGGTGATATATCCCTCTTTCCGCATTTGTAACATCTGATAGATGGTCTTTCTCCTCCCTTGGAACCGATTTACTCTTTGGTTGGCGTCTTCACATAGTCGTTGTTGAATCTCCTCTTTTAAAATCTCCTCCTGACTCGCTTCTTCTATTTTCATGGCCACGATTACCACGAGTGGTTACCACCTTTGTCAAGTATTCTTCTTTCTCCTTTGGTTATCGTTATTACGATGACTACTATCTTTGGTATGATCTGGTTATGGTCCCTCGGTTGAGCGTCTACTCGTTATCTCGCTCTAACAATTTGAGCCCATTTACAACATCCCGAATAGAGAGAAAATTTATGAGAAATGAGATCTTGGCGTATCTTGGGGTTTCAAACCTCTCGAAACATCCGCGTCATCGTTCCTCATTCTCCACCAAATGAGGTGCAAACACGGATAACTCATGAACTTCGCCTCGTCTTTGGGACCGTCGTATTATTACTGCTCGATCTAATAAACTCCACTTCCTTCGTATAGCCGAATACTTTCGGGAAGTACTTGTCATTGAGCATTTTAAAGCGTCTCCATGACATCTTTGAGTGCATTTGGATGGAGTGCGCTTCCGCAATTCCCACCGATGTCTGCCTCGCCACGGAACATAAAAGTAGCGAATGGAACTTTACTGTTCCTCCGTGCATCAAGACATCGAATATCTTGGTAATTTGCTTGACCCGTGTTTTCGCCGTGATCGGATCGGCTTTCCCAGAGTGCGGTGGTCTGACTCTTTGAGCTGCTTGTTTGTGACCACGGTAATTGCTATCATCTCCTCTGTATTTTGAACACGAGTCTCCTAAATGCGATTTTGCATGAGCGCAAAAAGCTTCTAAACATCCCTCGTTCATCATACGCTTTCGGTGGTGTTATTCACGGGAGGTACATTGCCCGACTGTTGCACGTTCTCCTCGTTGTTAAATCTGAGGCATCTCCACGGTCTCATTTACACCACTATTAATATTCTCGATTCGACATTCTCAAATTCTTTGTCATAAAACAAGGGTTAATTAAGGAAATCAAATCACATAATATCCCTATATCTTGACCGACTAACAAATAAGCTTAGGTAGGACACACTAGTGAAGGATTTACTCGTCTCTCCCCTCTAGTTCTATTCCCAGATCTCATGGAGATCGTATCCTAAGCTACGATACCATTGTGGCGACCCCAAAATAGGTCCATTCCATCCAACCCATTACGAGTCGCCAAATACATAGTGCGAAAGAAACAACTACAACTTTATTATCACAACAATAAAAGTTGTGAGTTTAAATACAAATATTATCTTACAGACAATATTTATACTCAAATAAATCCTCATCACATTTATTGATACATTATTTTACAATAATGGTGAGGACTACTAAACAACTCTCTCTAGAACCTTCATTCCATACCCCAGCTAGTACTATTTACATTTCTAGCCTCTGACGAGAAAAAAATGGAACAACGAGGAAAGGGTGAGCTCAACTAGCCCGATAAAGAATGTTATGACTAAGATAATATACAACAAATTATCGTTAGTCTCCAGCGAGGAAAAAATCGATAGAATCTGATAACTGACAAGTTTGGATCAATATTCGCGGTGGAAATAATAATTCATAGAAGAGTTACGTAGAGAATGAAATCTACTATAATCTATGAATTTAACGATCCATCATCAATATTTTATCCTGTAACATCAATCGATATTCATCTCAAATCAAATATTCATCTTTGCTTGCTCTGAGGCGAAGATATTCATCAATCGGTCGTATTTCATCTCAACTTTTGTTCATCTTTGCACTAAAGGCCAAAGATATTCATCGATCGGTCGTATTCATTTAAACACTGTTCATCTTTGCACTAAAGGCCAAAGATATTCATCGATCGGTCGTATTCATTTAAACACTGCTTTCATCTTTTTCTGGGCCGAAGATATTCTTGAAATCATTCATCTTTGCCTTCTGAGGCCGAAGATATTCAATAATATCATCATTTAAGGCGAGGATGATGAAAAATTTTTAAAAAGCGAATCGGTGAAACAAAATGACAAAGGATTAAGGATTAAGATTAGTACTTTGTTTTATCCATGTCAACAATACCTCAAAAATAATCGTAGTGGTGTAAAATTGAGAATGATCAAAACATGGATCTGATCAAAGCTAGTATCAAGAATAGATATTTTAGACGAAAGAAAAATTTTCATTTTTGATTGAATAGTCTCGTATTCGTGAATAGTCTTGAGTATCGTGAATAGCTTAGTATCGTGAATAGTAACTCAAACACCAAAAGATAGAAATTCCACAAAAAAAACATCTTCACGCTTCATGAATAGTACTAGTACTCGTGAATAGTAACTTCGTGAATAGTAACTCATGAATAGTAACTCGTGAATAGTAACTCATGAATAGTAACCCCGAGCATGAAAAAGTTCCAAATTTGATAAAAAGTACTGACCGATATTTGACATAATGATATTGAAGAATTAATATCATTTGAGAAGAAAATAACATCCCTTACCTCAAAGAATCGAGTACTTGGAAGGAAAGGTTAGGAAGTGATCTTTGAATGAAACTTATCTTGAGCAACAACTCTCAAAGTATCTAAATACTCACAAAATCGCTCGATAATATAGAGAGAAAGAAAACTTTGTTTACGGTGTGATTTTCAATTCTAACAGCCCTCTATTTATAGGAAAATGTTAGCCGTAGAAAGCGGACTTGACACTGCTTACGATGGCTTTACTGCTACTATTGCCACCCACCACATTTGAAATAAAATTCAGCACATTTTTTCACCAACCACAAGTGGGGCCCCTCAATTCTAGAATTTTCCACAAAATCAATTATAAACCTAATTTAGAATCAGACACCTCTTAAAATTCACAACAAATCATTCGTGCATTTTTAGCGGTTCAAAATTTGTGGACATATACTCAACTTATGTATGTATAACATACCCAAAAATTACCACAATCAGCGGTCGGATTAAAATTATAACCCCATGATATATCTAAAACCCACGATTTGATTTTAATACCTCGATCAGATAAAATCTTGATAAAACACCTCAACATTAATTCCTTCATTAATAACCACATAAATAAATCCATCATTTATATTCATATAAAATAAATATTTCCTTATCATATGAATCGATAATTAATTATTCACAAATAATATTCTGAGAATCACATTTATAATGACGGTAGTTCCCGGAAAGGGGCTTTCGATAAGGATCTCTCCTTCTTGGTAGCGGCATGATTAGGTGACCAAACCTCTCCTTAGGCAGAACTTTCTAGACATTGCCAATAATGTTATCTAATAATATTATTCAAATAATATGAATTATTGATCGATAATGGGAAATCTTGTGCGGTGACAATTATTGAACAATGATAATATAAAATATCAGCCTTGACAATTATTGAATCGATAAAATAAAATATTGAGCGGTAACTCTTGTGAAAATTATTGAGTAGTGCCATCTTACGTAAGGATCGATAATTCAACAAATCTTGTCTGCAATCTGGGTGTCTTCTTTGTGCGACCACAGCGTATTCTTGTATTTTAACCATAGGGTATTCAACGGTCTTACTTGGTAACAACTTCTGTAGTTATTTATAACCACCCAAACTTTGTCGTTTTCCTCATCCATAATCGCTTTTAGTTATGGGGCCCACACATGGCTGCTTGTAGTAAATACGAATATTCAAGCGATCGAATATTCCACGACCAAACGAATATTCCAAACGATGATCTGAATATTCCACGACCAAACGAATATTCCCAAACAAAAATGAATATTTTATAACCACTTGCTTATTTTGAAATATTTGCGTATTTAACCCTTAACTATCCACATTAATCAAATCAACCCTTACTATTTCAAAATAATAAATAAAGGAAATTCCTTTTTATTTAAAAAAAATTTGGGGTCTTTACGGTTTTAATGAATTCGTAAGAAATAATGAAGGAATGAATTTCTATTTATAGAAGAATGAAATGCATAATAATTGAGATAATCTATCCTTCCTAGGAAAGGAAAAGTAATAAAACAAAACTTATATATCCTAATCCTTCTTAGGAAAAGAAAAGTAATAAAACAAAACTTATATAATCAAATCCTTCTTAAGAAAGGAAAAGTAATAAAACAAAACTTATATAATATAATCTAATAAAACGAAACAACTTTAATAAAGTATTACATTTTTATATAAAAAGATTTTACTATCTGAAAACACTATGCACAATAGAATATAATATATTCTATTTATAGAATAACTTTATAAAAGTATTACATTTTTATATAAAAAGCTTTTACATTATAATTTCAACCAATGATCTGAAAAATTAGTACATCTCTTCATAGAATAATATTGTACCCAAAAATGATTTGAATGAAAATAAATGCATTGTTCGGGTGAATAGTAACTTCGTGAATAGTAACTCATGAATAGTAACTTCGTGAATAGTAACTTTCGTGAATAGTAACTCATGAATAGTAACTCAGACACAAAAAGTGCCCCAAATGCAGAGTGAATAATACTAGAGTGAATAGTGACCGGGTATTTTATAATGACTTGTTTACTTTGAAATTTTTCACATATCACCCTTAACTTTAACCTTTTATCAATTTAACCATTTACTAAAATGAAAAAATTGAATACTTTTATTTCATAAAATTCGGGTCTCACAATCTCCCTCCTTATGAAATTTCGCCCTCGAAATTTACGTCACGCTACGATATTCGAATAGATGAGAATACCTTGCTTTCTTTTCAGATTGTACCTTACCGGTAATTTCTTCGCATTATCATGATTTTCTCATTTCTCATCTCCTGTATTTCAAATATCACTCTAGAACATAGTTTCAAAATAAGGGTTAATTAACATATCACATATTATCCCTATACTCTGACCGATCAATTAAATACCAAATAAACTTAGGTAGGTCATACTAGCGAAATAATTTCCCGTCTCTCCCCTCCTAGTTCTTATCTCCCATCTCAGCCAGGGATCATATCCCTAAGCTCTGATACCAACTGTGACGCCCCCAAAATTAGGTATACGTCACCCATCTTGAATTTCACTATGTATGTGATACTTCGCATAAACAAGTTTGGGGGCGTCACAGTGTTGCATTTCTTATGAAGAGAACAGTGAAAAAAAGGGTGAGCTCAACTAGCCCAGTAAGAAATATTATGACTAAGATAATGCAGAATAAATTATCAATAGTCTTCAACAATGTTAAACCGATAAAATCTGATAGACATCAAGTTTAGCTGCAAATGAATCATGATCCATTAGAAGAGTCAAGTAGAGAATAAATCCTACTATCTCTATGATTTAAAAATATTTTCATCAACTTTTATCACTGTGTACTCACCGAACCACTAAAGATTATAATTAAGTTCATAATTCATATTTATAATAACATGAATTAACAATTCCTTCTTAACAGAGGCTTAATAAAGCGTTTACTCAATATCCTTTTGAAAAGGTGAAGATATTCAAGTGTAATAACAATGATCATACCAAATCGATTTGTCTACCTTTTGCCTACTACGTGCAAAGATATTCAACTATAAAACCAAAATAAATAATCCACATCATCGAATCATCCCCACACTAATGGCCAAGGATATTCTTTAGTATCACGACCACGAATTATCCATGTACTACTGACCAAAGATAATCGTGTTTTCATCAACGGTCCGATCATATCATACATCCATCCATCTTCGCATTACGGTCAAGGCTATCAAGCAAACAGATCATCTTTGCACTACTGAGGCAAAGATATTCAACAACATATCATCTTTGCACTACGGGCCAAAGACATACATTTATAAAACCAATAACGATAGTCTGATAAAGAATGGAATAATAAAAGAATTTCACCGTGTATGCGATACTTGCATAGGCGAGTTATTCCAACATAATAATAAAGAATGGAATAAATGAAGTTCTCTTCTTGAATACAAAAGAATAATATCCCTTACGAGTACAACTAATAATATCCCTTACGAATATTGAGCGAAAATAATATTCCTTACGAATATTAAGCGAAAATAATATTCTTACTTAATATTAAACGAATATAATGAATATTGAGCGATAATAATATTCCTTACGAATATTAAGCGAAAATAATATTTCTTACGAATATTAAAGCGAATATAATGAATATTGAAGGATAATAATATTCATATGAATATGAAAAATAATTTCTCTTTGAATAAAAAAATAATAATCCTTACGTAAAAGAAACCTGAATATAAGAGTAGGAAGTAGCGAGAATACTTTCCTTCTTTCTTTCTATAATTTTTCTCTCTACGGTTTTAATGAATTAAGTAAGAAATAATGAAGGAATGAATTTCATTTATAGAAGAATGAAATGCATAAGAATCGAGATAATCTATCCTTACAGGAAAGGAAAAGTAATAAAACAAAACTTATATATCCTAATCCTTCTTAGGAAAGGAAAAGTAATAAAACAAAACTTATATAATCAAATCCTTCTTAAGAAAGGAAAAGTAATAAAACAAAACTTATATAATATAATCTAATAAAAGCGAACAACTTTAATAAAGTATTACATTTTTATATAAAAAGATTTTACTATCAAAACACTATACACAATAGAATATAATATATTCTATTTATAGAATAACTTTATAAAAGTATTACATTTTATATAAAAAGCTTTTACGTTATAATTTCAACCAACGATTACGAAAAATCGAGTACATCTCTTCATAGAATAATATTGTACCCAAAAATGATTTGGAATGAAAATAAATACATTGTTAAGTGAATAGTAACTTGTGAATAAGTAACTCATGAATAGTAACTCGTGAATAGTAACTCATGAATAGTAACTCGTGAATAGTAACTCGTGAATAGTAACTCATGAATAGTAACTCCGACACAAAAAGTGCCCCAAATACTAGAGTGAATAATACTAGAGTGAATAGTGACAAAGGTATTTTATAATGACTTGTTTACTTTGAAAAATTTTCACATATCACCCCTTAACTTTAACCTTTTATCAATTTAACCATTTACTAAAATAGAAAAATTGAATACTTTTATTTCATAAAATTCGGGGTCTCACAAAAGTAGTATGCACACAAGCCAATCATGTTTGATGATAAAGCATATACTTTGTAACAATCTTATTCATTTATTAATAAAAGTATTTATTTATTAAAGGCTTTTAATTATCTACATGATCTTTATTTTATAATATGTGATAAACCCATAGTTTTAAGCAATGCTTTTAGAATAATGATGATGATCATTCTAATGAGATCTAAATTCTTAGAAAGCTTAAAACTAAAATAGTTCCCAATCGTTGGATTACTAAATTGGGGATTAGTGAATGCGGATAGATTGAGTACATACGTCGTTAACTTGCTCATTGGATGAGGATGATTGATCTCATGATCATTTTGTGGAGACACTAAAGCAAGTATGTAGGTGCTTATTAGAGAATAAGTTCACTAAAGCGTGGCTCATTGAGGAATACCTAATGGAGTTTTACTTTCTGTCGATAGGAATTCACAGTAGTGATAGTAATCAAGTGATCCTTGGACTTGAGATCATCATAGTATCTTGTGTATGATGAGTTATACTTTGACTTATTCCTTAAGACCCTTAGGGTATATCAAAAGGTATGCTTGGGTATAACAAGTTGTATGCATGGAGATAATGTATGATCAATAAAGAATCTACCACTTATTAAAAGAAGAGAAATGTCTATGTGATTCGATAAATGACAACCCGGTGAGTCCTTGGTTAAGCGAGAATGAAATTAGAAAGGAGTTTCTAATTTGCATTATTTGAGTTCATGCATTTAAGGATCGAAATACATATAATTAAATAAAATAAGACTTGATGAGTAATTTCATGTCTTATATTTAATTGGGACATTGTATGGTGGAAGGATTGAATTGTCACGGTAACTATTTACTCAAAGGTTCTTTTATGATTAATGTTAAAATCTATATTATACGGAAAGTCGTTGATCATTAGGAGACTTATCCTATGTAGAATAAATATTATTTATTTAAATAAATTAATTATTTAATTTATTTATTTAAATAAGATTAGAATTGTTCTAATTGATTTATTCACAAGGTTTAATATGGAGAACCTAAAGGGTCACACCATAAAAGGAAGAATAATTATTTAAGAAGTTAATGGCATAATCGTAATAACATGTTAAGTATATTTAATTTAATCTATGGTGATAGAATAAATTAAATAGCTTAATATTTATTATTTAATATTTTAGAAATATTAAATATAAATTAATAAGAGGAGTCTTATTAATATTATTACAATTATTATTATTTTAATTTCTAAAGAGTTTAGGAATTAATTTAATATAAGTACTCTCATTTATTCTAATAGGATTAGGAGGAAAATTAATTAAAGGAGTTTAATTAATTATCCTAATAAGATTAGGGAGCCCATTTAATTAAAAGAGTTTAATTAAAAATACCTTATTTTAATAGGGTTACTTGATATCTTTATAAGAGGAGTCTTATATCAGATATCAAATATACGTTATTCCAATTGTTGGTGAGTACGCCCCTTTTTCTATAGAGATAGAAAAATTAGGGTTTGAGCCAAAATACCCATCTTCTTGAATTCTTCTTCTTCCTTGGTGGATCACCTCTAGAGGCCAAACACTTGGGTGGCTAACGTTGATCAAAGGAAGGAACCAAACCCAGTGGATTCAAGTTGAACGTGAAAAGGATTAGAGGTGAACTTGTACACGAGGCTTCGGATCTTCAAGGTATGATTTTATTCTTTATCTTTCGTTTAATTAATAATTGTGCATAAAGGGTGATCCGGGTATATGGTTTGTAAAATTTTAAACTACGATTTTTACACGTTTCCGCATTATTTTTGCAATTTGATTGCGTTCTTGAATATTACAAACCTAACGAGAGAAGCTAGTCGAGTTGGGGAGGAAGAACCTGTGTACCTATAAGATGCAGAAGAGGAGGAGGAGCCAAGAGACATTCATGTCGTTAGGGAGAATTTGATGCAGAGAGGAGTCATCTCCATTGATCACCGATTGTTGGTCGGGAGCATGAGCAGGACCCGATCCCGAGGAGGATCCCTGAGGAGGAATTTGTTGAGGAAGAGGAAGAGGAAGAAGAGGAGTTACCACGGTACACCATTGATCTTTGAGATGTATGACACGTTATACGATAGTAGCGTGGAGTTACGAGACGAGGTCCGAGATTTGACTAAGCAAGCGGTTATTGATATTACTCAGAGGAGAAGGAGAGGAGATTTCGACTCTTCACTCTCGATTGCAAATATATAGAATGGGATTTGGTCCGTGAGAAGGTCAAACCGAAAATAAGACTAAGGAGATAGAGCGAAGAAGGAACCGAAAGAAACCTCCAGAGAAAAGTCGAACGTAGTAGAGGAAGGTTGGGTAAGAGAATCACGTCGGTGATCGATGCGAGAGGATGATGATAATGCAAAAGAAAGCGAAGATTGGGAAAATGTACTCTACACTTAACAAAGCGATGAATGAAACCCAAGGTCGAGTTTTGAGGTACCCAATCCGATTCGAAGGACTACCATTGTACATGATGGATCACGGAGACGATGTATCGCATCTTAGAAGAAAGAAGCGTAAGCAAAATTTATTCAAACACCTTAACCAAAGCGATGATATGATTTGCTTAATTATGTAAAGAACTTAATTAGTTTTTAGATGTAAATTCTGACGTGTTTATGAACGAAAGAATATTTGAATGTTTTAATCTGTGGATTCTTTATTCCAGGATAGTTGATGTAAATAGCAGTTATGCTATCGTTTAATGTTAAAACTTTTGATTTGAATGAAAATATATCAAGTTGTTTGAGATGATGTGTTAAATGAATATGTTAAATTGTTAAGTAATGCCTTAACTATTTAGAGAAATAAATAAAGTTCTAATAAGCGTTTATTTAACAGAAAAATGCCGCCAAGGAGAAGACAACTGAAAGTATTATGCATACAAGCCAATCATGTATGATGATAAAGCATATACTGTGTAATCAATCTTATTTATTTATTAATAAAAGAATTATTTATTAAAAGGCATTTATTATCTACATGGTGTTGTTTTAATAATATGTGATAAACCCATAGTTTTAAGCAATGCTTTTAGAATCATGATGAGATCATGCTAATGAGATCTAAATTCTTAGATAGCTTAAAACTAAAATGTTCCCAATCAATGGATTACTAAAAAGGGATTAATGAATCAGGATAGATTAGTACGTGACGTTGTTTGCTCGTTGGATGAGGATGATTGATCTCATGATCATTTGTATGGAGACAAAAGCAAGTATGTAGGTGCTTATTAGGGAATAAGTTCACTTTGAGCGTGACTCGCATTAAGGAATACCTAATGGAGTTTTACTTTACCGTCGATAAGAATTCTGTAGTGATAGTAAAGACAAATGATCCTTGACTTGAGATCATCATAGTATCTTATATATAATGAATTACACTTTGACTTATTCCTTAAGACTCTTAGAGAGTATATCAAAGGGTATGCTTGGGTGTAATAAGTTATATATGAAGGTAATGAATGATCGATAAAGAATCTACCACTTCTAGTAAAAAGGAGAAATGTAATATGTGATTCGATAAATGACAACCCGGGAATCCTTGGCGAGGTGGAATGAAATTAGAAAGTAGTTTCTAATTTGCATTCATTAGGAGTTGTGCATTTAGGAATCGAAATACATATAATTAAATAAAATAAGACTTGTGATGAATTCCATTGCCTTATATTTAATTGGGATATTGTATGGTGGAAGGATTGAATTATGCGGTAACTATTTACTCAAATGTTCTTTTATGATTAATGTTGAAATCTATATTATCACGAAAAGTAGGTTGATCATTTAGGGAGGCTTATCCTATTGTAGAATAAATATTATTTATTTAAATAAATTATTTGTTTAATTTATTTATTTAAATGAGATTAAATTGTTCTAATTGATTTATTCACATAGGTTTAATATGGAGAACACAAAGGGTCACACCATAAAAGGAAGAATAATTATTTAAGAAGTTAATGTCATAATTGTAATAATATGTTAAGTATATTTAATTTAATCTATGGTGATAGAATAAATTAAATAGCTTAATATTTTAGAAATATTAAATATAAATTAATAAGAGAGTCTTATTAATATTATTACAATTATTATTATTTTAATTTCTAAAAAGGTTTAGGAATTAATTTAATATAAGTACTCTCATTTATTCCTAATTGGATTAGGAAGGAAAATTAGTTAAAGGAGTTTAATTAATTACCCCTAATAGGATTAGTGGAGCCCATTTAATTAAAAGAGTTTAATTAAATGAATAATACCTTATTTTAATTAAAATAGGTTACATGATATCTTTATAAGAGAGTCTTATATCGGATATCTAATGTAAGACCACGAAATTTTTTTAAATAAAAGGAATTTCCTTTATTTATTATCTTGAAATAGTAAGGGTTGATTTGATTAATGTGGATAGTTAAGGGTTAAATCATAAATATTTCAAAATAAGCAAGTGGTTATAAAATATTCATTTTTGCCGGAGAATATTCGTTTGGTGCGTGGAATATTAAATGCTTTGTCGGGGAATATTCGTTTGGTCGTGGAATATTAAATGCTTTGTCGGGGAATATTAAATGCGACAGTATATGACCATGTGTGAGCCCCCATGAAAAGCGATTGGATGAGGAAAGCGCACAAAGTTTAGGTGGTTATAAATAGCAGGCGTAGTTATTCTGAATTAAAATTTGTTGGAATACCCTAATTGGTTAAAATACTGAATCTGGCGTGGTTGCCGCGATGCAGCGGTATTGCCTGATATTGTTGAATTATTGATCTTACGTAAGAAGGCCTTTACTCGATAATTATTCTGAGTGAATTCTTGTTCGATAGTTCATTTTATTGATTGATAATTCTTTGCGTTGGTATTTTATATTATTGTTGTTCGATAATTGTCCTTTACATGATATTCCCATTATCGGATCGATAATTCATATTATTTGAATAATATTATTAGATAACATTATTGGCAATGTCTAGAAAGTTACATCTAAGGAGAGGTTTGGTCACCTAATTGCGGCGCTTGATGGAGAGATCCTTATTGAAAGCCCCTACTTCCTGGGAGCGACACTGGTTGTCATAAATGTGATTACGTAATATTATTTGTGAATAATTAATTATTGATTCATATGATAAGGAAATATTTATTTTATATGAATATAAATGATGGATTTATTTATGTGGTTATTAATGAAGGAATTAATCTTTGAGATGTTTTATTTGTATTTTGTCGGATTGGAGGTATTAAAAGATCAAATCGATTGTTATTATAGCTTATTTGTGTGAGTTATAATATTTAATCCAAATAGTTGGATCGTTGTAAATTTTGGGTATGTTATACATACATAAGTTGAGTATATGTCCACAAATTTTGAACGAATTAAAATGCACGAATGATTTGTTGTGAATTTTAAGAGGTGTGGGATTCGGAATTGGGTTTATAATTGATTTTGGTGGAAAATTCTAGAATTGAGTGGGCCCCACTTGTGGTTGGTGAAAAAATGTGCTGAATTTTATTTCAAATGTGGTGGAGTGGCAATAGTAGCGAGTAAAGCCATCGAGTGGCGGTCGAAGTGCTGCTTGGTGGGCTAACATTTTTCTATAAATAGAAATTTAAGTTAGAATTGAAAATCACACCGAAACAAAGTTTTCTCTTACTCTCTCTATATTATTGAGCGTATTTTGTGAGTATTTAGATACTTTGAGAGTTCTTTATTCAAGTCTGAGTTTCATTCAAGCATCACTTGGACCTTTCCTTAGAAATCTTGATTCTTTGAGGTAAGGGATGTTATTTTCTTCTCAAATGATATTAATTCTTGATATCATTATCTTTGAAATATTGGTTGGTACTTTTTATCAAATTTGGAACTTTTTCATGTGGGGGTTCTTATTCATGAGTTCTTATTCACGAGTTACTATTCATGAGTTCTTATTCACGATTCTTATTCACACAGTACTATTAAGCGTAAGCGTGAAAATGTTTTTTGTGGAATTTCATCTTTTGGTGCTTCTGAGATTCTTATTCACGTATACGGCCTTTATTCGCGTATCTGACCTTATTCACGAATCTGGCACTATTCATAGAAAAATGAAAATTTTTCTTTTCGTCTAAAATATCTATTACGGATACTAGCTTTGATTGTATCCATGTTTTGATCATTCTTGAATTTTACTTCTTTATGATTATTTTTGAGGTATTGTTGGACATGGATAAAATAAAATCTGAATCCTTAATCCTTAATCCTTGTCATTTTGTTTCCTTTGGATTCGTTCTTTAAAATATTTTTCATCATCCTCGGTCTTAAATGATGATATTATTGAATATCTTTGGCACGTAGTGCAAAAGATGAATGATTTCTGAAGAATATCTTTGGCTGTAGCAAAAAGATGAATGATTTCTGAAGAATATCTTTGGCACATAGTCTGAACAGATGAGCAGGTGTTTAAATGAACATGGTAGGTGATGAATATCTTTGGCCTTTAGTGCAAAGATGAGCAGAGTGTTGAGATGAACATGAATGGATTGATGAATATCTTTGGCTTTAGAGTAAAGATGAATATTTGATTTGAGATGAATATTGATTGATGTTACGGGGATAAAATATTGATGATGGGTATTAAATTCATAGATTATAGTAGATTTCATTCTCTACGTAACTCTTACATGAATTATTATTTCATTGCGAATATTGATCGAAACTTGTTGTCTATTGTATTACATCAGTTTTTTCCTGTTGGAGACTAACGATAATTTGTTGTATATTATCTTAGTCATAACATTCTTCTTGGGCTAGTTGAGCTCACCCTTTTCCTTGTTGTTCCATTTTTCTTCTCGGGAGGCGAGAATGTAGCGAGAAAGTACTTAGTGGGGTATGGAATGAAGGTTCTAGAGAGAGTTGTTTAGTAGTCCTCACCATTATTGTAAAATAATGTATCGATAAATGTGATGAGGATTTATTTGAGTATAAATATTATCAGAAGATAATATTTGTATTTAAACTCTGATTTTATTGTTGTGATAATAAAGTTGTAGTTGTTTACGTACCATGTATTTGGCGACTTCAGAATGGGTTGGATGGAATGGACCTATTTTGGGGGCGTCACGGTTGGTATCGAGCTTAGGGATATGATCTCTGGCGGAGATCGGGGAATAGAACTAGGAGGGAGAGGCAGAGTAAATCCTTCGCTTAGTGTGTCTACTAAGCTTATTGTTGGTTGAGTCATAATATAGGGTATTATGTGATTTGTTAATTTATTTAATTAACCTTGTTTTATGTGAGTAATTGAGAATGTCGTGAGAATATTAATAGTGGTGTAAATGAGACCCAGTGGAGATGTCTCGTACTTAACAACGAGGAGAAACGTCGGTAACAGTGGCAATGTACCTCCTGTGAATAACACCTTTGGCGAGATGATGAACGAGGGATGTTTAGAAGCTTTTTGCGGTTCATGCAAAATCGAGCGAAAGACTCGTGTTCAAAATACGAGGAGGAGATGATAGCGATTCACGGGTGGTCACTGACCAAGCAGATTCAAAGAGTTGGGACCACGAGTGCAGGAAAGCGAGATCCAATCATGCGGCGGAAACATGGGTGAAACAAATTACCAAGATATTCGATGTCTTGGGATGCGGAGAGGACAGAAAGTTCCATTCGCCACCTTTATGTTAAAAGTGGCAGTGATTCTTGGTGGGAATCGTGAAGCGTACCCATCCGACTACACTCGGCGTATGCATGGGAGGCGTTTGAAGCAGTTCAATGACAAGTATTTCCACGAAAGTATTCGTTATATGAAGGAAGTGGAGTTTATTAGACTAGAAGCGAATAACGTGGGCGGTGTGTCGGTCGATGCGAAGTTCGCGGAGTTATCGAGGTTGCACCTCATTTGGTGGAGAATGAGAACGCATGATAACCAGCGGATGTTTACGAGAGGTTTGAAACTTCCGGCATCGTCGGTATCTCATTTCTCGTAAATTTTCTCTACCGGATGTTATAAGCATGGGCTCGATTGTTAAAGCGAGATAACGAAATACGTTCAATGAGGGACCATAACGAGGATCATACCAAAGATAGTAGTCATCGAATAACGATAACCGGTGGAGAAAGAAGAATACGGACAAAAGGCGGTAACCACTCCGGTGGTAATCGTGGCCGTGAAAATAGAAGAAGCGAGTTGGGAGGAGATTTTAAAAAGAGGAGATTCAACAACGACCATGTGAAGACGTCGGCGCCCGATGGCAATCGGGTTCGAGGAGGAGAAAGACCATCGATCAGTATGTTACTGAAAATGCGGGAAAGAGGACATATCGACCAAAAGCATCACAACAGTTTAAGGTATGCTATAATTGTGGAAAGGAAGGACATATCGCTCGAGATTATGCGATATCGAAACCCGAGTCAACGGAATGGTGACTCAAAAGGATGTCCCGGAAAAGTCAAAGTCAACGATTCCGGAAGGCGTTTGTCGTGGCCGGTCAAAATGCGAGAACCCGACGAAGTTAGCATGGGTTAGTTAATTATAAATTCTTGCGAAGTTTATACCTTACTAGAATCTGGGTTCTACCCATTCTTTTTATCTCTTTGCTTTGCATTTCAGCGTTTGAACTTGACTACGGAGAAATTAGACTTTGACTTTATTTATGGAGACTCCGTTGGGAGAAACTTTCATTACATCCGTTGTTTAAAAATCTTGCTTGATTCAGTTGGCATTTATCGCATTACTGTTAACCTTATTTCTATAGAGATATTTGTTTTGATGTGATTTTAAGGTTAACTACTCATCGTGCCAAATTGATTGCTTTTGTAAGGTTGTTAGTTTTCATATTCCTATGCAACTTTGTTATTGAATTCAAGCAATCAAACCATTGTAGTCAAACATTTTCATATCAAGCCATGAAGTCATTCGTTTATTACGGATGTCAAATTTTCTTAGTCCATGTTATGGATTTGAATAAAGACACGTCGATTTGAATAATATTCTTGTTGTTATTGATTTTTCACGGCGTATTTTACGAAGAATTTCTTGGCTTACTCCCCAAAGCACGATATTAAATTTTGTATCGAATTTGAACCCGATCAAAACTCATTTCTAAAATCTCATATCGAATGGCTCTATTGAACTTGAGGAGTTAAAATTCAATTATAGAATTTGGTACGAGCCTTTATCTTGTGACTTCCTTTGTGGAATTCACTGGCGAACTCTCTGAGGGGCGTCGTATCGATGCGATAGTAAAGCGATAGGTGTCGTAGTGACGTCTTATCCAAGGTTGGGATATGAGTCGCGATTGAGAAGCAACTAAGTCGATGTCGAAATACGTAGCTTTCAGAAGCTTAGTTGGTTATTATCGGAGATTCGTTGAAGGATATTCTCGAATCGCTATTCCATTATCATAAGCCCGACTCGTAGAGATACAAAATTCGAATGGGCAAGGAATGTGGGAAGAGCTTGAAGAACTTCGAGAGGAGACTCATTTCGGCATATGTTACGACCATACCATCTTGAAAAGCGAACGTGGTGGTGGCGTGTTGAGTAGAAGATCGTATCAAATCGAGTACAATATTGTCAAAGACTCATTTAAGTATAATATACAAATAATAGAGATGGAGATGAAAACTACTAGGTACCGCGTGATGATATCTGAGTCACATTGATGATATCTGAGTATAATCGACTTTAATCGATAAAGTTAAAACATCAAGCTACACACCGAGGTGATGAATTTGAAGAAGGAGGTCAAGAAGTTGTTATTTTAAAAGCGAGAATCGGTGAGGTGAGGAAAGCTCGAACCTTCGATTTATTAATCCATTTGAAATTCTCGATCGAATAGGAACTGTGGCTATAGACTCGTTTTACCACCAAGTATGACGCGTGTTCATAACGTTTTTCACGTATCGATGTTACGTAAATATGTGGACGACCCGAAACACGTCATTGAGTTAGAACCGGACGAGATAGATAGTGAAGACTAACGTATGAGGAGGTACTGTCAAGATCTTGGATAGGAAGGGCGTGTCCTACAGCCATGAAAGGTCATACCCACAAGTTAAAGTTTTGTGGAGAAACCATCTTATTGAGGAAATGACACGGGAGTTGGAAAGCGAAAATGAAAGCGAGGTATCTTTACCTTTTCGAAACACCAGTATCGTCACGTCGATTTCGAGGACGAAATTTCATAAGGAGGGAGGTTGTAAGACCGAAATTTTTTAAATAAAAAGGAATTTCCTTTATTTATTATCTTGAAATAGTAAGGGTTGATTTGATTAATGTGGATAGTTAAGGGTTAAATACATAAATATTTCAAAATAAATGAGTGGTTATAAAATATTCATTTTATTCGGGGAATATTCGTTTGGTCGTGGAATATTAAGACTTGTCGAGAGAATATTAGTTTGGTCGTGGAATATTCGATCACGTGAGAGAATATTAAATGCTGACAAGTAATGTGACGTGTATGGGCCCATGTGAAAGCGATTGGATGAGGAAAAGCAATGAAAGTTTGGGTGGTTATAAATAACGGCGTAGTTATTCACGAATTAAAAATTTATTGGAATACAAATTGGTTAAAATATAATGTCTGGCGTGGTTGCGATGGCGGCGGTATTGCTGATATTGTTGAATTATTGATCCTTACGTGAAGGCCTACTCGATAATTATTACGATGAATTCTTTGTTCGATAGTTCATTTTATTGATTCGATAATTCTTTGCGTTGGTATTTTATATTATTGTTGTTCAATAATTGTCCTTTGCTGTGAGTATTTCCATTATCGGATCGATAATTCATATTATTTGAATAATATTATTAGATAACATTATTAGCGAAATGTCTAGAAAGTTAAATACAGGAGAGGTTTGGTCACCTAATTGCTTGGCGCAAGATGGAGAGATCCTTATTGGAAAGCCCCCTCTTTCTGAGGAACGACTGGTTGTCATAAATGTGATTACGTAATATTATTTGTGAATAATTAATTATTGATTCATATGATAAGGAAATATTTATTTTATATGAATATAAATGATGGATTTATTTATGTGGTTATTAATGAAGGAATTAATCTTTGAGATGTTTTATTTGTATTTTGCCGGATTGGAGGTATTAAAAGATCAAATCGGTGTTATTATAGCTTATTTGTGTGAGTTATAATATTTAATCCAAATAGTTGGATCGTTGTAAATTTTGGGTATGTTATGCATACATAAGTTGAGTATATGTCCACAAATTTTGAACAGATTAAAATGCACGAATGATTTGTTGTGAATTTTAAGAGGTGTCGGATTAGGAAATTAGGTTTATAATTGATTTTGGTGGAAAATTCTAGAATTGAGTGGGCCCCACTTGTGGTTGGTGAAAAAATGTGCTGAATTTTATTTCAAATGTGGTGGGTGGCAATAGTAGCAGGTAAAGCCATCGGTGGCGAGTCAAAATGCCTTGGTACGGGCTAACATTTTCTATAAATAAGAGGCTAAGTTAGAATTGAAAATCACACCTTAAAAAAAGTTTTCTCTTTCTCTCTATATTATTG
>JAINUW010000273.1:0-270334 GCA_020205615.1 Panax quinquefolius
AGTGAAAGCAATATAAGAGGAAGTAAATTATGCATTCTTGAAGACATACATTTTCCTCAGGTACTCTCTCTTGGCTATACTCACAAAACGCATCAACAGAGTCCACCGAAACTAAATTCCCATCCGAATCTCTGCAAGCCATATATTGAACCTGCAACTCATAACATTAAAAACTTTCTAAAATGGAACCTCAATTTGAATTGACCAAAGAAATTTGCTTACTTCCCCCAGGATTATCCCCTGGTTTATAACACATTTAAAGGGCTCTTTTGTTGATACAGCACCAATGTCATAAAGAACCTGATATAAAGAACTTGTATTAGATACTTTTATAGCTTAAAGCATATATTAATTAGAAGTAGGTAAAGATTTCGATATCAGAAAAAGATGAAGGACAAATTTATGATTGCATTAACAGCCCTCATTTGATTTGAAAGTTATTTGGTTTATTGTTCTGGGGATTATTAGGCGTCTAGTGTATTTTAATAATAATCTTTTGAGCTGTAGAAGTATGCAGATTAAAGTTGTGTGCTTTTTTGGCTTTTGGGTCCATGGATTACCGGCACTGTAGATCCTTGTCAGGGTGAAGCACTCTCCCTGCCCCCCCCAACACAACAAAAAAAAACACAAAAAGCCTATCTAATCTGCATCCTCTTTATCCTACATCAGAATTACACTGACATAATTCTCTCATAGAGGCGAAATCTATTTTAGTTAGAAAGATGCTTAAACAATTCTTCTACTAACTGATTGATGGTGGATGATGAGGATAATAATTACAGATGTTACAGATCACAGAAAATGCAGTTGCCCCATTTCGGTACTTGGGGGAAAAAGGTGACACACGGATTCAACTATAATTAGGACATATTTGGATTACAAACCTTGTGCCAGAATCTAGAATAGAGTAAGTGAAGAACGGCATGCTCAGCACCACCAACGTAAACATCAACTGGGCCCCAATACCTACATATTACAATTGTTAATTTTTGCTTTAAAAAAATGAATGATGTAAAACTTGCACAGCCTACAATTGCTTTGAACCATTTGCAAGGCAAAAAAACTAGCTACAACACTGTACTTCAAGTGAAGCGAAAGAAAAATAACAATATGGACCATATAGACATGTGCGCCAAAGTGGATCTTACATTTCCTTTCTCTTGTCAACCAATGCTTTGGAATTGTTAGGGTCCATAAATCTCAAGTAGTACCTGCATGTAAAATATATGTGCATATAACTCCAAAATCTGCACTTCATATATGATATACGGTATTTCCGAATGTGATTTGTCAGAAAATGTGTGTAACGTGAACTAAGAAATCCATTGAAGTCCTAACTCCTAACATAAGCTCCTCAATCACTTCACTTACCAACTTAAAATTTAAAGCAAGGTCAATTAATTAGACATTACGAGATAAAGGGGAAATTTGTTTCCTTTCTTTCTTACTTTATTTTACCAATTTATTATTTTTCTCTTCCAAATTGTAGGCCTGCTTTGGCTAATTATATAGAAGAACAATTGGAAAAGTTTCTCTGAGACATCAGATAATGTATTCCGCTAAAGGAATAAATACCAAAAAAAATATTAAATCATTAAGATAAGAAATTATAAAAGACGGGAGCACTGTGATTGAACTGTATTTGATTATATAAAAGATATATCGGAAGTAACCAAACACTGATATCTAAATCATGTTACTTTCTAAAATAAATTTGACATCAGACTCCTTGAGTGCTATTTCAGGCTGATAGCTAGTGACTAGTGAGATGGCATATTCTCAATTCAAAGGGAAAATTTAGAATTCATAAAACTCTTTCGATTCAAAGTGTATCACACATGAATCAACCATTAAATATGATTCTTTCTATGTCAAGTTTCAATGGTATGTCCATGGGTAAACTATTTTTCAAAATAACTTATGAGTTCAAATTAAGGGTGGTTGCAAATTTCTTTTTATTCAGTGCTGAGCACAAGTGAGCATACTGAGTGATTCCTCAGACACTGAAATTCACCATCTGAAAGACAAGAAACATGGCTTCTTATGCAATCTGACATGCAAGGCAAGGTTTTCAAATAATCGAACGTTCTTTAGCTCTGGAAAATAAGAAACTACACTAAACACATAGTTAAACCAATCTATAACATAATAGTTCAAACTTCAATCTTTCTAGTATACTTATTGCCTCTGCCAGGAGAATCATGTCATAGGAATTGAATCGACAAACTTATTGTATGTTCTCTAGGCTCAATTAGAATGATTAAATGAGAAGAAAGGACCTACAGGAATCGAATCATGTCTTACCCATTAAGGAGCACATTATTTTAAATTCGAACAAACAATAAATTGAACAATTACATACAAATATTAATAGTGTACTTGTTATCAAAAATCAATGAACTACTCTTATTTCACCGTCCTCTCATTATCTTATTACTCAGAGCGCAAGGCTTTTTGCACAGCACCAATGCCAACACCAGATAAACAAGATTGCCTCACCCATGGAACCAATAATAGACATTCAGTTCTATTTTCTCTTTTACTTAGATTAGTTTTTGGGAAAATATATATGAGATCTTAGCAATTGATACATCCTCCTAAAGAAATGAACAACTGAAGTTTGATGAACAATGTACCAACAAGAACCAGCCCACTGCGGCATGGTGTTTGTTTCACGTCTGGCAGGCTTCCCAGACAAGGGATCCTCGGTTTTAACCTGAAAATCAGTCGAAATTACTTTGATAAAGATACATGTAGAAATTAGAAGATACCAGCTAAAGGTCTATGGCAAGCAAAGAATATATGCCTTTAATCATTTTAGCCATAAGAAAGCTTTTTCAGATTGGAAAAGTGGTAAATATTTAGGAAAAACATAATATAATTAGGACTTCAATACAACCATCGACCCATCCACGAATCTCAAAACAAAGTAGCTTAGTCATAAATCTGAAGCACTTAAATGCATATTGGCAATGAATACACTTACCAAAAAGTATAAATTAAGGTAATGAATAGAAAGCAAATATACCCAAGAAAGTGCTTTTTGCAAGTGGCGGCTCCCCTGTCCCAGTGGGAGTAAAATCATCCAATTCAGGGAGGGTAAGGGAAGCTCAGATTCGAATAGGAACAGTTTCACCAGTGTCATTCAATAAAACAACTGGGATGGGTTCCCCCAATAACGTTGGCGAGCAAAAAGCCAATCCCTCAGCTTGTAATTTACCTGTACAAATATACCTTTTCATTAAATGGTAGAATCTAAAAACACCTCAAAATTAGTCCTTCCCTTCCACAGTTCCTCTATTCAAACACTAGCCCACTCCCCAAAAACAATAGCAAAGAAGGAAAAACACATACATACACATCAACTCAAAGAGGGGAAAGGACATTCATACCTTTCTGTTTCCATTTCCAGTTTCCTCAACCCATTCAATGACTTTGAAAGCAGCTTCTTTGCTAGGCAAACCATTTATGTCTAGCCCTGAAGTTGAACTTGATGAATTCATATTAATACCTTCACCTGAATAAGGTTTTTCAGAATCTCTGCAACTTTCATCATCTGGTTTTACAACCAAACATATAGGAATATCATACTTCAAAGCAAACTCGTGGTCACGTGTATCATGTGCAGGAACAGCCATTATAGCTCCTGTCCCATAGCTGCATAATGCAATTACTTATATTCAATTTCAATAAAGTTGTTGTAGTGCTTCTAAACGATCACATATAGATTTGAATAATGAGACAAACAGTTAATCAGTGTTATTCATATCCCGTAGTCTCACAGTTGTGAATGACACACCCAACAGATCCCGAAGAGTTGGGAAAGCATGAAAAAGTAAGATGAAACCGCACCTGCCCAAAACATAATCAGCAACCCATATTGGGATGGCTTCCCGTTAGATGGATTTCTAGCATAACTTCCACTAAATACTCCTGTTTTTTCCTTCTGAAGCTCTGTTCTCTCTAGGTCACTCTTTCTAGAGGCAAGCTCTTTGTACTCCTCTACCTAGATAAGCGATTAGCTTGTTTATGTAAACTACAAGAACAGATCGCACAAAGAAAAATATGGCTTACATTGTTTTTTTGGGACACCGACACTATTGGACGTCAGCAAGACATGCTCAGGTGCCAGGACAAGATAGCTGCACAAGAATAGCAACTAATAACTACATGATCAATTTATTATAAAAAGGACTGCACAACAGGAACAAAGAACAGAGTGAATACGTTACTCCAAAAATTGTATCGGGCCGGGTGGTATAGACAGTTATTTTTGTGTCTGTTTTCAGCCCATCAGCATCCAGAACATAGAATTCCACCTCCGCTCCTTCTGACTTCCCTATCCAATTCCTTTGCATCTCCTTTATACTTTCGGGCCAATCAAGATCATCTAAATCTTGAAGAAGACGGTCAGCATATGCAGTAATTTTGAGCATCCATTGCCGCATTGGCTGCTTGGTAATAAACAATGAACTGTAAAAATATAGAACCATCCACCACAAATATAAAATAAGAAGTACCAAATCTTGGACAGAGGTTAACACACAACAAAGCATTGGACCAGTATACCTTTCTTGTAACTGGATGACCCCCACGCTCGCTCAATCCATCCACAACTTCTTCGTTGGCCAAGACAGTACCAAGAGCAGGGCACCAGTTGACCGGCACTTCAGCCTATTAGAATTTAGAAGCCACTAAATTTGGTGTTAACTGGTCAAAGGTCAGAAATAAATATATTAAGAGACTAGAAGTAATCTTGGACCTGATATGCCAGTCCTCTCTTTAAAAGCTGAAGAAAAATCCATTGAGTCCATCTATAGTATTCGGGTTCCGTTGTGGAAATTTCTCGATCCCAGTCATATGAAAAGCCTAATGATTTCAGCTGTAATTAGAGTTATCAATACAGTTTTACACTAGCAAAATTAAGTGATTCAGCGGTTATTTGAAACCATAATCTGACAATAGAGGGCTGCAGCACCAAATTGTATCTATAAAGCATAGACTACCAATTACTACCCGGAAAGTAAGGAATAGAACATCACCTGGGAACGGAAGCGGTCAATGTTCCTCAATGTGGTTATTTTTGGATGGGTACCTGTCTATCAAGCATAAAAAAATATTTATTTTACAGCAAACAACCAGTTCATGTCAAATTTTTACGGTAGTGTCAGAAATAGAAAGAACCTCAATTGCGTATTGCTCTGCAGGTAACCCAAATGCATCCCATCCCATTGGGTGCAAAACATTGAAACCCTGCATCCGCTTGAATCTAGCAAGAATATCTGTGGCAGTATATCCAAGAGGATGACCAACATGTAGGCCAGCTCCACTGCAACAAAAGTCAAATTAACTTGGATGATAAATATACGTAGGCAGAAAATTCAATTATCTTGGAGTGTTAATCAATCTCAATTTATCTGCTCAGTTTATTTTTCTTCTTTTTCTAGGGTAAGACATTGAGATGCAGGCGCCAAGAAAGACACTACACTAAACATAGAATTGGCAACAGGTATAGAAGATATAATGATAGAGATAAGAGGCAGCAATGCAGTGTAGGTAGGAGCCAAGCAAAGATGGAAAAGATTTCAAAGGAAATTACGTATAAAAATTAAATACAAAAGTAAACTGAAAAAAATTTTGAATGCTAACCCGCATAGGTTATACTAATATAACCTAGTTATACTGTTATACTAATATAAGGTTATACTATTATAGTAGCATAGGATATTGCAAAAAATAACATTCCCATTGATCTGTCTTGCATACTACCATAAATGTTGTAATTTAGTTAACAAACTTGTTCACTAATATCATAAAGACACACAATGTGATACCTACCCCCACAAAAATGACTAGTCGCAATCTATTATCATAGAATACTCCAACACCCATTCAAATAAATCTTCTATACAAAACCTAAAGTACCATTTGGTAACACGTGTTGAAGCAACCGTTTTGCAGGTAAAACTTTACTCATAATAGTAAAAAGAAAATTCAAAAAAGGGACAAAAGAGAGACAAACTCTTTAACACAATTGATATCTAAGAAACACAAAAACTTCTAAGATTGTGCCCGTACATATTGAACACCAATACTTCCAAAACTCTTGAAATTTATGGTCGCAATTTTCATCGTATTCATAAATAATATACTACTCCTCCATCCCTCAAAGAATGGCATATATACAAAACTATAATTCAAATGAAAATTCTCAGCCAATGGTATAAATGAAAAAAAAACGCTGTAGTACCCAAGACTTGTCTAAGTAAATATATGCAGTCCACTAGAATTGTATTAAAGCCAAATATGGGGTCAAAATGGAACTTAATTTCTACTCTCTCCTCAAATTGACATTCTAAATTTGGGAAAATTTCTCTACTCTAATTTGACATTCTTATTTTCATTAAAATTTTACTTAAGCCATTCTCTTCATGGGCAGTATTTTTATTTATGCCCAACACCTCCCAAAGGCTCATTAAAGTATGTTCAGCAAATTACAAGCCTTTCATGTCAATATATGATTGTTCTTAATGTAAAGGAAGTATAGCGGTCAAACAGAAAATGAAATATGAATAGGAAAACGTTTTTTTTTATATAGGTAATTGACTAGGGGACCAAAATTTTGGGAATAGGAATAAATCAATTGTGTATTAATTGTTCCAAAGGCTGACATATATCCACATTTATACCAACTTTTATCAACTTTCCTAACTTTGGATAAGTGTTAAAATTACAAATAAAAATAAATTAAATAATATTAATAGGTATTATATATTGGGCTATTATTTCTTAGGCTCTTCGATATGGGCATGGCGTCAAAAGTCTTTTGTATTGATTTAACCAAGTCTCCTATCATGTTAACATTAGACTTCACACCCTTCTGAAATTATGTGGCTACACAATACTTCTATTACAATTACAGAGCTTTGTCTTGTCCCAATCACCATTGGGCCCCTCACATGCTATCTATGTATATTTTTTATGTACTTATGTTTTGCCTATGGATGTTAGTAGGCTCAAGAAGATGGGATAAGATATGTTAAAGCTTCAGTAGATGATTCAATGTCTCTTCATCTTATCTCATTATAAGGACGAGCTTTTCTCAATGTGGTCGAATGATGTGGAGCGTTACAAGGGAATTAAAATATTATTAATTATTTTTTTTATTCTTGTTTTAGAGATAAACTATTATATTAAATATTCTTGAGTTTTGAATCAGTAGGAACTGTTCCCTCTTGGAGCTCAACAATGATATAATAGAGAACTTCAAAGATTGAGACTCTAATGAACCATCTAAATGGAGAAAGTCAACATGTTCCACCACAACTGTGTCTGTCTTCCTTTCTGTCTTCAACTTGGCCTTCACATCTTTATTCTCATTACAAATTCAAGATTTTTCACACTCAGTATGTGACTTAGTTTCCTTGATTACATTTTCCTCGGTAACTTCAACATATTCATTGATTGATGTTTTGGTTGGTTTTGACACTTGGTACTTTCAACTAAATCAATGCTAGTTATCGAAAGAAATTCTAAAATCATGCAAAAAGGTTTGGTAGTTTGATAGGTGAAACCTTCTTTGTCCACATCTGAAGCTATAACTTTTGTAAATCATGCAATGATCTCCATCAAACAGATACATACAAGACTTGGTACTCTCACCCGTTCAGTCAAATTATTGAATATATTGATTTGAAAAATAAAATTTGTGTGGTTCTACCCGTTCTCGATGGAGATTAGTTCTTTTTAACAATTCTTTCACATTCCTAATATATTCTCTAGCCTCTTTTAATCCTGTCTTGCATTAGTTATGTGTAGGAAAATGTAGTACTAACAATGCTACCTATATCGTGGTTCGATGCATTACGTGAAACACAATCAGAAACTAAAAAATGTCACATTTCGTGGTACAGTGGACGATCGGTAGGTTTCTTCAAATCACTTAATTGGAATGCGAAATACGCTTATTTGGAACATGGTACGTTGTGAATAACTTAATAAAAAGTTATAGTTGAGATATAGTAAAACCAGTTGAGTTGTTTCTAAACACAGTGCCACAACAAGAGCATTTTCAACGAAATTACACCATGGCATCACTTATTTGACACCATAAATCGCTCAGTTGGCTACATTAGCTAGCATTTCTTAGAGTTAAGGTTTCTAATAGAGTGAACTAAATTTACTCATGTGATTATTATATTTTATATATTATTATATTTTGTAAGAATCCTAGATATTTTTTAGGATGATTCTAGATAGTCAATCTTAAGCTTTTATTTGATCAAATCTTAGCTATTGGTTGTATGACTCAAGGGCTATATGAGAGGATGATCTTCATTTATAAATCATAAAGTGAACTTGTAATCATGCATGTTCAATAATAGGAGTTTTAAGTAAATAGAAAACAAATTTTGATGTTTTGGAAGGGATGGGTTTCATCATTTCATGTTTTGAAACGTTTGTACCAAAAACACAATTTGTAATTTACTAAATAACCAGCACCAATTATCTACCCAATTAATCTCACAATAAACGTGTTTGTAGTCAATCAATCTCATAGTGTCCACATAGCGATTAAACAATAAACAAATAAGTTAATAAACAAATAAAATAGGAAGGGATGTGTTCTATATTTTGGAATGTTCGTAACAAAAACACAATTAGCTCCCAGACCAGTGCCTGGCTTTTTGAAAATCAAGAGTATTTTAGGGATAGTTTTAATATCTATTTATATATACATATATATATATATATATATATATTAGACATATGTATATATAAATTTAGGAGATTAGATAAAACTTTTTCAAATGATTTGATAAGAAAATTGAGGAATATATTTGTGAGTTTTGGATATAAAAAATAAAAAATAAAAACTTAAATTAGACCAAGAAATAATTACAAAATAAATAATTTTTCTTTTGTGTTGTTTGCAAGTTATAAAAAAAACTTTACTTCTAAATAAAAGCTTTTATTTTGCACTTATATTAAAAAAATTTGTTTTCAATTCTTTTGATAATTTCTTTTCTTATTTGTCTCGTAAAAAACTCAAAAATAAGAGAAATACTACTAAATTCTTACTTAATATTAAGGGTACATTTAAATATATAAAATTATCCTAAAAAGTCTGTTTTAGAAATGAAGTTATGAATGGAGGGAGAATATTGTATTTAATTTATTTATTTCGTTATAATTTGTTTTAATTAATATATTTTTTCATAAATAAAAAAAATATTTATAAAAAATAATTCAGCCTACAGTGAAGCTGAATCCTGGAACCGCCACTGGGAACTATTGGTGCGAATTATCTAGTCAAGCGGCGGTCTCTGTTGGTTGTAAGTATATTTTTGACATTTTTACTTTTTATTATTAAAAATTCGTTCAAAATGTAAATGTTTTCATAACTTTGCATCATTTCCATTGAGCTGAAGAAAAACAAAATTAATTATTATTTCATGTGACATGGATAATTTACGGTATATAGAGAGAAATTGGGTACCTGGGATACGGAAACATGTCCAGAACATAGAACTTAGGTTTGGATGTATCCATATCATCATCAGGAGTTCGAAAAGTGCGATTTTCCTCCCAATAGCTCTGCCACTTGGCCTCTATTTCATGAAAAGGATAAGCCCTTTTCACCTCCTTTAGATTTTGCTTCTGCCTCTCAACTTCATTTGTATCTGCCCTACTACTACAACTTATACAATTAAAGACTCGGAAATTATGAAAGGTCTTGACGGTGGTGGCGGAGCGGCTGAGAAGTGAGCGGCGTTGGGCGGAGAAGAGAGAGGAATGGCGGCGAAGTGACGGAGGAGTTTGTGGAAGGAATCGAAGTTGAAGGATAGGAGTCTGCATTTTAGGGGTGGCAGAGGCCAGAGGGAGTGGTGGATGGGAGATTATAGTTCTTCATATATAGAGGAGGAGATAATGTAATAATTGCCGCTAAAAACCCATTGGGCCATCTAGTTTTGGGCCAATATAAGATAGGGTCATTTACAATAAGGGTCCTTTACAATAATATATAACATTTAGAGAGTAATTATACTATTAGTGCACTCATAAAATATTTACACAATTAATAAACTTTTTATATTTATTTACAATATTAGTGCAATTAGGATTCCTTAATTTAGGGAATTAGTATGCAATTAGGATTCAATTCATAATAATAAGGAAACCTAAAATCATGGAAAAATAACTACCATAATTAATAATTCAAATTCAAATATCTTGGATCTAACAACAAATTCAAATTCAAAATAATAATTAAAATTCAAATATTCAAAGTTTGGCAACGTCATCTTCCTCCTCCCCTCGCCGATCATCTTCCTCCTCCCTTCATGGCCACGCTTGACACCGTGGACGCCGATCTCCTCATCCATTACGGCCACAGTTGCCATTGTGACGAAGGTTGATTTAGTCCAGAAATCAAAAAGAGAAAAAGATATTTTTAGTGCAGTTGGTATCCAAATATTTATACAAAGTTAACCCTTTTAGTTTTTGTGGGTAATCAAGAGAAATTTCAGTGCAGTTGGTAACCAAAACTTTCAAAGGTAACAATTTTAGTTTTTGTTGGTTACATTTGTATTAAGGTTTGGCTACTAATTGCACTATGGAAAAAAAATCTATAATAGATTTTTTACAATTAATTGGTAACCCAATAAAAAACCGAATTGGTTACCTTTGTATTAAGGTTTAATTTACTAATTGCATTATAAAAAAAATCTACAATATATTTTTTTAAATTAATGGTAACCCAATAAAAGCTGAATTGGTTACATTTATATAAAGTGTTAGCTACCAATGCATTTTATTAAATAAAAAAATCTATAATAGATTTTTTAAAAATAAATTAGAAACCTAACCTTTGAATTGGTTATATTGGTATGAATGTTTTGGCTACCAACTGTCTTTATAAAAAATTGCGACAAACTCATAGCAATCATTTCAACAAATTCAAATAATCCATACAAACATAACACCTATCGTAACCGGGGCTTCTCTGCGCGTCAACAAAGGCGGTGGGAATTTCCACGGCGAACTTATCGTGGCTGACGGTGGTGGTTATAATTGGGTATATGGGCCACTTTCGGATCAAAGGTAAATTGATCCGATCCGTCTGAAAAGGCAAAATAGAGGATGTGTTGTGATAATTTAACGATGGATGATGAGATTGTAAATAGATATATATGGGCGGTGGTGGAGGGGTGTAGAGTTCTTGGTGGGTGGTGAAGGATTGGAGGAGAGAAAAGGCTCAAGGTAGCAAGAAGGAAGAAGGTGGAGGTGGTGGAGTAATTGATAAGAAGATGGTAATGGGAAGCATTGAATGTGCCGATACTCCTTTTTCATCATTCTATCATTCTACGTAATAAAAGAGGAGAGATAAAATGATTGATACATGGATAAGCGTACACAATTAAGAAATTTAATTGCATATTAATTCCTTAAATTAAGGAATCTTAATTGCACTAATATTGTAAATAAATATGAAATTGTATTAATTGTGTAAATATTTTATGAGTACACTATTATTGTAATTATTTTTTAAAAATGTAAGCCTTTACAATAATATACAACATTTAGAGAGTAATTACACTATTAGTGCACTCATAAAATATTTACACAATTAATACATTTTCTATATTTATTACAATAATATTCTGCAATTAGGATTCCTTAATTTAGGGAATTAGTATGCAATTAGATTCAATTCATAATAATAAGGAAACCTAAAATCAAGGAGAAATAACTACCATAATTAATAATTCAAATTCAATTATCTTGGATCTAACAACAAATTCAAATTCAAAAATAATAATTAAAATTCAAATATTCAAAGTTTGGCAACGTCATCTTCCTCCTCCCTTCTTCGCGATCATCTTCCTCCTCCCTTTCAAGCCGCTTCAACACCATGGACGCCGATCTCCTCATCCATACTACTACAAATTTGCCATTGTGACGAAGGTTGATTTAGTCCAGAAATTAAAAAGAGAAAAAGATAATTTTAGTTCAGTTGGTATCCAAATATTTATACAAAGTTAACCATTTTAGTTTTTGTGAGTAATCAAGAGAAATTTCAGTGCAGTTGGTAACCAAAACTTTCAAAGGTAACAATTTTAGTTTTTGTTGGTTACATTTGTATTAAGGTTTTCGCTACTAATCAAGATTTATGAAAAAAAAATCTATAATAGATTTTTACAATTAATTAGTAACCCAATAAAACCGAATTGGTTACCTTTGTATTAAGGTTTGGCTACTAATTGCATTATAAAAAAAATCTACAATATTTTTTTTAATTAATTAATTGTAACCTAATAAAAGCTGAATTGGTTACATTTATATAAAGTGTTAGCTACCAATTTGACTATTAAATAAAAAAATCTATAATAGATTTTTAAAAATAAATTAGAAACCTAATAACACGTAATTGGTTACATTGGTATGAATGTTTGGCCACCAATTTGTCTTATAAAAAATCGCAAACAAACTCATAGCAATCATTTTAACAAATTCAAACAATCCATACAAACATAACACCTATCAGAACCAGGGCTTCCTCTTGCGTCCAACAAGGCGGTGGGAATTTCCACGGCGGCTTATCAGCGGCGACGGTGGTGGTTATAATTGGGTATATGGGCCACTCAGATCAAAGGTAAATTGATCTGATCCGATCTGAAAAGGCAAAATAGAGGATGTGTTGTGATAATTTAACGATGGATGATGAGATTGTAAATAGATATATATGGGCGGTGGTGGAGGGGGTGTAGGTTACTGGTGGGTGGTGAAGGATTGGAGGAGAGAAAAGGCGCAGGGTAGCAAGAAGGAAGAAGGTGGAGGTGGTGGAGTAATTGATAAGAAGATGGTAATGGGAAGCATTGAATGTGCTGATACTCCTTTTCTCTCCTATCATTCTACGTAATAAAAGAGGAGAGATAAAATGACGGTACATGGATAACGTACACAATTAAGGAATTCTAATTGCATATTAATTCCTTAAATTAAGGAATCCTAATTACACTAATATTGTAAATAAATATGAAATTGTATTAATTGTGTAAATATTTTATGAGTACACTATTATTGTAATTATTTTTAAAAATGTAATAGGATATGTAATTCATCCTTACAATAATATACAACAATTAGAGAGTAATTACACTATTAGTACACTCATAAAATATTTACACAATTAATACATTTTCTATATTTATTTACAATATTAGTGCAATTAGGATTCCTTAATTTAGGGAATTAGTATGCAATTAGGATTCAATTCATAATAATAAGGAAACCTAAAATCAAGGAGAAATAACTACTATAATTAATAATTCAAATTCAAATATCTTGGATCTAACAACAAATTCAAATTCAAAAATAATAATTAAAATTCAAATATTCAAAGTTTGGCAACGTCATCTTCCTCCTCCCCTTCGCCGATCATCTTCCTCCTCCCCTTCGCCGCCGCTTCAACACCATGGACGCCGATCTCCTCATCCATTACGGCCACAGCTGCCATTGTGACGAAGGTTGATTTAGTCCAGAAATTAAAAAGAGAAAAAGATAATTTTAGTGCAGTTGGTATCCAAATATTTATACAAAGGTAACCATTTTAGTTTTTGTGGGTAATCAAGAGAAATTTCAGTGCAGTTGGTAACCAAAACTTTCAAAGGTAACAATTTTAGTTTTTGTTGGTTACATTTGTATTAAGGTTTGGCTTCCAACTGCACTACGGAAAAAAAAAATCTATAATAGATTTTTTACAATTAATTGGTAACCCAATAAAACTGAATTGGTTACCTTTGTATTAAGGTTTGGCTACCAACTGCATTATAAAAAAAAATCAACAATATTTTTTTTTAATTAATTGGTAACCCAATAAAACTGAATTGGTTACATTTGTATAAAGTGTTAGCTACCAACTGCACTATTAAATAAAAAAATCTATAATAGATTTTTTAAAAATAAATTAGAAACCTAATAACATTGAATTGGTTACATTGGTATGAATGTTTGACTACCAACTGTACTATAAAAAAATCGCAACAAACTCATAGCAATCATTTTAACAAATTCAAACAATCCATACAAACATAACACCTATCAGAACCAGGGCTTCCTCTTGCGTCCAACAAGATGTGGAATTTCCACATGACTTATCGTAGCATGACGGTGGTGGTTATAATTGGGTATCTGGGCCACTTTCGGATCAAAGGTAAATTGATCGATCCGATCTGAAAAGGCAAAATAGAGGATGTGTTGTGATAATTTAACGATGGATGATGAGATTGTAAATAGATATATATATAGGCGGTGGTGGAGGGGTGTAGAGTTCTTGGTGGGTGGTGAAGGATTGGAGGAGAGAAAAGGCGCAGGTAAAGCAAGAAGGAAGAAGGTGGAGGTGGTGGAGTAATTGATAAGAAGATGGTAATGAGAAGCATTGAATGTGCCGATACTCCTTTTTCTGGCCCTATCATTCTACGTAATAAAAGAGGAGAGATAAAATGACGGTTCATGGATAGCGCATACACAATTAAGGAATTCTAATTGCATATTAATTCCTTAAATTAAGGAATCTTAATTGCACTAATATTGTAAATAAATATGAAATTGTATTAATTGTGTAAATATTTTATGAGTACACTATTATTATAATTATTTTTAAAATGTAATAGAATATGTAATTCATCCCTTCTTATTTTCATATTTTTTAGTATTTTATATTGAGATCAAAGAATGCTTGAAATTGCTTATAACTTACAAGTAGTTAAACCTATGTTGTAATAATTTTGTTTATGTTTTGGAGTTTTTTATTTTTCCTATTTTAATTGTTACATGTTTATTCGTTTTACTTTTTAGCTATTTTACCTAATTAATATGTAAAAATTTAATTTAAAGATTTGTTTTATTATTACAAATCATCACTAATTTGTCATGTATGTATGTAATGTCAATGATTAACTAAAATTATGATTAAATAATTATTTAACTCGTATAAGTTAATTAACTTGAGTAATTAACCCAAATAAAATAATTAGTACTATTAATTAACATAAGGAAATGTTCCCTTATTAATAATAGTATGGCTACAACTCATTTGAACATATTTTGCATACATGAAACTCACAGGGCTTATCCAAAAGTCCATTTTGTTGTTAAACTTTTAGACATAATTGATTTTAGGGTCTTTTTTTTAGCAATAATATAAGTTTAAGAGTGAGTTTAGCTAAAAATAGTTTAAAGAATAAATTTGTAAAGAGCATACAAATTGGCGTGTTAATTTTACATTTCAGTCCATCAAACTCAAAATGAATAGCAAAATGAGTGTATTTAACCCATCAAGGTTATTATATTGAGTTTCAGGTTTTAGTTTTCCGATATGATACTTTATCTTTTAACATATGTCACGATATATAACACCCAAGTCTCATATCGAAAGATATAAAAAAAATTTGTATGTATATAATTAATTAAATTACTACCAATAATATATTCAAATCATGACATTTTAGATGAGTGTAACACCTCAGTCCCACATCGAAAGATAGGAGAAAAATTTATCTCCATATAAAGAAATAAGTTACTACCAATAAAACCTTCAAGTCGTGACCTTTTGACCTTTTGAGAGCTTGTGGTGAGCTAAGATGACCCAAGAAGATACTATTGGGCCAGTAGTTTGAGGCTTTATTTTGATGGATTTGATTCGAACTTAGAATTTGACCCGAGATTTATTCTGAACTCGGGATTTGACCCGAATTGTTTCATATAGTATCAAAACTGACCTTTTTGAGAGCTTGTCATGCGTATGAAGATGGCCAAGAAAGATCTTATTAGTAGGTAATTTGATGCTTTGATAGATTTGATTCGATTTGGACTTGAAATTTGACCGAATTGTTTTGATGAGCTGTGATCGGATGAAGATAACCCAAGAAAATACTATTGGATCAATGATTTAAGCCTTTATTTGAATGGATTTGATTCGAACTCAAATTTGACCCGGATTGTGTTCACGATGAGTGTTAATATGATATATATTATTGAAATCCCTTTCTAATAACTTGAACTTTTAGATAAATTCGGAACTTAACATAGTATCGAAACTCGAGATGTGCAAGTTCTTGAACTCAAATCTTCACATTGCATGTTGTCCTTTATGTTGATTCGTAGTGTAAATGCATTTTATGAGTTGTCATGTATGCAACTTGGGGGAAATATTAGCATGACATATAACTATTTATTTATTTTTTGAGCTGATAATAAGGGGGTGTTTGAACTTTTGATGCAAGGAGAGTAATATTTAATCAAAACACTGGCTTACAATCTGTAATCCAGATTTACAGTACACCAGTTGTGCAAAAGGAAAGTAGTAGGTAAAAACAGAGAAGCAATAAGTTAAAAATATTTACTAAATTACACACACTATTGAATAAGAAATTCAAATTTATAAATTATGCTATAATAAAACTACAAAAATTATCTCTATTTGCAAAACTATCCTCTAGTGTGCCACACATAAAGGCAAGGCCATCAGACCATAAAAAATAAATAAAAATAAGGAATGATCAAGACATCTTAGTTTGAATTTGCCGATGGATATGTACCAGGAACTCAACATAGGAGAGGCCGCTTGGAGTCTTGTCTTCCACCATATATGAGAAGAACAGCATTCCTAGGAAACAATCAAATTGATAAATATAAATATATTTGAAAAGAGCATAAAATCCTACAAGTAAATTATTGGTCAACTCTCAAATTCTAAGCAAAATCTGGATACATATGCAAAGGGCTATGTAGCAGATACTGCCTAGACCTTGCTGGATCCGGATCCGGATCCATATCTACTACTAATACTACTACTATTTTGTAATACAAAAGTATGTACATTATAAAATTCTTCGTATATTTTAGTTTAACTGGAATTTAGATGATGCAGTAGTAACTCCGCAACCCTGACGTAATAATAATAATCAACGGAAGCCAAACAATATCCTTGTGAAATTAAACTAGGAAAAGGAAAGTAATAGTAACAATTCAAGTAAGGATTTTGCAACATAAAAGTAGATTTACTCTGTAGCCTAGTAAATATAATAGGCTTTTAATAAGCGTAAACCCGTTATTGACCCATCAGGCTTCTTGGCATTGTCAAAAACTAACATTAGACCACTTCTAGAAATCTCCTGAGGCACATAACACACAATTTTAATAAAACTTACAAAAATAATACACTAACCTGCTAGCAAATTGTTTTTTAGAGCTCAAGCCTCATTGGATTTTTTGTTTCACCGTTTGAAGGATTTCTCAATATTCTATTTATACCAGCTTATTATGTTAACAACACTAGATTAAGCTTCACAACAATGTAATCCTATCATCGGTTTAATGATACGTTCAATAATTTGTATGTCCTAGGTCTTGTAAGATCCTCAGGACCAAGTATTCTTTCCCTCGCTAACACAAACACAACCATCCTAACCTATTCCTTCTCAAAAGCTCTCTCCAGCCAATTCCTTCTCACTTGAAATAGGAACCTGCACTCCTTTAGTAAAATCTCAACCTCCTCAAAAAGCTTCATATCTCTGTAATCTCTTCGGCAATAAAATCTTCATTTCTAATAACCTCACCAGACTCTAGCTCAATCTCTCCTTGATGAAACTCCTACGCTTCCTTCCACTAGCAACCTTATGAACAGTCTTGAATTACATTCTCCATCCTTCACCCACTTAATCCTAGCCTTCTGCCTCAAATTTGTCTCCTTCCTCAAACCCACCTCTTCAAACTCCTTGCAACTGTGCCAGCTTACCTATTAAAATCTCAGATAGCATCATAGATTCTTCAAGCCTATCAATCTCTCCCACGTTCTTCAGGATTTATCACTCACATTCCCAAACATTTGTCCATACCACTCTTTCAATTCAATATTGCAACTTCTTCATAAACACAGTCAGCTGAACCCACACAATCCTCCTTTATCCACCAATTCTTAATCAACTCCAAAAGCCCCGGATAAGAAACACACTATTTTCAAATTCAAAGGGCTTCTAATCCACATTTTAGGGGCCTAGTAAGACTTGAAACAATTGGAAAATGGTCAGAAAATACTCAAGTAAGAACTACCTGAGCCTATTCAGGAAACTCATCCTCGCATTTATTATTGAACAAGAAACAATCAGTGCGAGTGCCAACAGAATGCTCACCTAAAACAGAAAAAGTGAGCATTTTACAGTACAAACGTGCAATATCCCTGAACTTATAACTTATTAAATCATCAAAACAACTTGTACTAGTAGTAAACCTCAAGCATCCAAATTTTTCTAGAAGTCGCCCTAATAACATTGACGTCACCACCCAAACACTGAGGGCTACAAAGACCACAAATATCATAAAGCTAGTTCAGAAAAATCCTAGTTTTCTGAATTGGATCAGGTGGGTCTTCATTGTCCCAAAGTATCTTAAAAATCTTTCACTTCTAAGTTTCACACGTCCCATCATCCTTGAGACGGGTAAAATAAATTTTAAACAACTACAAGTAATTCTAAAATTCATCACCTCTGAATGGTAATCTCGTTGTACACCCATAAAGCCTACATATGAGTCATTGGCAACCCTAAAACTATATGCTGACATATCAGCTAAGAACAGAGAGTATCCAGATGGATTTAAAATAATTGTCTCCAGTCAAGCCTTATTGTAATCTACTCCTAAAGCATGAGTAGAACTAATGTGAATTTGGATAGTGTGTATCAAGAATACTAATGAAACAGAATGATTAAAATGATCACTTTCACGTACATGAATTGCCCGAAATTGCATGGCATTCAACAAATGTAAGTGTTTCTGTCTCTACCTGGTTTGACTTGCATTGGCTTGAGTCCTACTTTCTGCTAGTAGAGTACATAAATGGTCTACACACTATTGAGCAATCTAAGGTGCATCTTTTCTTGTAAAAGTCTCGTATATACATTAATAAAGTTTGTACAGTTTTTGGTCACACTGTGAGAGAGAAAGAAGGATATTAAAGACATTAGAAATTTGAGAGAGAGCAGAGATAAGAAGATTGGGGTGATTGGACAATTGAATAAGAGGGGGTAGGGAAGAGAAAGAGCTCAGACTTCTCAAATTATTGTTTCTCTTTTATGCTAGGCCATCCTGTTTTACACGACCGATTCAAAAGCTTCATGTTACTCAGGATCACGTTGAAACTTCCTAAAGCTATTCTTACAAAGTAAAGAAACATATTGAACTAGCCTAAAATGATATATGCATATATATATTAGTGTGAGTGTGTATACTTCGTAGTTCGTACATCTAGCCAGACTGAAACTACTATTACTAATTACAAGAATTCTAAAAGAATTAACTTTGACAAGTCTCATAGTTAAAGCATCAAAATAAAATAAATTGACAAGAATGTCTTAACCTGCTAACAAATCTAATGCCATATAATCTGGTCCAACTCACAACAGTAGGTGTCAACAAATTTCATTATGAAGGAATCCACTATATCATAGTATTTCTTGATTCCAAAGAGGAGGGGGGGGGGGAGAAACAGTAAGAACAAGGAAGGATGCCAAAAATTTAAGGTACAAGTTTGTAATTCAAGGAAATATGAAGGGCCAAATCTAATTGGCATGCAATAATAGTATAATACATTTAAAAAATGGAATTTTCAGAAACCTCCAGCAGCCTATATGATTTATTTTTCACAGTTTTCCCAATTGCCAGATTTGGAGTTTGGTATTAGAAATAATCTAACTGGTTTACTAAATAAAGATGGAACATGTATAATATGGTAAAGCTTAAGTTGTGTAAAAGGTTGTTCTCATGCACCAACCTGATGAATCTCCTTTCTTGCACAATTTTAGTCTGCAACAGAGAAATAGAGGGAAACATGAAGAAGAAAAGATTAACAAATCCCAAATCAAAGACGAGAATAAATTCATGAGAACAGAGTCAAGAAGATTCTTATAAAATGGGCAAGGAAAAATGCAATAAAGATTGTACCGGAGGTAAGAACATCTTTGGCGCCTTATCTCATTGATAACATCATTAAGCTTTTTCGATAACGAATTGTCATATTGCTGCAATACAAACTGACAGACAAGGCAAAGAAGATATACATTAGTATATTAGCAACTAGCCAGGCAGGTAATTAAATGCATTTGCAATTCATTGGGAGCATTTGGCAAAGACAAATGCCAGAATCTTGAATGATAAGTTTCTACCTTTTCATTCTATGAAGTTCTACTAGTTTTGATATTTAATGAGGTACATGGACTGGCAAGAATACTAGCAAAATCAATAGAACCCATCTCTCTCTTCCTCTTCTTTGGGACTGGGTTCCAATTTTAGCATCACTATGGGAACTTTTAGAGGTATTTCTACTTAAAAACTATATAGAGACCCACGAGTAGTGCTCCATAAGTTTTTCCTTTTTTTCAAACTTCTTTTTCTTTGGAGGACTACTCCTTCCTTTCTGGACTGTCTTCTCAGTTTAACAAAATTTCTTCCATTATCCAAAAGCATGGTTCAAAGTATCAGCCGTTACACAAAATATTGGCGTCTTGGTTAGGTGCCAAGCCGCAACCTTGACACGAATCACTAAATTAGGAATTATTCATGTAAAAAGTAAGTTTTGGCGATGTTTTGGCAACTCAGCGTAACGTAGTGGTTTCAGATCAAATCAAGGAGAAATCACAGCGTAGCGTAAAGGGAATTATTCATGTAAAGGTAACTTCGGCGAAGATTCAGCAACTCGGCATAACGTAACGGTTTCTAACCAAAGAAAGGAGAATCATGACGTAAAGGGGAGAAACGCCACCAAAAAAATAATTGAATATATTGAAAGCTATAAAAGGGAGATGACAAAACTTTTCTCTTTAAATTATATATGTAGTAACTAGTCAAGTATAACTTAGAAAAAGTAAAAAAAAATATTGAACTTCAAAAGTACTTAATTAAGTTAAATTGTACTTAAAATATACTTATATAGCACCTATTTAAGTATAACTAAAAAATGTACTTAGTATATAATTAGTTAAGCTAAATTGTACCTATATAGCACCTAGTCAAGTACTAACTCGAAAAAATTGCAGTTAAAATATACTTAGTTAAGTTAAATTGTACTTAAATTATAATTAAATTGTACCTACATAATACCTACTTAAGTATAACGAAAAAAATTTGACAAAACTGCACTTAAAATATACTTAGTTAAGTTAAATTGTACTTAAATTCTACAGAACATGTGTACTCAACCATTTGAACTAAGACAACATCAATATCAACTTTATTCAAACGTAAAACTGATCAAACATATTTGCCAGATGTTTGTTTTATCATTTGAAAAATTTTATGTGCACTAGATAGTGTTTTTTTTTGAACTGTATTTGATTCATCGTGCTATTCTAGTGTTTTTTTGAACTTTATTGATTCATCTTGCTATTCTTATTATTTAGAATTTTTTTCACAACTTTTTACTTTTTTTGAAACTCCTAAATAGCTAACGCTGCGTATGACCCGAAACCACTACTGAAACCGATACCGAGTCAAAAAATAACCTTTAGATAAAGTCCAGTTTTAAGTGTCTGTTGACGTAGAGTGCTCAGCTTTTGACATAGCACATGTTGACTGAGTGAGACTAGCATTACACATGACTGAGAAACACTAAAGAAGAAAATGGTAAGACAAAGAACTTGATTGAATACTTCATAAATTTCAAGTCACAAAAACCATCTACTAGCAAAATCTATCCACCAAGCATGAGCCTAAAGCTCAACAGAAGGTGCAAATTTGTGTAGCAGTCTGAATTTTAGACATTATGTTCCATGTAACACAGAAAAATAGTAAAAGTAGTGATAATAAAAATAGCAAAACATAATTCATAGATACCTGGGTGGGAATTTCATCAACAGAAGAAATGCCTAGAAGCTGCTGCATGATATCAGGATTGGCAGAGTTCCCAATATAAATTAAACAATCCTCGCCACTCTCCAGAAGATAGATTCCATCATCACTCACGTGCTCACTTGAAAGTGGAATGGCAGGCGGAATAAGAGATCCATCCATCTCCTGTCAACCAAGACATATATAGAAATTGAATAATGAGCATATAAATACTAAAATACATCAGAAACAAATAGAATAATTACTTACCTTTGAATCAAGGTCGTGAATAGTGATCATCCTGGGGTACACCAACGGGATTGCCAAAGGAGTAGAGAGAGGGTATACATAATTGATCCAAAATGACCGATCGTCTATACGCCCATCAGTTCGCAGTCCAGTACTTTTAATCAAAGCTGAAAAGCAAAATCATGAAACTCAACTCACATATATCTTGGAAATAGCAGTTGACATACTCTTTTCAAGAGGTATCTTAAACCTGTGTTAAAGAAAATTACAATACACAATAACACCAACATCTGTAAAATGACAGGGACTTCAACCAAGTCCAATACTGTTAACAGATTCATAGATGTTCTATCTTATCCCTAATTTTTTAAGGAATACTCCATCCAATTTATAAAACAAAAAAAAAGTAATTTTTTTTGGCAGTCATTGCTGGATATCAAGACATTTCAAACCATATTTATACATTATTTTTATGTATCTTATGTATAATAGAAAATATAACATACAAACTTTACAAAGATGTTAAGACGATAAAGATACATAAAAATATAGAATGGATACATATGACTTTGACAAGTTCTAAAATCCATTGCACAAAGTGCTTAAAAAATATTCTAAAACGGAATCTAAAACTATTAAATAAACTATTACTCCCTCCCCGTCCAAGTTTACTTGTCCTAATTTCCTTTTTGGTTGGTCCAAATCTATTTGTCCTCTTTCCTTTTAATACTATTTTTGACATTATTTTCCTAATATTACCCTCATTTAACTATTAAAAAAATAATTAAAAACAACATGACATACATTGAAAAAATAGCACTATTAACGGCAAAACTAATGATTTGACCACCGAAGTTGGCACGTTTTCTTGAATAATTGATTGAACTTTTAATTTGTCAAATTAACTAAGCGAACTAATTAAAATTTTCAAATTAGGTCACTCGATTAAAAAAATAGACAGAGACGTTAACTTTTTATCTACGTATGGCGCTGAAAAAAAATATAAAAAATTAAAAATATTACATGTGGCAAAAAATAAATAAAAACTTCAATCAATCCTGACTTTCTACATCAACAAAATAATAATATATAATCAATTAAAATTTTAATTCATTAAATCAATCAGATTACACACACACACACACACACACACACACACACACACACATATATATATATATATATAATGACACGTCACGTATGCTAAAATTAAATTTGAGTAAAAAAAAATATTTGTTCTAAAATTTATCTTTAAGAAATAAAATTTGTTACTGACTGAAAACAGAAATTATATAAGTGACTTTTATGCAAATTTTGATAGTCATAAAAGGTTAATAAAAATAATTTAGGACTCTTATATATTTCCATTGGAGCGAACAGGTATTTTCATAACCAAAACTTAAAATAGAAAATGAGTATACCATGGATACTGTCAAGAACAAAGCGGAGCAGTCAGAAATCATCCCAATAAAAAATAAACCCAAATATGAACATGAACTAAATAGGCAATAAATACATGATACCAGATCGGGACAAACTCAGATCAACTGGAAAACATCAAAGAAATCATCATAAACTGAACATAAAAAGATGGAAAATAAACAAAAGATCTAGATTAGAAAACACGCGGATAAACCACCCGCGCAAAATCATCGGAATCGACCAACAAAAATCGGCAAGCAGTTCAAGATCGGTAAAAAGGAAACCAGATCCGAACGGATCCATCATCCAAAACTCCAGTAGTAGATCCGCCCTTGGGTGGAGAGAGAGATGGTGGTGGAAGAAGAGAGAGAGAAGAAGAGGAAGAAGAGGCGGTGGTGGTGGAAGAACTGAAGAAGAGAGAGGAGGAGGAAGAAGTGGAAGAACCGAAGAAGAGAGAGAAGAAGAAGGAATAATTGATTTAATGAATGAAAAAATATTTTATTTTTATTAGTTTTTGTTTTGTTTTATTATATTTTTGTCATTTTTAAAATTTTAAAATGTTAAAAATGAGTCAAAAAATAAAAAAAAAAATTTATTTCCATGTCATTGTTGCTGATTGGCCACCTCATTTTTTCTATTTTTTTTCTATTTTTTTTCTTCCACGTATGAAAAATGACTCAATTTAATAATTTTAATTAGTTTAGTTAGTTAATTTGAAAATTAAAAGTTCAATCATGTATTAAATAAAATGTGCCAACTTCAATGGTTAAATCATTAATTTTGCCCACTATTAACTATGATGACATCGAAGCACAACCACACTCCTTTTTTCCTCCTCTCTCTCTCCCCTCTATTTTATTATTCCAATAAAGAGTTAGGAGATTAATTACAACAAAAGATGATAATAGAGTAGTTAAGACGGGTAATTTGGAGATAAAAAAATATTAATAGGCACACTTTCAAACTAGGTCAAATAAAATTGGATTGGGGAGTATTATACTCGTTTTCATTTTTGTCGGCTTCCGTGTGTGATACCAACATACTTGCAAGGGATTAAATTTGACTGGCACATAGTTTAAGGAAGGTAATTTTTGACCAACATTAACGCTTTACTTCCATTATTGCACATTGTGATAAAGAGGACTTTTAATCAGAAATATGGTGGAATCCACTTAGTTTTATGAGAAGAGATGTCAACTAATCGAATACACTGTATATCATTCACATCTTCTGGATTGACCCATAATGGAAACCAAAGCACTAATTTAGTAGAGGGAGGATATCTAGATGTCATTCTCCCGTAATCTAAAACTATTAAATAAACTATTACTCTCTCCGTCCAAGTTTATTTGTCCTAATTTCCTTTTTGGTTAGTCCATATCTATTTGTCCTCTTTCCTTTTTAATACTATTCTTGACCTTATTTTCTAATATTACCCTCATTTAACTATTAGATAAAATAATTAAAAACAACAAGACATACATTTAAAAAAAATAGCACTATCATAACATTGGAAGCACAACCACACTCTTTTTCCTCCCCCCTCCCCTCCCCTCCCCCTCCCTCCCCCTCTATTTTATTATTCCAATAAAGAGTTAGGAGATTAATTACAACAAAAGATGATAATAGAGTAGTTAAGACGGATAATTTGGAGAGAAAAAAAATATTAATAGGCACATTTCAAACTAGGACAAATAAAATTGGACGGGAAAGTATTATACTCGTTTTCATTTTTGTCGGCTTCCGTGTGTGATACCAACATACTTGCAAGGGATTAAATTTGACTGCCACATAGTTTAAGGAAGGTAATGTTTGACCAACATTAACGCTTTACTTCCATCATTGCACATTGTGATAAAGAGGACTTTTAATCAGAAATATGGTGGAATCCACTTAGTTTTATGTGAAGAGATGTCAACTAATCGAATACACTGTATATCATTCACATCTTCTAGATTGACCCAAAATGGAAACCAAAGCACTAATTTAGTAGAGGGAGGATATCTAGATGTAAATATGAGTCCTCAATATGGCGGAATGATGATAAAGTGTGTTTGTAGATGACAGACCGACACAGAATGTGGCTCAATCTTAATTGTTACGCAGAATATTGTTTCCATATGTATTGAAAATTGATAAGCAATAAAAATAGGCAAGTGATATTTCCACACGCTTTTCTTATATTTCCACACGGTAGGACCCACTTCTAACTATAGTTGAGTAACTCTTGAAACTTAACAACAATACCAAATTCATTTTCCCAAATTACCCTCAATTATCCACTAACCCTCACCTCCTCCTCTGTCAATCTCCTGTTGTTGCCTCCTCTGGCAATCTCAATCTCCTCCGCCTCACCACGCACTTTCCCTTTCTCCTCCCTCATTATTGCCCTAGTTTAGAAAAAAAAAGAAGCCCCAATTTCGATTTTCTGCAATTTTGGCGACAACAAGGGCTTCTCTTCTTGTCTCTCGCAACTCACCATTCTCACTCAAGGTATCTCACTCACCATTTTCTCGGGGTTTTGGTATGCTTGAATTTGTTTGCTTTTGACTTGCCTATCTTTATTCTATAGTTAATTTTGGTAGATCTGAGGTGGATTTTTGTTTTGTTTTTTGTATTTTGGGTGCTCTAGTATTATCCGTTTCTAATGTGTATTGGGCATCATTAAGATTTAAGTATAGAAGTTGTATGCACTTGAAATTTTCCATTCTAGGATGGTGATATTTGGACCTTTAGCATAAGGTCTTATAATTCATTGCTCTAGGTTCACGTGAAATTTGTATGAGTTGAACGCATTTGTTGAAGAATTTTGTCTGGGCAATTTTGTATGGCTTCTTGTAGGACTCCTTGCTGACCACAGAGTTGGTTTTAATGTGATTTCCTGAAACTAGTTTAGTGGTTGACTGACTCCTTTTTTCTAAGGACTTCAAATACAACTCTTTTCTGCATAAGCTTGTGTAATCATCTACCTCTCTTTATGTAATCATCTACCTCTCTTTTCTTTATGTAATCATCTGCCTCTCTTTTCTTTCTTCACTACGACAATGTAATCCGAATCTCAAGGCCGTTTCTAGAACAGTGTATAATGCAAAAGCCAAAGTGCGTAGGGATAATTTGGATGGTCGTACAATGATTCAAGTTTTGGTTGAAGAACTTGGTGCAAATGGTTTTACTTATGATGTGGAATCCGATTCTACCGGATACGTGACACGTTTATTTTTTGCTCACCCTATATCAATAGCATTGACTAAAAGGTACTCCCATGTCTTTGTAATGGATTGTACTTACAAAACCAACAAGTATAAAATGTCACGTTACTTGACATTGTTGGAGTATCAAGTTTCAATACATCATTCTACTCATGCTTCACTTTCTTACAAAAAGAGGAAGTGGAAGACTATATTTGGGCTTTGAAGAGATTTGAGGATATTCTTGGTGTTAATTGTGAACCATTGACTATTGTGATGAGATAGAGAGTTGGCATTGATAAAAGCTATTACACGTTGGTTTTTCCAACAACATTCAACATCCTATGCGTATGGCACATTGAGAAAAACATCTTGACAAATTGTAAATCTCAATTTCAAGAAGGTGAAGATTGGAAAGGATTTATGAAAAGTTGGAGAGTGGTTATAAATTCTCAAAGTGAAGATGAATACAATAGAGTATTGGAGCACTTTGAAAATCAATACAAAGAAAAGACGAATGTTCTCAATTATATCAAAAATACTTGGTTGTTTCTAAAAGAGCACTTTATTTGTGCATGGACAGACAAACACACTCATTTTGGAACTCGTGTTACCTCAAGGGCAGAAGGAGCGCATGCACTTCTTAAAAGGTACTTACAAAGTTCAACTAGGGATCTTAGTGACGTCAAAAACAAACTATGTCTTGCAATTGAGAATCAATTTCAAGAAATCAAGACACAATTTGAAAGTGAAAAAATAAGAATCCCTCATCACCTTCATATTTCTTTGTTTAAAGAGCTTCTTACTAATGTGTCGTTGTTTGCTTTAAATGAGCTCCATAAGCAATACAAGTTAGTAAGTGTCTCATGAAGAATCTCTTACTTGTAAAAATCATTTTATATTATCATGGGTATGCCTTGTGCACATAAAATGAAAAGTTTGGGAGATGAAGTGTTACATTTAGATGATATACATTCACAGTGGAGACTTGACACAAGATCATTTTTGGATAATTATTTTACTCAAAATAGTGAAGAAAGTGAGATATGTGGACTGCTTGAAAAATTGAAGGAAAGATATGTGGAGTGGCCTCTTGAGAGACAACAAGTTGTTCAAAAGAAAATGTAAGAAATTTTGGATGGACACGAGTCGTTATTACATGAACCTCAGATACAACCCCACAAAGGTCGATCCCACGGGTCAAAGAATAAGAAGACTACATCTACAAGACGTGATCCTTCTGCTTTTGAGTTTGTAGAAAAGGTAAGGAAGTGTAGTATATGCAAAGATCCGAGCCACAACAAAAGATATTGTCCATTCAAAGATAACCCAAACACTTCACTTCATACTCAATTCAGGTTTTAATTTTACTAACTTCATAAATTTGATTGATTAAGTAATACTAATATTAGTTTACATACAGTAGTATTACTATAATATTGTGTAGCTTTGATCTTTCGGTGTTGATCAAGGTGATGGACTATCTGACGTATCTTTACTGTAAGAAGAAAGGTACTTCTAATGAAATTTGTTTATATATAATTTGAATGTCTTAAAAAATAAACACATTTTTAATGCTTTTATTTTCCTACTGTGTTCATCTATGTCTACATGCAGTTTTGGTGCCAATTTTGGATTGATCACACACCTGTTGCAAGTTACATGATGCCAGTTTGGACTTTTGAAGAAAGTGAATTTGATAATTCAACAGTTAAAGTTTATGAAAAGATGTTATGTTTAGTGTAATATGTTTTTGAAGTGAACATGTTTACTGTAATAACTGTAATATGAGTGAATTTTTTTTAAGTAATGTTGTCTGTGAAACAATGATATTAGAGTAATCAATTTATGCTACTCAACTATAGTTAGAGGTGGGTCCTACCGTGTGGAAATATAAGAAAAGCGTGTGGAAATATCACTTGCCTAAAAATAGCAACTGAAGAACTCCTAGAATCATTGTATATTGCTTAGATGATGAATTTTAAGCACAAGAACAATTACACACCAACTCTCTGTCAAACAATATAAATAGACGGGAATAAACTTACTTCCTACAAATCAACAAGCTGGCTAACTTGATCACCCATAATGTTTTCAGACCCGAACCGGTCATTAAACGGGAATAATTATGGGTGGATGGGTATTGGTTGAACTAGCAGTTAAACCGTTATTGTACAGTGATGTCATAATTACGTATTATATATTAAATATACCTAATTATTCAAAATTTGATGTAATACTTCCTCCGTTTTAAAATACAAAATGAGTTTTCACTTTTAAAGTTAATTTGAAATATTTTAAAATTTCAAGCTAATATTACTTCACTTAATTTTAGACTTTGTGAAAGTACTACTAGTTATATAATTTGTAATTTTCAAAAGTTAAATGAATCACATCAATTTTTGAATTCAAAAATATATTAAATTGACTTTAAATAATTTAATCTTTACATTTCAGAACAGATAACATACATATATATATACACAGACACACACATAAATAGTATTATATATTAATGTTTCATAAATAAAAATATCAACACCAACACCAACACCATTATTATTATTATTGTTGTTGATGTCATCATTGTTGTCGTCACCACCTTTGTCCTTGCTATTTCTTATTTTAGATTCATAAATTTCAGTCCAAATAAGATAGCTTGATAAAATTTTATTAAAAAATAAAAAGAAAAAGGTAGACTCAAAATCACATAGACGAGTACTTTAGATCAACGTTTCAACACCTGGACCGAACTGGCTGGTCGTACCAATTAAACTGCGAACCGGTCAGCAAAATGGTCCGGTCTGCCCCACTAAACCAGAAGTGCCAAGAAACCACTAAGAACCGTTAATCCGATGGTTAGACTTCCTGAACCGGAGAACCGGTTACTGGTTGGCCATTTTACCTAGTTTTCAACTATACCAAGAAAAATAAATTCATGAATTTTGAATTCAGCGATCATGTGTGTGACAGTTACTACTTTGCTTTGCTTGATTGCTTTGCAGATGTGAGAAAAATTATAGATTTTAAGGGAGGAGTAACTTTCCAATCATCACGAATATGGGAGGAGACATCGGACTTGAGAAAGTAAGTCTGGAAAGTGAAAAGATGAGAGAGAAATTTTAATGAATGTGAGGAGTAATTAGAAAGATTTTGGACGAGTAAATAGTGGGCTACATTTACACACCAACTCACAAGTTTCTGTGTGCTTGGTCTTTTTCTAGTCTAGTGTAGTCCTATTTTAAACTAATATTGTATTAACAATTGGACTATAATAGTCCTATTTGCTATGAATACAGATTTTAAAAGTTTTAAATTCATGAGTAAATAATTGCACTATTATTATCACTTATACATTAAATTTACTTTGTAAAACTAATACATATCAAATAAACTTATACTCCCTCCATCCCAGGATAAAAGTCCTGGTGGATTTTTCACGCATATTAAGAAAAGGAATGAAATGACAAAATTGTCCATAATAATGTCATTAATTATTTTCAATGTAGGTGAGAGAGTGACTTTCTAGCTATTCAATTCAAAATATTCTCTCTACATACTAAATAAATATGGAGAGAGAATTAGAATAAGAAAAGTATGAGATATTTAATGCTACGGGCATTATAGAATAAAATGTGTAAAAGTTTGGTTATTAAAGGAAAGTGGACATTTAACATGGGACTGTCCAAAATAGTAATAAGGACTTTTATCATGGGACGGAAGGAGTAATACTTATTAATAAATTTAATTATTAAATACATACTTATTATGCTCTCTCCATTTCAAAATATAAAAATGCAATTGGTATTATATTTTGAAATAAAGGATTATATAATAATTATTTAATACAATTTATAATATTTATTTATTCGTGCACTATATAATTATGATGTCACTGGTTCAATAACGGTTCCGCCCATTAACTATTTCTGTTTGATGATCACTCCGGTTTGAAAACATTGCTATAAATTATTCAATGGATGTGTTTCCTAGCCAGTCACCGCCCATTTACTCCTAAAGATAAGGACTAAATTTTAAAAGGGCTAGACCTCACGTGGGACTCATCTCTATCCTTCTGACTTCTCTTCTCCAATTATTTCTCATCTCATCCCAGTCTATTTGTCTCACAAAGAATATCACGTTTGGGGATTTCAAGCAAATTAAGAAAGTCAAGTTTTACTACTGTACAATATCAATTTTCTAATAATACCCTCAGGATAACAGACATATATACTTTGCGCTGCACTAAGAAACATACCAAGCGTGTATAGAGGTAACAGTTTAAGAGCCTCTGGAAGAATAAGTTGTCCAGCTGATGACACTGTAGCACAAAACTTATGTATTTAATGCAGAATGCTTATGCAAAGGGTTGTCACTTGCTCCCTTATTTGCAACAGTGGACTGGAAGGAATTTCATTTGCCGCTACAAAGAGGAAAAAGAGAATAGTAATAATTTGTATTCTTCTGATGAAAAAATATAACAGTGTGCAATGCAAGGCTTATGGAAGACTATTAGCTGAGTAAAACAGCCATGATAACAAGGGGGGGGGGGGGGGTAAAAGGGAAAAAGAGAAGAAAACAATCATGAGTGTGTCCAGAGGAATTGGCTTATGTTTAATATTACAGATGTAAATGAGGAAATACTATCGATTTAGTCCAAAATGGAGGAACCAAGTTCATTAAAAAGCAAGAGACGTTAACTAACACAGAACCAACTACCTTGCTTCAAGAAACAGGCAAACTGGGTATCTAAGTCTGCTGAACGGAACAAATTACTCAGCATGGTGGTGCATGGCAGAGACAAGGTAGAAACACGTATTCTTCTTTGGCCATACACGGTAGTGTAGAGAAGAGCGCACTGCACAACCCAAAATGGATTTAAAGGCTGAAAGTAGCTATTTTCTTAGACTTATTTGAAAATATCATAAACAAAATAGAGTGCCAAAGGACAAATAACCTGAAAGACACATTCGGCACCATCCTGCAATTTTTCATCATGTTTTAGTGTTACCATTATTGTTTTATCACAGTCGACCTGCACAAGGGAAGGCTGAATCAGAATTGAAACAAGATCATACCACGAAATTACAAAAAATTCTTATAGACCCTTAATCATGCATAAATCCACCGGGACTAAAAAGGAAACATGTATAAGAAGACAGCTGACAAAATAAATCTATAAGTAAAGCTTGTTCTAGACTAACAAAAAATTAAAGTTATGTGCACCTTCTGATGGTTTATTAATTTGAGCAATCATATCAACTGAACAAAACAAATTATTTTGTAGAAATCATGTGTACTCTAGATTAAATCATATAATATAAAAATTTCCTAATTATGGTCCACCAAATGCTACACAGCCAACATTGCTCACAGTTAACAATTTCATGATTTAAATGAAGAAAACGTATGAGCACATTAGTGCGTTTCCACTTTGTTATGGCAAACTAAGAGATCAAAAAAAGTGCAACATTAAAGACAAGGAGGTGCATAAATAAGCTTAAACTGGACATAGAGATAGAGAGAAAACCGCTGGTAGGTCCACATCTGTCGGAATACGTTTACAAAAGTTTCCAGAATATTCTTGAACTTGAAGGCCCTACAAGAAGAAGGAACATTTTTACAAGTCATGCAATCATTTTCTTCCCATTAGCATTCATAAAACGATGATGTTAACATATATAACCCGAAAATGAGGTTGTCTTTTTTTTTTTTGCGGGAGGGGGGTGCGGGGACAAATCAGTGTGAAATTCACCTGGCTGGATCTAACTCGCATAACTGCCTCAAAACCTTGGGGCCTTGTGATGTTCCATCGAAGATCGTTGTAAAGCTTAGCAGAGTCGGAAACAGCAGAGAAAGGGTAATAATAATACACCTGGAAGAAAGCGTAAAATTTATGGTCCAAGCCTCGAAAAATTACTTATTGAAGGAAACCAGTAAGTAAAAGAGAACAACCATAAGTAATGGCTAGAAGCAAAGAAAAGAACAGTAGGAAAAATACCATACATACATACTTCTTTTGATAAGTCAAATATGAAACATATATACAAGATGTGGAGATATATTTTCATTGTCGAATAATAAGATACTAACTGGGGATACATACATACCAAGTATTTCACTTTCCTTTAAACCAACTAGTATACTTTCTATGTTACATCGAGAACTTGGCAATCAGTTTATCAAATTGCATAACCTTTATCTTAGTAGGCACAAATAGAAGACAAAAGTCAGTTAACAGTAAGCAGATTACAAGTATCACAAAAACAGTCGACCAGTTGATTAACTGTAAACTCTTCGGCAAAAACATGAAGGCAGCAAATAGCAAAAAACAAAAGAAACTAATGCCCAGTTACCCAAAAACAAAATGGGTTTTAAGACGTCTTCAATGTCAAAAGAAGAAATAGAAACAAAGAAAACAGTGCCATAAAAGAAATAACTAGCAAATACTATGCCTTTATAACGAGAATAACCATATTTACAATGGAACACTATATACTGCTTAATCAAAATTCCTCCCAACTGCTCAGCATACATCATCCCCAATTTGGCTGTTCTGCTTTCCACAGCATAAACATTAAATATAAAGTCTTCACTACAACATGAGAACTTGAGTTCCACACGTCTACTAGTTAACCTTACTTAGACTACTAAAAATGCAGGAATATGCTTTGAATAAAGGAACTCGTAGACAACTAGGAACAAGTAACCCACTTTAATAGTTACAATCATAGTTGTCACCAATGTTCTAAAAGGCGCTAGGCGGGAGGCGGGTGGCCAGGGGGGCCTAGGCGGGATTTTTTATTTTAAACCAATTTTAATATTTTAACTTACATTTATTCAAATAAAATAATAATATATCGCAAAACAATATATAATAAAGATAATAAAGACATTTGCTTAAAGTTCAAATACATCCATATTGCTGCTAATGTCAAAGTTCAAACACAAACATGCAATTGTTCAAAGTTCAAACATATTTTTAACGTATTAGTTTTATTTATAAATTTATAAACAAGATTGCTATTAAATAATAAAATTTAAAATTTCAAGAATTTAATTTCATATTAAAAATTAAGAAACTAAACATAAATTTAAGAATTATATTGAATTAAACTAAATATTACAAATGTATCATCATTTATATAATTTGAAGTTGGTTCAATTTCAAAAAATTACAACTATAATAAAATTATCCATTTTGACTTGATATTGCTCACTTGTTGTTATGATTTGATATGCTACAACCTGTTTTATGAATATGGTAAACCATTAAAAATATATATATATCTAGATCTGATTTGGGTAGTTATTAAAATAAAAAAAATCTCTTCGCATAGACCCCGCCTAGGCCCCACCTAATTTCCTGGAGGGATTTTTTTGCCGCTTTGGGCTTAGGTGAGGTGCATGGGGGGCCTAACACCTTGGCGAGGTGCCAAGGGGGACCTAGCGTCTAGGCGGGGCGCCAAGGGGGGTCTAGCGCCTAGGCAGGGCCTAGGCGGACCTAGGCGGGGATATTTAGAACAGTGGTTGTCACGGCATCGCCTAGGCGTCCAGGCGATGGAGAAATGGCACGGTGAGAGGTCGACTTGAGATGGAGCTGCTAAGGCGTGCGCTTTGGCAGTTCGGCGGCTCAAAGTGTCGCCTAGGCGACGCCGTGGGACGCCTTAGCAGCTCTGGCCCAATTTAAATGTTTACCTCATCTACCCTCTAACCCATTGACCCATAAACATAATACCCATGAGCCATCAATTAAAAAAAAGAAAAAGGGAGAAAGACAAAAAACCCTTATGTTTTGGGTTTTAATGAATATAAAATTTTATTGTCAATATAAATAATATATAAATTACAAATTGTAAACGACTTGTCACTATACGGACGCCATGGCGGTTAGGGCTGTTCATTTTTTTCGGTTTTTTCAGTTTTCTGGTTTTCCGAACCAGACCGAACCGTTCGATATAAAAAAGAGCCGGTCCGGTTGGTATTTTAAAAAATCCAGTATATACCGGTTTCGTTTGGCGTTTTATAGTTCGATAAAACCGAATCCGGACCGTTTTCTAAATTTTATTATTATTAATGATTTATTAATAATAATAATAAATAATGATTATAATAATAAAATAATGATTATAATAATAATAATAATAATGATTATAATAATAATAATAATAATAATAATAATAATACAAATAATAAAAATAATAAAATAATAATAAAAATAATAATTATATTAATTTTCGGTGAAAACTAGTACCGAACCGGTACCGGTATTAAGATTTGGGCGGTTTCGATTTCGGTTTCGGTTCGATACCGGTCCGGTTCGGTCCGGTAAAAACCGGTTGAACACCCCTAATGGCGGTCGCCTTGTCGCCTAGGCGTCCAAACAGTCGCCTACCGCCATAACACGTCGTATCGCCGTGACAATTATAGCTACAATAAGTTTAATATTAATCAAATCAGAGAAAGTAGTTAGGTATGCTATCTTCATTCTGAAGCAGTATCAGGTTTTTATTATTGGACACTAAGCCGAGGGCCAGTCAAAGATATATAGATAACTACCTATAACTCTTCCCCTTACTAATAAGACTTCCACCCACCTCTCTCAAGAATAACTGCAATTACTAAGTTTTTGAAAATTCGAAATAAATTTTGAAAAAGAATACAGGAAGTAATGAAAAGAAAGTGAACACACATTGTGCGTGCCACAGTTACCAGCTAAAAGAAAATAACAAGGAAATCATTCGGTCAAAATCTTTAATATTTGTGATAATAACATACGTCATAAATTAATCATCTGGTTTTCAATTTTTCATCATCAAGAAGAAATCTTGTTAAGAAATAAGCAAGCTTAAAGATTTTAATCATGATTGTAAATATTACAATTAGAAGGGAAATTACTACTGCTACATCTAGTAAGTAAAGCTACTTCGTAGCAGGTTCACTGTTCTGTACATAAGAAACTTCCAACCTTTTACAGCAGTTTGACTCATTTAGAATCACAGTTAACTCAATAAGTATACACATTAGATGACCAGATGGAACAAATAATGTTTTTCAAAACAATTCTCAAGACAGATGCATGAAGACAATCAATTTCACAACACTCAACCAAAGCACTATGCTGTAAGCCTATAACATCAACTATCACCATACCTGCCCTCCCGTAGTCCTCGGAATGACAGAGACAGAAGCAATGTCTATATATGTTTGGGTAGTTATGAATACATCAACGCAGACCTGGAATGTCAAGGAAAAAGATAACTAAACATGAAGAATTGTAACACGATCACATATCTCAACCAACAGGCCTACAAGAATAAGAACAAAATCTATCCATGTAAGGGCACAATTAATGTCACCTGATACTCAGCGAATTCAATAGCCATCGTCTTTAATGTTTTGTCTGCCGGTTCGAGCAACTTATGAGCCTCCTAAATTCGAAAATCAATACTCACATAAGAAAATATTGATGCATTGTTAGTTTGTCACACGTCAAACTACTTGGTGTATATGCTTTACCATGAAAGGTTTAAAAGCACAAACTAATGAACAATAAACCCCATGGACGACTACCTAAGCCTAACCCATACTGCACTTCAATGGCTTTGGACTTTTCCAAACAAACCCAACATTAAAAACAAAAATTTACTGTTTCAAAAAACAAGATGCATGCAATTTCCAAAGCTTGATAGTCCAGCAACAAAGCAAACATGTCTCAGAAGTTCATACCTTCTCTGCTCCAGAGATATTAGTTCTACCTTCAGCCTCTCTAGCAGAAAGGGCTCCAATGCCAACAGATGGCAAGACTGCAAGGAAAAATACAATAATAAGAACACCAAGATCCATAAATCTTGCAATAACTTTCCCAATTGGTAACTTACCAAGTATCATAGGCATATCAGAATGTTTCGTCAAATCAATATTTAAGAAACTGACTGCAGTACAGGTGCATGCCTTGATGGCAGGCGAATTTTAAGAGAATAAGAAGAAAATGATCACAAGACAATAGCAAAACTTTCAAGCACAATAAAGTAAGAACATTTTTTGGATAAAAGAAGATTGTATTGGTTAAAAGAGAAGAAAATGCAATGCATGACGAGGACAAGGAGTCCTCCAAAAAGAAAACAAAAGAAATCAAAGAAAAAAGAGAGCCAAAATGTCAGACAAGGCTAGTATAAACTGAGGGGAAGTTTAGTAATAGTACTTATAGTAGTAACTTTTCTTGTTTTCTGCTCTTAAGCAGATTCATGTGATCCTTTTTTATATTGAGCTAAGCAAATGTAGAGAGTAGAGAAATATATTATGAAATGTAATGCAATATGAGTCTCTTTTGTCTTCTTCCCCAATTCTAACTTTAATCTAAAACTACCCCTTTAATCCCCTGTTTTCTGGTTCTAGCTTGCAAACCCAGTCAAGCTTCAATGGACACTTGACACAAAAATCAGAACATTAATTTAGCATCGTCCACTAATCTCAATTAAGATTGAACAAAGAAATTCCTCCAAAAGCTCCCATTGCATGAGCCCAAAGAGAATCAAAGAAAAACACTCTATCCCACAGCAGATTAATATTCATTGTTCGATCACAAAAATTTCTAGCATTCATCTTGATCAAAATTCCCCACAAAATGGCAAAACAAGCACATCTCCAAAGAATCCTCCTAACCCTCGTACGGACAAAACCCTAAATCTGCATGGGGCCTTCAATAGAAGAGGGACGAATCCAACTTTCAGCCATCACGCTAAAAAAACAAGACCACAACAGCGAAGCCATTGAACAATGAAGAAATAAATGAGAATAAGACTCGCTATCCTATACACATAAAACACACATCTGTGGATAAAGATTTGTATCCACAGATTTGTAAGGCCTACGTCTCTGATCCATGGCGTTAGTGTTAAGCCGATTAAGTGTTAAGGACCACATAAAAGCCTTATTATTCGAGGGAGCCTTTGCTTTCCAAATATAAAAGTCTCGAGGAAAATGACAACCTGGACGATAACCTAACAAGTGAATAAAGAATGACAAGAGAAGACTCCCAAAGGATCAAAACACCAAATACACCAATCCAAGGACTTGGAAAAATAAGTAAAAAATAGATAGACTTTAATGAGCTTACCTGACTGCAATACCATAAGTTTGCCTCCAGTACTCTTCATTGCCAAGAAAGCAGCCTAAGAAAAATAACAAAATGCATGTCAACTTCATATAAGCATATGACTGTGATGCACTCATCAGTTAATTCAAATATCACCAAATAAAAAAGGAACATGCACCAGCCAATGAGGGTCAGGTTGTAAGAACGAAAGCTGCCTATCCTACTCACATTTAAGCCTATGTTTAGGGTTTCTGGAATGTCTTTTTGCTCCAAAGAAGACAAAATACGAATTTACAGGTAAAGGTCGATAATTCGCTAGGGAAGATATGAAGCAAGATTATCCTGCATAAGATGTACTAGAAGTCTAGAATAGAAGCTTTTGGCTACACAATGCACGTGAATTACTTTCTTAGTTATTTTATGGGTAGATTTTATGTACATAATCAGCAAGTATAAATGGCATACCATGATTGCTGCACCGAATGCTGAATCAGCAGTTCTATTATTTTGAAACATGGTGGGGATGTTTTCCAGCAAAAGATCCAGATGTTGTCGGCACTGAAACCTCAAATAACCAACCAGTTTCACTTATAAAAAACACTTTAAAAATTACCAACAGAAGAAAACACAAAACAAATCATTAGAAAATCTTGTTTTTAACACTTTAAAGCATATCTATACCTACCGGAAAAATTAATAACTGAAAGGTAGAAATTTTACAGAGCTAACCTCAGAAAGTTGAACAATAACATCACTTTGGAGAGGAGTGTAAACATCTTGTATATCAGGAACAATAAGCATCAGTGGCTGCAAACAACAGATCAAATGCTAGAAATGAGCATAAATTTCAAACACATCTGTTTCAAATTGTTTTGCAACAACTTCTGCTTTTAGTTCTGCCTTTTTGATATAAATATGGATGCGCTGTTGGATTAGAATAACAGTAACAACATCCTACTTAATGTTTTCACATGGGTAACATGATCAAACAGAACATCATAGGGTGAATTTTTGAGCAAAAACGGGTTGTAAAAGAAAAGCTAGATATTACAAATGTTTCATGTCAGAAAGGTAAATATAATGTTACTCGTGTAAACAAATATGTAGAATATTTGTCTAGAAGCGAGCTATCTTTATTTCTTTTTTCTTCTTTTTGATAAGTTCTCCACAAAGAGCTACCTATTTTCTATCGAAGTACACATATATATATATATATATATATATATGTGTGTATATATATATATATATGTATGTATATATATTAAATTGAAAAATATAAAAAAAAGGGACCATCTAATTTCTAAACAGGGCAAACAGGGCATTGGAAAAATGAGGAAAAATATTACGACAACTGTATAAACCTGCTGTAATGCGCGTTTCAGATTGTAAAAATGAATAGTTGAGTCAAAAGTAGCAATTCCCACCATTGTCCGAGGACCCTCCTGCAGGAACAATTAAAGGATTTTCATCTTCTACATGAAATAAGAGTACACTAGTACAGAAACAAAATAATGTCTAATGAAACATGCATTACCATGATCACAACCTTTATTTAGAAATATTTTAGAACCATTCCAAACACTTGCCAACATATAACCAATGTTTTGAAAACTAGATGGTTTATTAGACAGAAAATGGGAAACAGGTTAGTGGCTCAACCGCCTGGTCAACTGTAATATCATAATTCCGTCAAATATCTATCAACTAATAAATAATATTACATACATAATTTTTTTTTAAAGTGTTCCATATCTTTAGCAATTAATGATTAATTAATGTAATGTAAATCGTTATACAAAGACGTAATACTAGTAAAAAGAAACGTACAACACGTGTTGATGTACTATACTACTTTGTAAGCCAACTAACACGTGTTGATGTACTATACTACTTTGTAAGAAACTAATGAATACATAACTACATAAGTATATAACCCTATTAACCCTATGTGTGTGCTGTCCCTTATTGCTCGTGAGAGAGAGAGAAAATACTAAGAAGTCAGAACCACCAATATACAGCAGCATTGCCAATCAGCCCAATCCCAACAGAGAGAGAGGAGACAGAGTTGCAATCGCCAAAGAGGAGAGAGAGAGAGAGAAAAAAAAACTGCTGTGTTCCAGATCCTCTAGGGGTCAAACTCAAATGTTTTAAATTTTCTGGCCAGGCAAACTGACCCATATATGTTACACAAGTATCGGGCAAAATCATAGTATCATTCGACACATGATTTGAATACAATGCACGTCATTCTCAAAGAATGTTTGTCTCACCAAGTATCATAAAAGTTAGAAGCATCTGTGAAGGCTACTAATAAATCGTCTTCAATCCATTGTGAGTCCTATATAGGGAGTGCGAAGTAAAGAGGGGCGCATGCACAAGGATCGGACACTAATTACACAATGCCCATTACCCAATTGCACAAAAGAGGAAAACAAAGTAATCGGAGGCCTCACCCCCATGAGGGACCAGCCACTAGGGGACCTCATCCTCCATAAGGACAGCAACTAGGGTGTCCAATCTCCATGAGGGGGCTGGCCAATACACTTCTTTTTGAGGTCCTATATATGCCATATACCTCCAAAGCTGCAGCGGTTAAGGAACTCTCTGAAGAGCAGTGATTTGAGACTAGATTATTAGGGGTGTTCATCGTAATTTACTGCATGCCGAATCGGTTACCGTTTTTACTCAAAAATGGGCACCAATACCGGTACCAGTACCGAATTACCAGTATTCCGGACTGGTTAGGACCGGTTCGGTACTGGTAAAAACTTGTACCAATTAGTCATTCTATCCGTGAACGCCAAGCTTCTCAATCCTCTCTATCGCCTACAATACTCTTGAATATTTCAATTTATTATCATCTCCCAAGTCAGTCTTGTTTTTGTCAGCAGCTGGAGCTATTCTTTATTCCATAATTCTTGCTAATGCCCTCATTATTTGCAACTTAGCCCTGGTTTTATCAGGTATGGAAAAAGTGGAGGGTATATTTCAATCCTCAAGGCCTGTATTATGATCAGAGGAAGAAATTCAACAGCTATATCATTAGCCCTGCCTCTTAATATGGTTTCAGTACCGCGTTATGGGAGCTTACTCTCATACTGGATTTCCCACTTCTTCCATGGCCTTAGAGTGGATGTTCATTGCATATTTATACTTCTTCATTGTTCTTGATACATTAATCAGTTGTGTGTTCTTTAAAAGCTGTAAAACAGATTTTCGGATTGAAGATGATCAGGAGAGCAGATACTATTATCAGATTGAAATCTCAAAAGAATTGAAGATGGAATAAAAGCAGATAAGTGAAGCAACAAAACCAAGACTTTTCAGTTTTCATAATTCAACCGGTACAATCGGTTCGGTATGTACCGAACCTCCAAAATACCAGAAAGGCCGAACCCGGTACCGAATTACCGGTTTCTCGTACCGATGCCAAACCGGCTTCGTTTTGTTCGGGGTTAGCCCAAAAATCGAAAAACAGAAAAAAAAATGCCCATATAAGGAAGATTCAACAATGAAGGTCACTACCCTGAGTCGCATAGGAATCAGGATGGTGCATATATATGGTTTTTGGACTGTGAGCAGGAAACTGGGGATAGCCAGGCTTCCTTAGAGGAGACATACATATATATATGCATATATACATATATATAGAACCTGTAAATACCTAGGACATAATTGCCCAATATATAGGCATATGTCTGGCATGTGAACTTAAAGGATTTCTTAAGCCTATAGAAAACCCCTATCACAATCATTTGGGGAATCCAAGCTCAGTCCATCCATTCTCTCCCAAGGCTCATAAGAGTTCTGCATCTCTCAATCCTAGGAAACATGCCCTAATTTCTCCCCTTTCCTAATCATCAAATGCTAATTAATCCCTATTAATTCTTAACCCTCCAGCAACAAACCCTAAAATAATTTGGTGGATGAAGATTTCTTTGCTTACACATTGCAACCAAGAATCGAGCAGGATTCAAAAAGGCAACAATTTACAGAACCAGTCTTCCCTTATAAAACAATGTAGGAACAATGCTAAGAACGTAATCTGAATTCTGGAGCTTTTTTAAACAGTAAGCCAGTATATCAAAGCGACTGAAAGCTCTAATCAGTATTCCAAATTTGCAGTTCAATCAAGAAGGATTCCTCTTTTCCTCTAGAAGCTTATTAGAAAATATATACATTGCCATCTATGGTCCTACATAAATCTTAATGACACGAACTCAAAATCATCCAAATATGAAGGCAATTCATTATGGAGACTAAGTTTATGTAGTGCTTTAGAAAATCACATTGTTAGACAAGTAGTTTAATGAACATTATAATCTGGTGTCTCAACATTCTGGAAAAAGACATAAACTTACAGGAAGATCAGCAACAACTTGGTTGATCGCACTACAAGCTGCCATGAGTTGCACCAGTCTGTATGGCGTTCATGGACACATCAACGAGGAAGAAAAAATACAGCTGGCATTGGATCACGCACCTGGAAATAAAGAAAGTAATGATAATAAAGTATACTCTTCCAGTACTGCAACAAATCCTAGTTTGATTTCAATCGGTATCCTCTACGCTGGTCTTAGAATAAATTCATACGGAAATTTGTTATTTATCAACTCCAACTACTGTCCATTCATAGTTAAAGAAGGTTCAATACATAAAAAAGACATTGGTACATGCCAAAAAATAGGATCATAACCATGTATTCTTTGGTAGCAACAAATTCAACTGTTCCTCTACATAGTTCAGGCCTTTCATCAGCATCTCTACGCCTCCCATCTGGGCCTAAATTGCAGTGATATTCACGAGGGGTATCATCTGTAAATCCTGCAAAAATGCAATTCCTAACCAAGTTACAACAGTAATAGCTGCTTACTATATTCTAAAAGAGCTTGAAAACCCACTACATTTATTGGCAGTAAAATTGGGGTAGCCAAGTTACAACATTGGGCTAGCTGCACAAATGCAATTTAAACAAAAAGCATATACTAAAAATCAATGTTCTAAAAGAGCTTAAGACAGAGCAGATTTTTTAAGTCAATTTTAATATTTTATCATTTATCCAAACAAAATAATAATATAAAGCAAAACAAATAATTAAAGATAATAAAGGCTTTTACTTAAAGTTCAAACACATATGATATTGTTAATATCAAAGTTCAAACACAAACATACAATTGTTCAAAGTTCAAACATATTTTTAATTATATTAGTTTTATTCATAAACAAGATTGCTATTAAATAATTAAAATTTCAAGAATTTAATTCAATATTAAAACTTAAGAAACTAAACATAAAAATTATATTGAATTAAACTAAATATTACAAATGTATCACATTTATATAAAGTACGAGTTCAAAAAATTACAACTATAATAAAATTATTCATTTTGACTTGATATTGTTCACTTCTTGTTGTGATTTGATATGCTTGTATTATGATTTGAAAAATAAAACTAAAAAAAAAAAAAGGTCATAATCCAAACACCAAGGACAGAAAAAGATGAGATTTTTAGAACATTAATAGAGAAACAACGTCATAATCCAAACACCAAGGACAGAAAAAGATGAGAACATTAATAGAGGAAACAACTGTGGCATACATGATCTATCAAAAAGCTACAAACAAAGAGAGAGGATTCCAATCTTCTGCAAGATAAAGCTAAAGCAAACCGAATCTAAACCTTCCAAAACACTTGATAGTGTTGGGAACCAAAGGAATAAGCGACGACTAGACTTGTCCATTTCTGCTGAAAGTGCAAATTGACAGCTGACCTTGATTGTCGTCGCTAAGTCATGCGACTTGAGCAGTTAGTCGTCGCCTAGTCAGTTCAAGTTGACAATTTTCCCGACTTAATATCTAGTCAGACGACTTGGAAACAAACTCAAATTTTAATTTACCCCACCCAATTAAAGATCCAATCAAATATACTCAAACAAGTATGAGATCAAAGGTTTACTTAAGCTAAGAAAAGGAACTTGCACAATCTAAACATCGGCAAAGACAAAAAAAATTGGCAAATAAGCTTAATTATGTTAGTGTTATGTAGATATCTAAATGGTGGATAGTTCGGGAGCCAAAAGTTATGATATGAGCAAAAGGATCCTAATTGGGGTTTGATTTTATTTTCAATTATATTTGATAGTTTTGAATGTGAAATTGTAATTCTTGTGTGTTAATTATAATTTGAAAATTTAAATTTAAATAATTATACATATATATAATAATGAGTATTGTAAATTATTTAAATACTATTAGTCTGATCGCCAGCCATCGACAACATATATAATGACCAAACTAAGATGCTAAAATATCAACTACTAATGTATCATAATTATTGAATAGGGGTGTAAGCAGTGAATCTCGTGTAACACTTTGCTTTTCGATTTGACTTCAATTCAAAAAAATTGAGCTCGGATTCGACTTTCGGATTCGATAAGAGATTTATATTTTGCACCAGATTCGACTCGGATCATTACTCGGAATTACTCGGCTCGTAAGTACTAAACTCGTTTACAAAGCGAGTTACTCATGAGCCTTGAAATCGAGTTCGAATATGAACCATTTCACTTGAACCACTACATACTAAATTGGTTACTTAACTAATATTTAGCTATAAAACTTTTTCACTTCTATTTATGAATTGAAATTATAAAAATGTAGTATAAATTGACATTCAATTAAATGATTTATTCAAGTACAAGTTTACACAATTTCATACTACACTTTATAAATTATAAAGATTGATACAAATACCACATATTTAAATTATAAAAGATACAAATACCACATATTTAGTTTACTAGCATGGATCAACAATATTCGAATATGATACTAGTATGAAAAATGAAATACTCGAACCCTAATATCGAACTTTGGTATGCTCGAATTTTGTATCATTAAACATAAAAGCAGTATGGATCAAATTGACTTCGGATCAACTTGAATTCGAGTATCATATTTTAGGTAGACTAAACAAACAACTAGTGATGAAGTATTAGGTGGACCACAAAAGAAATACTCACCACATAAGTTTACAAATGAACCGTCTGCCTGATCAATGAACTTCATAAAAGGATTTATGTAGCCTTTGCAACGAGAACATCGAACGGACCACTTTCACCAAAATCCACGACCTAGAAAACAAGGTAATATTAGTTATGTAAGCAGTAGATTGCATTCACTAAATTATTTTGCTTTATATATGATGCATTCACTAAATCATTTGATGCTTTACATAACCGTAAGCTATGGCAATCTCTTATATAATTACCCTATATTGAGGCAGAAGTGTTAAACAATACACAAAGATATTACTTTTAAAGAGAAGGGAACTCCTATAACACAAATCATGACTTTAGAATGTACAGACATGAATAAGAATTTGAATAAATCAGCAATCATTTTATTATCATGCCAGCAGGTCGCATATATATCTTTGAAAAGGGCAAAAAAAGCAGAGAAAGCTTACTGAAATTAACACCCTAACAATTTTTAATCGATATATGGTATTTTCCAACGTCTGAAAACTCAAATCTTGAAAGCACGTACACTTCTTAAAATGGTTATGCGTGTGGCAAAAACACATACGGTATCCCAGTACTTGACAAAATTCTCAGACATTTATCTGGCATTTCATCGCCTTGTTCATAATATATAAATCTTCATTTAAACACATGTCCAACATTTTTTACAATCAAAAACACATGACAACAGACATTGAGAAATTACTTTCTTGAGCATTAAGTCACTAAAACCAATAATTACAAAGCACCCACCATTTATCTCTCACGGAAGTTTACTTTTTTTTGTACGGGACTTATAAAATTTTGAACAAAGGGGGAGAAATCTGAAGAGCATCAACTCCTCCCTCACTCAATTCACAAAAACAAATGAAACAATTCCACAACTTCCCATGTAACCAAAACGCCTCTCTTCTTTCTTCTTGCTTAATTGTCACCAAGATGTAGAATATTGTCCGCGATACAGCTTTCAATCGCCAGATCTTAGCTTGAATCAAAGATCACTGATACCCTCATTATATAATTTCTCACATCAAATAAATGACAATTTCCACGACAGAAAAGGATATTGCAGCTTATTCAAGGCATTTGTAGAAAGGTGTAGTGTAGTGCTGGCATGACTGAGGCCAGAATGTTGATTGTTGACAACTGGATATTAATGGGTGTCAACATATATATAATACATAATTTACTGGTCATAGAATATGCTTAATTTACCATGGATTTCAGTTCCAGGATAAGTTGCTACAGATATTTCATAACACTGTTTAGTTTTAATAGAACCAACCAAAAAAAACTTAAACTACACAAACCGTTTAGATTTTAATGTAGAACTAAATATGCAATATCTGGGTGGAATCAATGCCTTACTTGAATGGGCTCCTCAGACTGATGAGGAAGAGCCAAGGGCTGGACCAACAAAGCCAACTGCATCCCAGATGTTCCCAGAAGATCGTTAGTGCAAGGAATCTGTTAAGATAGCAAAAATTATCAGATGTTTAAACAAGTAACAATAAATATGATGAAGTACTAATCATAAGGTTTGTGGCACGCTATAAATTGCCAGAAGTTTTAAAAAAAAAAATCTGTTCATATGCAAAGGTGAGAATAAGAGTATGAATTTGAAAGAACTAATCATAACCTGATTGATTGTGCACCTCATGTAACGGGGACTGCAGTTCCCAGTGTCCCTGACAATATACTCACTTGTAGCAGGCTTCAAAAATACACAAGTGATTAGAAAAGAGGCAATTAACACAAGGAAATACTAAACTAGAAGCATGTCATATAGTCTCATGCATCAGTATATGTGTGTATCAAAACATACAGTCTATGCACCAATTATATCACATTTCACATGAATACCCAAATCATAATTAAAATGGAAAAAATGGCAAGAAGAAAGGAATTTTTTATTATTTTTTTTTAAGAAAGAAGAAAAGTAATGTTAGACAAAAGTTTACAACTCTAGCAAATAACTATATCTAGGAAACTCAGAAATCAAACTTAAACTTCATTTCAAGGTGAAGGGTCAGATATAGTACCGGAGGAGGATTTGCCTGATTGCCCTGACGTGTTTCATGCAGAACGATCGATGAACTTGGAATAGGGCGTGGAATTTGATTAGGATCATTTTTGAAGGCCCTGCCACTGCAGTCCCTGTGTGACTCATAGCAGGTGATATGGCGCCATAGATTGATCTGGAGGTGGTGGTGGCATGCCAAACATCCTCGGGGTTCAGCAGAACCAGGAATTGGTGGAGGTGGCACCACCTGAACAAAAAATTATATTCAGAATACAAACTCAAGATGGAAGTGCAAAAAGGGAATGCATACATACATGGCCTTGTTTAATAGATGCAAATCAAGTACTCAAGCAAAGACAATAAAGCAGTCCATTAGAGCCTCAAGGAAAAGCAAATTTTAAGAATGGGGAAATTAAAGAATAGCGGCTCTTTCACACTTGAATCTCCATGGAAACTTTTATTGTCAAATTCTACAGTAATTAGAAGTTATTTTAAGTTAATATTAATTAATAAAAGTATAATTTAAAAAAAATCATGTTCCTACAATAAATAAAATGAAAAAATAATTTAAAATTTAAAATAAAAAAATTTATCAACAGTAAAATTCAAAATTTCCAAAGAAAAAAATGGGTAAAAAGTCACCAAAAAAAATAAAAAATTAAATAATAGTGAGTTTCGCATTAAAGAAAAAAGAGAAAACAAAAGATTAAAGACCACTAAACAGCGCTCCTACTAGTTAGAGCTAAACTTGGTCTTATTTGACTTCCGCCACCTGTTCTGTCTCTACATCAAAATTCAAACTCATCACCTTCACAATCCCGCCACTATCCATAACCCAAAACCATCTTAGGCCCCCATCAATCAAATCCTCAAAAAAAAATAGAGAAAAAAGCATTTGGTCCAAAAGAAAGGTTATGGCTAAACACAAAAATTAGGAGAGAGAGAGATAGAAAATCTACAAATGTCTTCTTTCAGTGTTGAAACTCCTGATTCCCTTTAGATCAATCGATGCAACTTGAGCATAAAATTCACAACCAACACAAGTGAATCAATGGTTCAATATTGACCTCCACCAGATCGGTTTGGTCCTTCTTGGAGATGGCGGGAGGACTAAGAATAGGATGAACGAAAACTTCAAAATTTGAAGAAAAGTTGTGATTAAGCATTCAAATATTATCATTATGCTATCGTATTTGTCCAATACTAAACAAATATTACTTCCAAGTTGGCAAGCAAGTCGAAGAGCATAAATTAACAAAGTAAAAGAAGACAACACAAGCAATTTGGTAGTCGTTCTTGAAGAAAATACTCAGAAACTTATTGCAGCAGCGAAAGGTGGAAAAAATACTAGAAATATTAATTTTTTAATTATGGTTTTCATCCAAAAAGAGCAGCCACAATGGACAAAACCGAAACTGAAGATGTCAATAAGGAGGTTAAGGGAAGGAAATCTCCCAAAAATATTCACAAGCCAAGCATGGCTAACGTTAACGAACTACTCGACATTGATGGCGTTGATTTATTATTTTCAGATAATTAGTTTGCATCTCCTGCTTGTGTCGAATTATGTTGTCTCTTTACTGCCAAAAAGATTGTGCTCATGGAGTGCGGTGTGGGATATTCAAGCTCCAAGGGATGACCACCCTTTGTTCATGTCCCCTTGTACGGATGTACCTTACATAAAACTCAAGGCTGAACTTTCCCAAATGAAAGGGGGAATGACTTGGTATACATGGATAATAACTCTAGGCACTTAAGAATGCTATCTTTTAAGTCTTATATATTTAAACTAAGAATGAAATCATAGTTATCAAAACCGGATCAAACCAGCTGGTTCAACTGGGAACCGGAGTTGTAACTGGGTTCTGTTAAAAGACCGGATATGCAGTTAAACCGGGCTGAGTATAAACCGGCAGTTTTTTTAGTAAAACCACTCAAACCGGCAGTATTATGCAAACCGGACCGGCTTTTTCTCTGTGTTGCTAAGCCCAGATTTCAATTAAAAAAACACGGATCTATCTTTCGTTCCTTCTCGGTTGAGATTTGACCTACTAAAAAAGGAAGAATGAGAAAAACAATAATTTAAAACCCTTCACATCCATGTATCATCTTACCATAATTTTTCTAATTTCATTCTCAAAATATTAATCTTTTAAAATCACAAAACCTCCAAACATATTTTGAAGCCTTATTTCTTCAATTTCTAACACCATAAAACAAAGAAAATCAAGGATAAGGAAGTAGGTGAAATCAGTGGAGACAAGGAGAAGAAAAGAATAAGAAAAAAAAGTGTTGGTGCCCTTCCATAAGTGTGTGAAACTGGAAATTAGAAAGGGAAGGGAATGGATAGAGTGAGAACCCATCAACAATGTATTGTTGTGAACCAAATAGAGAACCCACGTGTTAAAGTGGGTGATTGAACTGCTACTAGATTCCTTTTCTACATTAAAAATGGATAAAGATGATCTATTTAATTGATGGGCTAATTTTACACCAACCATTTGGGCTTAATGCTCTTTTTTGGTAAATCTATTTGTCCCGCACTAAGAAATGTAAATTTCAACTTAAAATAACAATAAATATATAAAGTAAAATACAACTCATACATTTTTAATTAAATAATAAATATAAAAGCTATGTGTAGTTTTAGTTAAATTAAGCTAATTCATATTCTACAAAAATATCCTACTCATAATTATTCTAACATATTAAAGAAAATGAGTACCAGGAGTCTTAACTTTCCCATTCAATTTAATTTATTTGTCATTAAGTTTATGTTATATAGTCTCTAGTTTGGTAATTTATACTTTTCTTAGTAGAAATGTATGTAATTTAGGGAATTATATGCTATAATTATTTTTAATCATATAAATATTTTTTAAATTACTTAATAATAAAAATCCAGCTCAACCGGGTCAGTAGCCGATTAAACCGGTTGAACCAGTGAACAATTGAACCGGTGCCTTGACCGGTTCAAGGTCCAGTCCGGTTTTGATAACTATGAATTAAACCAAATATACTCTTTTGCTCCGGCAATCAATTCTTTAGTGGCTTGAGACATTAGATGTTTGGGACAATGGGTCATAAATAAATAAATAAATAAATAAAATAAAACTATTTTTTTGATAACTTAATGGCCTAATTGAAAAGAAAATAAAAAACAGGGCTAAAGTATGAATTCAAAAAATGTTGGGCTGATTTAGAAAAGATGAAAGGGTATAAGTGAAAAATGTATACACTACGGGGCTAAAATTTAAAAAGTTATAAAACCATGTGGTATAAACTGTAATTTTGATAAAATATTTATAAGTTAGAAATTAGGTTACTCTAATCAGCAGCAGCAACAAGCAGCAACCTTTAGAAAATGGGGAGGAAACAAACATCAAGGCAAGTTTTTTTTTCCCTCGCTGAACAGTAACCATACGATTAACAGTAACTCCGCCGATGAACAGTAACTCCAGCAGCGATGAACAGTATTTTTTTGGCAACCTGAGATCTCCCAAAAATTGAAAAAGTAATGGAGAAACCTTAAGCTTTGATACCAAAAATGAAGCAGAACAAATCTAGGATGAAGAATTAACGGAAAACAAACTAGGATTTAAACTCCACGTTTAAACCACTAGGATTTAAACTCCAAGTTGAAACCATTAGGATCTCTCAAGTGTATCAACTCCACGTATCAACACCAATATGGATAAAATACCTCTACGGTATAAATAAAATAATAAATTTCAATATCAATAGTCTGTAGTCTAAATAACTTGTGGGGATTACATCACTATTTAAAAAAACTCAAAATCTTAATATTACTTGAAAAATAATAAAAGTACTAAACGACTAAAATACCCTTATTAATAATTCCAAATCACCAATTAATGTCCTAAATCCCCACTAATAAATAAAATGCATAAATCACATCAACTATTTTTATATTAAACATAATAAAAACTCCAAATAATAAATATAACAAATCTCTTTTTTGTTCTTGACTTGGAGTCCCCATCAAAAGCTATAATAGGTGTGAAAGTTGAGTACTTCTAGTTAAAAGGTTTGGGAAGAGACTACACTAGCCTGAAGAGGATTTACCGTCGAAGAGGAAGAGCTCATGTATAGAAATACTTTGTCAAGCCTACTAACTTCTTCAGGTGTCATATTTTGGTCGAGTTTACTGTACCTCCTGCTTTGTTCCAACTGCCACTTCAACTCAAAGTAGAAGAAAGTGGATTATGAGCAAGTTTTTGTGGAGGGGAACTGAAAGGGAATTCAAATATCACGTATGAAGCACGAGCACTTCTCAGATGTTGACGTATCCGTATCGGACACCGATACTTCACAAATACTTTTGGATCATGTTTGAAACTCTAGGATCTTTATTATTTTTAATATTTCTTATTTCGGACACTTTCGAATACTTTAAGGATACTTCCTGATACGCAAGAGGATGCTTCATCTTGTTTTTAGTTTACTACTTTGTGTCTTATGAGTTGTAAATGATTATGGTTTTTTGATGTAATGTATGACTCCTTTCTTTTGCCTATGTAATGAAAAATTCGATGCTAGTAATTAAGTCTTAGAACTAAAAGAGAAAATGATGGTATTTGATGTGAAATGTAAAGTTTTCCATCATTTGGATATATGCATAGTTGTCAAATCATAAATCGTAACATATCGTGTTTCATGTATCGTATCATGAATCATATCGTACGATACGGAGACGAAATGAAAAATGTGGTAATATATATTTAAACATACAAAACACATAATTTATTGGACAATCAAGTATATTAGCATGATTAGGGGTGCTCATAGGTAAAAAACCGAACCAGTACCCAAAAAACCGAACTAGTACCAAAACCAAAAAATGATTGAAAAAAGAATCAAACTGCACAATTACCTGGTTGATACAAAATCGATATTATTTTTTTCGGTTCTATTTTTTGGTTATAGAAATGCGTGGTGATATATATAATTATTAATAAATAATAATAATTAATTGAAATTGTTATACCGCATGCATGGTTCGGTTTTCGTTTTGTAGTTGTCTATTGTTGAGTGTTGGTTGACTTGTTGTTGCCTTGTTGGTTTATTAGACAATAGTGTTGGGCTGTTGGCTTGTGTACTGTTGTAGTTGACTAGTTGGCTTGTAAGTTGTAGTTGGCTACTTGGCTTGTGTTAGTGTACTGTTGAGTGTTGGCTTGTTGTGTAATGTTGTGTTGGCTTGTTGACTTGTTGTTACTTGTTGGCACATTATATGTTACAATATTTCTTTTTCTCTTTTTCTTTTCTAAAGCATGCGTGAACAATCCATTCACTAGTAGTGACTAGTGAGAAGTGAGAACCCATGTGTTAAGTTGAATAGCAGCATAAGAAGATGACAAAACAATAGACAAAACAATAGCAGCATAAGTGAGAACCCATGTGTTTCGGGTTTTTTCGGTTTTTCGGTTTTACCGAATTCGAAATTTTTATTAATTATTAAGTATGCGAAAAAGTATAAAAAATCGAAAAACCAAACCTAAGAAAAAACCGGTAGATCACGATACCGGTTTCAACCGGTTCGGTAAAAAAACCGAAAAACCGAATTTTTTGAGCACCCCTAAACATGACTATATATAAAAGTAGTTAAGTAAATATTATTATACAATAAAAATAAATTTTAAAGTTAGATAGTAGCCAAAATACTCTAAATTGATTTATTAGATATTATTTGAGTAATCTTTATAGACTAAGAAGAGAAAAAGAAAATTCATATTCACCTTTTATCTATAAAATAAAAAAGAATAATTCAAATTAACAAGTAGAGATTTATGTATTTGCTTATAAAAAGTGACGTCAAAAAAATAGAACGACATTCGGAAGAAGATATAAAACTCTAAAAAGTGATTAAAGGCTCATCAAGCGATATAGAATATATTTCTACTAAAAAACCTCTTCATTTGAAATGGTTGAAGGTTTAAAAGTTTTGTTTTTACTCTTTTGGTTCTACATAAAAACTTTTTCAAGTCGGTTGCTAATTTAAAAAGTATCGTGCATTGTATCGTTTCGTAAGAATCATATCGAATCGTAAGATACGGTGTCATTTTCAATTCACGCTGCAGTACATATCGAATTGTCTATGTATTGTATATCATAAGATTCTCACAACTAAGGCTATATAATAATAGGTGATATTATGTTAGATGAACTGAAACTTTGAAGTAATTACTTGCATATGATGATGTTATATAATTTATTTAATATATAGATATATGTATATATATAAATATATATATATACACAAATTCAACGTATCCTCAACATATCGTTTTGAAAATGTCATATCATGTTTTGTATTGTATATGTATCACGTACCCGTGTCGTTGCTTCATAGCTTTGTAAATTGGAATGATGTGCAAACTTTTGTCTATTGGAGGTCTGGGAAACGAGATGTTCATAAGTCAATCAAGAGGTTAGAGGGAAGTGCCTTTGGAGATTATGGCGGAGGGGAGTTTCTCAAAGAGAGTTGCAGTGGGTCTTTTCGAGGTTGCCTCATGGATTGGTTTGGGGAAATCCATTGCTATTGATGGAGTGGAGTTTGGTAAACACATATTTCTGTAATTGGATATGGGGCTATGGAATGCTTCTGGCATGACTCTTGGTGTAGCGAGATGCCATTAAGTGAGCTCTTCTTCCCATAACAATTTTGATTTCCTGTAGAAAGATCATGCAGTGCGACTGATGTTGGGACTGTAGTGTGCGTTAGTCAGGTTTGTAATCCAAGGTTTAGACGACAATTTCAAGACTCGGAATTAGAATCATGGACTCCTTTCTAAGCAGCTTTATGCACTGCAACTGCAATAAGGCTAGGGGATTCAGTGAAATGGAAAGGAAATACTGAAAAGCTTACAGTCAAAGCCGATTTAAGGATTCTAAGAGGAACCAGTGGAATGGCGTTCTGTGGAAGGCAATGAGGAAAACTTTAGTGCTGGTTAAGACTTTGTTGTATGTGTGGAGATGTAGTTGATAATTTATTTTTATTTTATTTTATTGGGGGGAGGGGGGCGGGAGAGGCATTTTTTGATAGGGTGTAGCCATCATTTCCTTTGTTTTTTTTGCATGTCCTAATCTATTACAATAATTTATCCTAACATAGGGGGGAGGGATCTAGGTGGGGGGAGGACTGGAGGAGATAACTTACCATCTTCATCGTACATCTTATGGACCCGTCTTTGTTGGAGGAAAGTCATTTCCTTAGTTGTTTCTCTTTGAATGTACTTTATCCCTTAATGAACTTTCATGGGATATGCCACAAACTATTGTTGAAGTAACCAGTAGTTGAAGATGGTTTAGTGTGGGGAGGAGGTGGGAAATGGAGCTTGAATTTATTATGTAGTCTATATGGATGGAGAGAAAACAGGGGTGGAGGACAATATGTAAAGTTCACTTCTTATGCTTTGTATGCTTTTTATTTGGAGGAATGGAGGATGGCTAGGGAGTACCAAGTACGTGATGTAATACAAGGTGAAAGAAGAAATAAGAGTACCTATTGTCGCAGAAAATTGGTAGAGAAATATGCTCAAAAGCACAAAACTTTAATCTCCAATCACTATATTCAATAATCTATAAATAATAAAGATTGCAACTTTTTATATAGAAACTCCATGGCTTACGACCAAGTAAAGAATCTTAATATAAATAGGAAATATTCCTCTGTTAGAAAATATACTATTCTAATTAAAATTAATCACCTAATTTAAATTTACTACTATAAATAAAAACCCTAATTTAAAAAGGAAACAATCTCTTAATTAAAATCTACTGTTAAAATTAAAATTTCCAATTTAAAAAAAAACAATCTCCTAATTAATATCTATTACTTAAAACTTCTAAAATATCTTAATTAAAATAAGGAATAAATAATAAAATTAATAATCAAATAGTTATCTCTAAATAACAATAAAAAATAGCGAAAGGCTACTTCAATCTAGAAAACAGCCGGAAACTCGAAAGGGTCGCCTTTGGAAGCATTCGACGGTAACCAAGGCGTCACGACATAATCTAAAGGAAGGAGTGACGCTCACTGAATCCAATCCATAAACCTGGAAAAGAAACAAAGTTCGTTCCCTTTTGTCAAGTAGGTAAAGAAGGCATGAGAACCACTTTTGCTTTGCCTTAGACTCTATTGGAACAAAGCAAAGAAGGGGCGGAATGGATAAAGGAAAGGGACAAGGGCGGCCTTGCTTGGCACAAAAGTTGTTGGTTCGGGGTAGAGTACAGTACTAAAGGTACTCAGAAATCCAGGCCATTTTTCTTTTGGACTGCGGTTCACCGTTGGATGTCGCCAATACAGCCTCCTATAGTTTTGTTACCGAATATCTTTTTTTTTCATTGTTCCCAGGTATTTTTTGGGCAATAATAAATTTTTTGACTTTCCTTCCGCAACAGTACACTTTGTTTCCTAGAGTATATAATGGAATATGTGCAAGGATATTTTCTAACTTTTAACACCCTTTAACGATTTCTCTTTTACGCTATAATACTTATGAAAATAGATCAAGGAATATACTATCCTTTCTGGAGAATAAAACTTAATTAAAGGCCACTGCGGTAACCCTCAATAATCAAGCAACAAGGACTTTTCATTCACCAAGTATAAAAGTAACATCCTATGCAATGTTGTAAAAGACAACAACCTATCATCATTTAAGATCCCAACTTTGGAACAGTTTTGAAAGCAACATACTTATGACAGAAGTAAAATTATTGTACAAATACACCAGGACAAACTGTAACCCAACCTGCATTTCTTGTTTCCTTAATTTTCCAAAGGAATAAAGGCCTGTCCAAAGGGTCAAAAGGTTCCCCTTGTGTACTGACCTCCCAAGTCATTTACAAGATGCAACTGCCTAACACAATATCATGAGCAAATCATAATACTTACAAGTAATAATTAACCCTTCACAGTCCAAAAACCTTTCATTACCAACATGAAGGAATAAAGAATTTTTTTAGATTACAATTGAAGACCATCAACATAGATTATAGAGAATATTTTCCACTTCTTTCCCAATCCCTTGAAAATGTTCAACTTGCATAAATCAATTAAAATATTTCAATTTCTTTTTCAAAATATCAAAATACATGGCTCTAGAGAAGTATGAAATTATATGGCCTGTAAGTGAATGGGTTGGAGATACAAGATAACCCACCTATTTCCCAATTTGAGTGTTCAAATATCAAATATTATCAGCAGCAGTAAGAAAATCATATATAATGTTGAAAAATCAAAACATATTCCTTCACAGCATATAAGATGCAGCTCCAAAACAAGTTTTGATTTCATATTCCATAATAATATGACGATTCATAAATGAAAATACAATTGAAGCAGTGAATGTAAACCTCACCTGCTGTGAATGCATGGCCCATGTCTGAGACCCAAATTGAGAACCCGTAGGTGGAGGCCTGCCTTGAAATGGTGCAGAAAATGGTGTGGAACCTGGAGGGGGAGGAGGCACGCCTTGATGAGGTGCTGAAAATGGCGGTACCAATTGTGCAGGACCAGGGGTTGAACCAGCAGGAGGACTTCCAAGAAAAGATCGCATGCTCGGAGCTGATGACATTGGTTGTGGAGGTGGAGTTCCAACTGGTGGTCGAGGAATAGTTCCAGCAGAAGGAAAGCGGGGTCCACCTGGAATAGCCCCCGAAGCAATCGCAGGAGGTCCATTACTAAACGGGCTTGGGGCACCAGTAGAGGGTGGCACAACGTGACCTTGTGTCATAGGGGAGGACTGAAAAGAACCTGGACGAGGACCGGGAGGTGGGGCCCCAGCAGGTGGGAAAGCACCAGGAGGCCTCGCTCCAAACGGTGGAGGACCGCTGGGCCTATTGGGCACCGCATTAGGGGGCACCAAGCTAGTTTGTGGGGGGCCACCAGGAGCCCTTGGAATGGCACCTGGAGGTGGTGGTGGACCCGGACGAGACCCGGACAAAGGTGGAGCTGACTGTCCAAAAGGAGGAGGGAATGGAGGCCTATTATTATTGACTTGAAAGCTCATATTCTGATTGGAAGGTGGAAAAACCGAAATCCCAAAACCTGTATCTTCAAAATCTATTTAGTCAATGCAGAATCTAAAATTCAATTCCTGTAAAACTGCAACATAATCCAAACAAACAAGGAATTTCTTAAGCGGTAAATTTGACTAGAATCAAATGACCAAAAAAACAAAAACTTTGTGCACAACCATTAGACGATCAAAACTAAAACCCTAAATTCAATTGGTGAAATGTAATAAAAATACCCATGAGCATACTTACACAAAGTTGATAGAACCCAAACAAAAAACGCTTTCTAAATTACAATTAACATATAAAACAAAAACATTAATTTCAGTTCATGAAATGTAATTTACATATAAAAATACATTATTCTAATACAACAAAAAAAAAAAGTAAATTACTTAGAAGATCAAAATTCAGACGCTAATTTCAGTTATTTGGCATGTAAAACGTAAAAGAACCAAGAATTACCAGAATAGAAGAGGAACGGGCAGAGATTTGAGAGCTCGATCGATCACAGAATTACTCTCTCTCTAGAATTTGAGCTGCTGTTCTTCTGTTTGTCTCTCTAGATCTAGAGCTTGCGTTTGCGAGTGAGTTATTCATGTAGTGTATTAAGGAAAAGAAAGAGAGATGTTTGGGGCATATTAATCTGGACGGATGCTGATTTAATTACCCATTAATTTAGTAATTTAGTAATACTAATATTTGTATCCTTATTGGTGGAGGGGAAAATTAAATAAATAAATAAGCTTCCTTAACTTGGAAAAATATATATATAAAAAAAATAATATTATTTTTACATGTATTTTTTATGTATGACAAGTATTTCTCACCTAAAGTGATACTGCACTCTTATGCGAGAATCGTGAAAAATCAAAATAATAATGGTAAACATTCAAAATTTGTATATGCTTTCTATAACAATGACGGAAGGAAAATTACATCTAGGGGTGTTAAGCCGAGCAAAATAACTTGATACTCGATTCGAGATCGGTTCGAAAATATAATTTAAAATTCAATTGAAGTTGATTCAAGTCGAATATGATCCATACTCGTTTTCTATTTAATGATACACGAGTCGAATTAAAGATATCAAAGATTATTTCAGATTAGGATTCGAGTATTTTATTTTTTCTCGAACCATACTCGATACCTGCTCGATGGATTATCGAATACTGGTCAGATCCATACTAACAAACTAAATATGTGATATTTGTATCAATTTTTATAATTTATAAAGTGTAGTATAAAATTGTGTAAGCTTGTACTTAAATAAATCAGTGAATTAATTGTCAATTCGTACTACATTCTTTGTAATTTCTTTACATAAATAAAAGTAAAAGACTTTTATATATAAACATTAGTTCAATAATCAATTTAGTATGTAGTGGTTCAGTATTAAGTGAAATAGTTCATATTCGAAACTCAATTTGAAGGCTCGTGAGTAACTCGTTTTGTAAACGAGTCGAGTACTTACAAGCCGTGTAGATCCGAGTAATGATCCGAGTCGAATTTGGTGCAAAATTAGAAATTCCATATCGAATTCGAGCTCAATTTTTTCTAGTCGATCCGAATCTGAGCATTAGAGTGTTCGCTGAGATTCGACTCGTTTTCACCCCTAATCACGTCATCTGACCTTGAGGCAAGGATGTCAAAGCAAAGATCACGGACTCGTGACAATTACTTGGAGTCCACACAATGATCTTTAACACTCTATTTCTGAGTTTTGGACGGAAAAGAAAAGAATAGAAAACTTAAATTAGAACGGAAAAGAAAAGAATAAAACTCAAGTTTTCGCTTTCATATTGTTTTCAGTTTTAATATAAAAGAATAGAAAATTTAAAAAAATTCTTTTTTAAATTTGGGCCTATTGGGCCACATTTATTTGGGCCTTTGAAGTGTTGGGCCATTATTTAAATGAGATTATATGTGGGCTTGGGCTGGAGATTATTGTGATGGACAGGTGTTGGACTATGGATCCAACACCTTAATTAATGAGGATTTGGCATAATCCTGAGTTAGTGGGGAATAGTGATGTGATCAGCAGGTGAATTGCATGCAATTAGCTGAGGTCACAAAAAATATTGCATGCAAGGCGGTGAGACTAATATAAGAGTACAGAGCACTACACAAAAAGGTAATATGCAAATTTCATACCAGACACTAGAACACACAACCTCCATTGTTAACCTGTGTTCGGCCTGTACTAATTTTCACACCAGAGCTATCCCCCGGCGGCCTAAGCCATCAAGCTTTCGGTGTTGATTCGTTTTCTGTGCTGGATTGGACGCGCTTTTTTGGTGATTGAGGCGCATGGAAAGATCCTGGCGTTAACATTGACACTAGAAGGAGGGCTTTTTCTAGTGTTGCTGGTTTTCAATCACATATATTGAACATCCTACACCGGAAGTTATGGTGAAAAGTAAGACAGTTACCAGTGAAGGACAGCTGACGACTGCGAGTTCTTCTTTATAGAGAGTTTCCGTTAAGGATAGGTTGGGGCCTTCAAAGAGCATCCATGACAGACTTGGGTCACAATATACTTCAGAAGGGTCTCATGCAAGAGATCAGTGTGATGTCAGAAGAAAGCTATTTTCTACTGCTAGTAAAGGGCCTGATAAGGATCGAAAAAGGGTAGAAGGCACACCACCTAGAACCCAACATCGAGAATGTCATGCAGATAAGACATCTACTCCGGCTAAGATGGCACAGGAGATTGACAAAGCTTTGAAAGTGCTTCTGCAACAGAGGGAGGAGATTTCTAAATAGATGGTTCTTATGGCTGAATTGGAAGGTGAGGCATCCAGTTATACTCGATCCAAAGAATGTGGCAGGTCTCCGGATAGAAGAACATGGAGAGATGAAGATTCCAGACGTTCTGAAAGCAGGCTTCGGAGCTGTTCTCCTGACCGAGGTAGAGTATGTGATAGAATTCTCGAAGGTTCAAAGAGGGCACCCCGCCTTGAGGATTCTCGGGATGACGATAAGAGCAAACGCTGAAGCAGATCAAAAGGTCGTTCTCTTGAGAATCCAAAGAGGGCACATCGCCCTGTAGATTCTCGATTCAGCAGAAGTAACAAACGAAGTCCCTCAGGGGAATCCAATTCGGGTGGGAAAGATCAAACTAAACAGAAGAAGAAAAGCTCCTCGAAGAAGGAAGTTTCTTCGGTAGCCCGAAGGAGTTGAACTCTTGGCCAAGGAGATGAAGGAGCTTCAGAGACAATTGACAGAGGTTCAGCAGGTTAGGAAAAGCTCGAGTAAAAAGGCATCCCCTTTCTCTTCGGAAATTCTTCGGGAGAAGGCGGATCCTAATAAAAAGCTTCCTTATATGGAAAGTTATGATGGCTCAGGAAATCCATATGACCACAACCAGACATTTGACAGGCTGATGGACTATTATGACTATTCGGATGCAACTAAGTGTCAGACTTTTGTGACGACGTTGAGAAAAGATGCAAAGCAGTGGATGGGGACTTTGGCTCCAAACTACATTTCGTCCTGGGCTGATTTGTGTGATAAGTTCCATGCTCGGTTCGAGAGCAGTAAGAGGAGAGGAAAACCCACAGGGTCGTTGGTACAGATTAGACAATATTTGAATAAGTCTCTGGGCCAGTATATGAAAAGGTTCCGGGAAGTAGTGGGATAGGTGATAGACCTCAATGATCTTCAGGCTATAGGCCTATTTCAAAACGGGTTGGACTTGGTGAAGTTAGAAAAGTTGGTGAAGAAGTTGATGTTTAACCATCTGAAGAGCTTGGCTGAAGTATTTGAGAAGGCAGAAGGCTTCATTGTGGTAGAAGAAGCCATGAGCAGCCTAAAGCAAGGCCCTTCGAAAAAGGCGAAGGAAAAAGACAAGGATAAATGTGATGGTAATCAAAGAAAGAGTGGTGGCAACAATGATCGATTTGACGGGACTCAGAAGAAGTACAACAATAATTGGGGGTTGAAAGGAGGTTGCCCACCTTTTCTGAATCAAAAGGTGAATAAGGTATTCACCTAACTTAATACGGATCGGGCTACCATTCTGGAGCAGATAAAGAATCAGCCCTACTTCGAGTAGTCGCGGGACATCCTTACAAATATTGTGATTACCATCAGGCAGCTGGGCATGATACAAATTCCTACTGGAATTTAAGAGAATTCATTGAAAGAAAAGTTCAAAGTGGGGCACTAGTTCAGTATGTGGCAGGAAGGGAGCTACCGAGGGAGCGGTGAGGAATAATAGGCTGCTCAGTCGCTTAACCTTAACACAAACCGTAACAACCAGCCTGTAATCAACCCATACGAGACATGTAGTGGATGTAAGGAAACGTTGGCAAAGTTGCTGGGAAGAAGAGACGAAGATATCTGGATTCGGTGATGATAGTGGCAGGTAAATCCCCGAAGTCTGAAATAGCGTACCCAAGTTCGGTAATTTCTTTTACGGATGATGATTTCCCTTCCGAACCCATCGAACCCCATGAAGGAGCCCTGGTAATCACTGCACAAGTAGGTTCGATGGACATTAAGAGGATGATGATAGATAATGGGTCTTCGATAGATATTCTGTATGCACATGTTTACCAGAAGATGCACTTGGATGGAAGGAAGATGGAGATCAGGTAGGAGGCTCCTCTATATGGGTTTAGCAATGATCCGGTCAAAGTGGCGGGAACTATCGAGCTGCCAGTCATCTTCGCGAGGGCTCCACATCAGGTTGAAATTATGTGTAGATTTTATGTAGTGCATGTGGACTCGACATACAACGCCATTTTGGGAAGGCCTACTTTGACAGCTTTTCAGGTAGTGACGTCGATTTCCCATTTCAAGATTAAGTTTCCAACGCCACATGGAGTTGGGGAAGTTGCTGGATATCTGGACCTGGCGAGGAGATGTTACCGGAATGCATTGATCACTTCGGGAGTAGGGGTCAGCAGACAGAAGAAAACTATGGCTATCGAGATCGAACCATTTACAGAAAGTAGTATGGAGCCAATTGATTATGCCAGCAGGAGAGACCGAAGAGTTTGAACTGATTCTGGGAAAGAAGGAAAAGACTGTTGTGAAGATAGGTTCGGTCTGCCGGAACCTTTTCGAACGAACCTGGTGGAATTGCTTCGATGTTATGCTGATATCTTTGCTTGGGTTCCGAGTGACATGCCTGGAGTAAGTCGAAAGATTGCTGAACATAGGTTGCCTGTAGACCCAACAAAGAATACGGTTTGGCAAAAGAGGAGGATTTCACGCCAGAGAGACAGAAGATAATTGACGAAGAGATTGCAAAGTTGTTAGCAGCAGATTTCATATTTGAGATCAATTATCCGGAGTGGATGGGCGAACGTAGTTCTGGTGCAGAAGCAGAATGGAAAATAGTGAGTTTGCATAGATTATATTGATCGAACAAAGCATGCCCGAAGGAATTTTATCCTCTGCCTCACATCGATCAACTTATTGATGCGACTTTGGGGTATGCCTTGCTCAGTTTTATGGATGCCTTTTCGAAATATCATCAGATTTCTATGTGTAAGGAGGATATCCTGAAGACAACTTTTATCACTCATCGATCAGTGTATGCCTATAAGAAGATGACGTTTGGCTTGTTGAACACGGGAGCTACTTATCAAAGGATGATGAACTACATCTTCACGAGGCAGTTGGGAAAGAACATGGAGGTTTATGTTGATGACATGATTGTCAAGAGTATGTCGATTTGAGGTCATCTAGAAGATTTGGAGGAGTGTTTTTAGATTGTTCGTCATTACAAATTGAAGTTACATCCTACTAAGTGCACCTTCGAGCTTGGAGCAGGTAAATTCCTAGGATATCTGGTTAGCAAAAGAGGAATAGAAGCAAATCCAGAAAAGATCTCGGCTATCCTGGATATGAAGTCTCCATAGTCTTATAAAGATGTTCAGCGTTTGACGGGTCGGATAGCAGCTTTGAGGAGATTCATGTCTAAGTCGAAAGAAAGGTGTTTGCCGTTCTTTGACACGTTGAAAGGGTCGAAGAATGCTAAGACATTTCAGTGGACTTCAGAATGTGAAGATGCTTTCTAGGGAATAAAGAAGTATTTGTCTTCGGCACCTTTGTTGGTGAAACCAGTTCCTGTTGAACCTTTGTATTTATATCTGGCGGCAAGTTCATTGGCAGTAGGAGTAGTTTTGGTGCGAGAGATTGGGGGTAATCATCACCCAGTTTGTGACGCCCCCAAAATAGGTATACATCACCCATCTTGAATCGCCAAATACATGGTACAAAATTCAAATACAACTTAATAATACAACTACTGTGTAAAATACGACAAAACATAAACTGAGAGTTTTAATACGAATATTGTCTTCTAGACAGTATTCAAACTCAAATGGAGTCCTCATTACATTTATTATCACACTATTTAACAGAATAGTGAGGACTACTAATGCTATCATCTGGACCGTCACTCCGTTCCCCGACTAGTCTCAACTATATTCTCATTTTTTGAAGAGAACAATGAAAGCAAAGGGTGAGCTCAACTAGCCCGATAAGAAATATTATGACTAAGATAACGCAGAATAAGTTATCGTTAGCCTTCAACAATGTTAAACTGATAAAATATAATAGACAACAAGTTTAACTGCAGCGGAACAAGCAATCCATTAGAAGAGTCAAGTAGAGCATAAAATCTACTATCTTCTATGATTTAAAAAGTTTTTCATCAATTTTATCGCTGAGACTCAGCTTAATAAATAAAATCGAATCATCCCTACACCACGGACAAATATATTCATGTAATCATCAATGGTCATGATTATACCGAATAATCCCTGGTCATAATCATATCAACAACTGTCCATCAATGAACTACAGGCCAATGAGGACTTTTATCACATCATTCGTTACATTACTACGGCCATGATTATACCGAATAATCCTCAGTCATAATCATACCAAGTCCATTTACGCAAGTAAGCCAAAGATGACTTTCATCACAATATAAGTAATGAGGATGATGACAATGACATAATAATTCAATAAAACAAGTTCAAGAATAAATTTTAAAGATTTATAAGTTAATTTATCTTAAAATCAATTACGTCCAAATTGTCAACATGACATCGCTTTCAGGAGTAAAATTTAAGAATGCTCGTAAGAATATTTCCATGAAAAGATACTGGGATGAAGCGCAAAATATCCGTGATATTCTACTAATTTCATGGAGTATAGAAGCCAAAACTTTAACCAAATGAGTATCATAGAATATATGAAGCGCAAATGGATTTTCACCGCTACGCAGTAATCCACGTAGATGCATTATTTCCACAAATTATTATGGAATGAATACGAAGGGTCATTCACCACGCATGCGAGAGTCCAGCGTGAGCAAAAGTTATTCCAATGTAATAATAAAGAATGGAATAATGAAGAATTCACCATGCATGCAGTGAGTCCGTGTAGAGCAAAGTTATTCCAACATAATAATAAAGAATGGAATAATGTAAGAATTCACCATGCATGCAGTAGTCCCGCGTGAGAAAAGTTATTCCAAGCAGAATAATAAAAAATGGAATAATGTAAGAATTCACCACGCATGCGTAGAGTCGCGTGAGAATGTGTTATTCTAACAAAATAATAAGGAATGGAATAACAACCCTTACGAGTATTGAAAGAAAATAACTCTCTTCATGAATATGAAAGAAATAATACCCCTTACCTTAGAAAAAAAACTAGATACTAGAATAGTGAGGTAACAGACTTCTCTTTTTCTTTCTCTCTATAATTTCTCTATAATAATTGCTCTTGTGACACTTAGTGAATTGGTGAGAATGAAAGAAGAATGAGCTTCTATTTATAGGAAAATATAGTTTCGATAATTGCACGTTTTGGGGCTCGAAATATTACAGTATAATACCTTCCTCTTTTTTTCATTTTTAATTTAGTCTTGCAAGTATTATCAAACTTGCACCACTTCCCCTAATAGTAAATCATGTGAATCAATAGTTCGTTCATGTGACTCAATAGTATAATCATGTGAAAAAAACTAATTATAGTATAGTACCTTTATCTATACCTCCATTTTTAATTTAGTCATGCAAGTATTATCAATCTTACACCAACTCCCCTAATAGTAAATCATGTGAATCAATAGTACACACATGTGAACACATAGTTATAAGCATATGAATTAATAGCAATTAATTGCTCATTTATCTGGTGAATTACCCGATTGGTCAATATAACCTCCAAACATCAATTATTATCGAAATAAATGTCAATTTCCACTAACACTAATAATTCTCACGCAATGGAACTATCAATTTCATCTTTAATTAACACGAAATTATTCATCATTAATATTATAACTCACAATATTTAACAACCGGTCGCTCCTGTGAAAGAGGGGCTTTCAATAAGGATTTCTCCCTATTGGCGCGCAATTAGATTATCTAACCTCTCCTTGACAGAACTTCTAGACATTGTTAATATTGCAATTAATAATATGAATAACTTTGTCGTCTCAATTATTAATTTAATAATATAATATATTATTACAATAATTGAATAAAACTGAGTGATTTCTCACGTAAGCATTAACAATCAATACCGTGTGCTACTATGCAACCACACGTATTACTGTACCTTTATCACCGATTATTTATGACAACTTGTTTACTTTGAAAAAATTTCAAATATCACCCTTAACTTTAACCTTTTATCAATTTAACCATTTACTAAATAAAATAATAATTATAAGAAAAATGAATACTTTCATTTCATAAATTTCGGGGTTTCACACAGTTTACTATGTAAGTCATGCCCTAAGGGATGCAGAGACAAGGTATCCGAACCTTGAAAAGTTTGCCTTCGCCTTGATAATAGCCAGTTGAAAATTATGTAATATTTTCAGGGTCGGTTAATAGTGATATACACAGATCAGCCACTAAAGAAGGTATTGGGAAAGCCAAAAGTTTCGGGGAGACTCGCTGCATGGACAATGAAGTTGCCACAATTCTTTATAGAGTATCATCCTTGGACAGCTATTAAAGGTCAGGCCTTAGCTGATTTTGTGGTTGAATGTTCGTTTTCTGAAGCTGATGATTGTTTAGGGGAAGTTGAAGGGTCTGAAAAGGCAGTTGCAGTACTTTAGCAGATGTCGGGTTCATGAACATTATATGCTGATGGATCATCTATTTCGGATATCAGTGGAGCTGGGATTATATTGACGAGTCCGGAGGGATTCAAAGTACAGCTGGCTATCAGATTTGGGTTCAGGGCAACGAACAATGAGGTAGAGTATGAAGTAGTGTTAGCAGGGTTGCGATTGGTGAAGAGCCTTGAGGTTCAGAGATTGATCATCTATAGTTACTCTCAGTTGGTCGTCAAACAGGTTTCTCAGAAATATGAAGCTAAGGGTTCAAGAATGGTGAAATATCTGGCAGAGTTGAAGGATAGGCTTCAGTGCTTCGATTCTTATGAGTTTCAGGGGATAAATAGATTAAATAATTCAATAGTTGATGCATTGGCGAAGCTAGCTACAATTGAATCGAGTACGTTTGATGGGACGATTTATTTAGAGATCTTGAAATAGCCCAGCATTTAGCATGAGGAAGTGATGTGTGTAGAACGATCTAATTATTGGATGACCCCATATCTAGATTATTTGGCAGATGGAGTATAGCCTTCGGATCAGATGTTGGCCAAGAAAGTAAAGTATAAAAGCGTGAACTTCGTGCTTATTGATGGGGATCTTTATCGAAGGGCTTACTCCTCTCCCTTGCTGAAGTGTTTGATTCCTTCTGAAGCTGAGTATGTCCTTCGAGAGGTTCATGAGGGTATTTGTGGCGATCACATGGCTGCAAAGTAATTAGCTTATAAGGTACTTCGGCAGGGGTATTACTGGCCAACAATTTTCAAAGAAGCTATTGAATATGTGAAAAAGTGTCAGAAGTGCTAGTTTAACAGTCTGATCCCGCATCAACCACCAGAAGAGCTATAATCGGTTTTATCTCCTATACCTTTTTCTGTCTGGGGGGTGGATATAATGGGTCCATTACCGAAGGCAAAAGGGCAAGTCAGATTTGTTATAGTGGCGATCGACTATATAACTAAGTGGGTAGAGGCGAAACCACTTAGAGCGATCACAGAGCAAGAATGCTTGAAGTTTCTGAAGGAGTATGTAGTGTTTCATTTTTGGTATTCCTATGGTGGTAATATCTGATAATGGACGCCAATTTGTGGGTTCAAAGTTTAAAGCATTCTTAAAGGAGTTGGGGATTCAACATCGAAAGACTTCGGTTGCTCATCCGCAATCTAATGGGCAAGTTGAGATAACTAATAGAACACTCCTGAATGTAATTAAGAGAAGGTTAGATGAAGCAAAAGGAAGGTGGCCAGAAGAGTTACTTAATGTATTGTGGGCCTATCAAACTACATCGAGGACTACAACGGGGGACTTGCCTTTTAGATTGGCTTATGGTTTAGATGCATTGGTTCCTGTGGAGATTGGGTCTACAAGTCTTCGGGTTAGTCAGTTTTGAGAGGTGTATAACGATGAGGGACTTAAGGTCAACTTGGATTTGCTTAAAAAGGTCAGGGAAGCAACCTTGGTAAAATTGGCAGCATATCAGCGTCGTGTAGCTAAGCATTATAATAAAGGGGTAAAGCTTCAAAGGTTTGAAGTGAGAGATCTTGGTCTTCGGGAAGTGGAAGCTTTTACACCTCAGAATGTGGGAAAATTGATGCCAAACTGGGAAGGCCCTTATGAAGTTGTTGATGTAACGAAGCTAGGAACTTATTGGTTGTGAACGTTAGATGGGACTGAGATAAAGAATACTTGGCATGCAGGAAGGCTTCGGAAATATTTTCAGTAGGGCCAGTGTTAGGGTACAAGAATCTGTAATTATGCCAACAGTTATCATCAATAAAAGAAGCTTTTTTCTCCAATGCTGTTTTATTTAATGGTTGTTTGGGGGTTCGGTGGCCTATTCATCCTAAAGATGGTGAACAGGGTCCTGTTTCGTCCTAAAGATGGCGAACTGGATTTTCTGGAGGTTCTGTGATCTATTCATCCTTAAGATGGTGAACAAAACCTGCTCATCCTAAAGATAGTGAGTAGGGTCCTGATTTGTCCTAAAGATGGCGAACTGGATTTTATGGGGGTTCGGTTGGATTTGTTCATCCTTAAGATGGTGAACAGAACTTGTTCATCCTATAGATGGTGAACAGGTCATGTTCGTCCTCAAGATGGCGAACAAGTTTGTTGGGAGGTTCGGTTGGATTTGTTTATCCTAAAGATGGTAAACATAGTTTATTCGTCCTAAAGATGGTGAATTGGATTATTGAAGATCTGTTTCACACTTCGGTAATGAATAAGTGTTACTTTACATTATTACTTGATTTTATTTGAAGTTTTGAGTTCAGATTGCTTGATTATTTGATAAAGTAAGTAAATTCAAAAGGAGTAAAAAGGAAGAAGGTAATCATATTTCATTAAAATATAAAAAAAGAATTACAATATTGTTGAAATTTTTACAAGTTTATAAAGCTAAAGTTGAGGAGGGTCATCTTCGTCTTCAGAAGAATCGAGGAGTAATGGGTTCAGAGAGGCAGCAACTAGTTTACTTTTGCCTTTGCTTTGGGCTACTTTGTAACCCTCAGCATACATCTGAACTATTTCCTTAGTTAGTTTGGGTGACTTGCAGTATTCTATTTGTATTTCTTTGCGGAGTTCTTCAGTAAGTGGGGGGCCAAGGGCTCTAAGTTTGCGAAGTTCTTTTTCAACTTTATACCGAAACTCGAGATGCCGTTCTTCGAAGATTTTACTTTCGTTGATTTCTTTGGTCAAACCCCAGTTGTTTCGTGTCAGTACTTCGTTCTTCAGTTTTAGTTCTCGGTTCTGTTCGGCGATGGTTTGTTGGAGGGCTTCGGCTGAGGCAAGTTGATCTTTCAATTTAGCAATGTCTTTTCTGAGGCCCTCTAAGTTGAAGAGGGTGTCATCATGCATGTTTTTCTCCCTCGCCAAAGTCAATTTCAGAATGGCATTTTCTTTTCGGGCAGCATCTTCCTCGGCTTTAATTTCTTTGTACTTTTGGTGGAGTCGCCCGAAGATTCCATTTGCGTGCAGTTATTCAGAGTTAAGCAAAAACTTTAAAAAATATATTTGTGAATAAAAGTAGTTAAGTAATAGTTGGCTTACTCTGGCTTGGTGAGTCATGTCAGGTTCGATTAGGTCAGAAATGGAACTGTTGCCAAAGCGATGGTCGTTAGTATCGAGTACGAAGGCGTTGAAAAGGTGTAAGGGGAATGCTTCGTTGTTATCTGGCCATAAGGTGGGTGAAAGTACTGCTTCAGGCATGGTGGAAGAAGAAGATGGTCGTTAAGGAAAAGGTCTTAGTTGTTCGGGTGGAGGTGGGGCGTGAGTTGTTGAAGGTTCAGTTGTTGGAGTTGGATGGTTGTCTGAAGAATGTTTTCTTTTTCTGATGAGGGGAGAATTGGACTCCACATGTTCTTCAGGTTCTTCTTCTGGTTCGTTGATTTCTATAGGAATGACTGGAGGTGGGTTGGCTTCAGTAGAAGGTATTCTGAGTTCTTCGGCAGTGAGAGGAGTAATTTTGGCTCGTTTTTTTTAGTACAGAGGATTTGGGCGCGTTTGGAGATGGGCATATCAAGGAGACTTTCATTAAGTGTGGGGATAGGAACATGTTTTGGTTTTCTGGCAGCCCTTTTCTTTCTATGAGGGTGGCTTGTCTCTTCGGTGGGGATTGGTTCAGTGATTTGGGGTTCGGTAGTTTGGGGTTCGGAGGGTTGAGGTTCAGTGGATTGGGGTTCAGTATTTTGGGGTTCAGTAAGAGTTTGGGCCGGGTTGACAGAAAGTAATTTTTCTAGTTCTTTTCGGTCAATGGAAGTAGGTTTAATAAGAGATACTACAAAAAGTTGAGAAAGATAGTTCCGAATAATTACTAAATAAAATTTGAGAAATTATATAAGTATTGAGTTCGGGACTTACATTTGTGGTCGTATAACCATGCCTGCTTGCTCAAAAGTCCAAAGCTCCATTCCTTCATAGGGAGTTTCTCCAGAAGCTTCGTCATCTCTACCACGCATTCATCGGAGATGTTGCCGAAGTCTGCAGAGAGGCGCTTGGCCGTAGTCCAGTCAGGGACCGAAGAGATTTCTGGTCCTGTGACAAAGAACCAATCCTTGTGGCATCCCTTATTGCTCGAAGGAGTGTCCATTAGGGGGCGTTTTTCAAATTTGGCATTGGGTTTTGGGGATTGCTTGCTCAACATCTTGAAACCCCTTTCGCGAGAGTTGCCGGCTATGAAGAGGGTGAAGAAGAAATCGATAGAGGGTGGAATCCCTATCTCGTGACAGAAAACGATGAAGACAAGGATATGAATGTAAGACTTTGGGACCAATTCGGCTAATCCAACACCCATGAACCCTAGTAGGGTAATGATGAAAGCATGGAGGGGAAGGCGAACCCCTTTCTCCAAGAGGTGAGGAGATAGCAGATCCCACCGCCGGGACGGGATTGGGTGGGTACATACTACGATGGGGTAAGGGGCCTGTGTGGTGAGTATCTGGAATCAAGTAGCATTCTCGGATGATATGAATATCATCCTTTGTAAGTCCAGATTGTGTATTGGCATGGGGGTATTGTTCTTCATTCTGAAATTCAAAAGAAGGATTTTGAGTTGTGGTAGGTGGAGGGTTTTTGCTGGATGATAGGTTAGATTTGGGGTTTGTTTTTGAGGAGACATTAGTGGGAATTTGAGCAGCAAGGATGTAAGCAAGTGGGGTTACAGAAATGGGAGTGGTGTTATCTGGGTTTTGAGAAGCCATTGTTGACAGATTGCTGTTAGAGATAAAAATGGAGTTTACAGAGAGAAAGCTAGAGGAAGAAGGAACCAAGAGCACTTTGAAATTCAATTGGGTAAGTGAAACCGTCTAATTTGGGGGAATTCAGTTTTTATAGTAATGTCCTTTCAGTTACTTCTGAAACTCAAGGGCGACATATTTAATGAAGATAATGATGGATTTGAAGAGTTGGCGTCCGATTTTGGGTTTCCTACTGATTGGGCCTTGTTCGGTCTCACTTGGACTCCTTTACTATTTGGGCCAATTTTTTGTATACTCTTTCACCAAACATTCTATTTAATGAAAGACCTGGGGGGAAATATTGGGCCATGATTATTTGGACCTATTGGGCCACATTTATTTGGGCCTTTGAAGTGTTGGGCCATTATTTAAATGAGATTATATGTGGGCTTGGGCTGGAGATTATTGCGATGGACAAGTGTTGGACTATGGATCCAACACCTTAATTAATGAGGATTTGGCATAATCTTGAGTTAGTGGGGAACAGTGATGTGATTAGCAGGTGAATTGCATGCAATTAGCTGAGGTCACAAAAAATATTGCATGCAAGGCGGTGAGACTAATATAAGAGTACAGAGCACTACACAAAAAAGGTAACATGCAAATTTCATACCAGACACTAGAACACACAACCTCCATTGTTAACCTGTGTTTGGCCTATACTAATTCTCACACCGGAGCTATCCCTCGGCTGCCTAAGCCGTCAAGCTTTCGGTGCTGATTCATTTTTTGTGCAGGATTGGACGCGCTTTTTGGTGATTAAGCGCGTGGAAAGATCCCGGCGTTAACAAGTTCCAATGAAAAGAAAAGAAAAATATCACATTTATAAATTTACCCTTCTGTTAATTATAACCATTAAACCATGAATAAAAATATGCATGATAAATTTAATCAAAGAAAAAAATCTATATTCAAATACAAATATCCAAATACATTTCCTCTCCTTTTTACTTAATTTTTTAATAAAACTTTTAATTGAATTTGTGATATATTCTTCTACAATTCTTTTAATTTTTTTATCACACTTTATTCTATTCGCATGCTTATAAAAGTATAATGTGTATCTCGTAAAAGCTGTAAAAATGTAATATCTTTCTTTTCTAGATATATTTAAAATAAAATAAAAAATACCTTTAGTTCAGAAATAAATATTGAACTTATTTTCCTTGTCTATTTCTGCATCAATGGAGAATGATGGTGTAAGACCCTAATTTTTATGAATAAAAATTTAATTTTCTCTAAATATCATTTTGAGTAATACGGTGTGGATTTATTATAATGTTATAGTTATGGGTAATATTTACAAATTTTGCAAAGTAAGCAAGTTGTCATAAAATATTCGTTTGGTCGGGAAATATTCGTTTTATCCGGAAATATTCGTACGACAGCACAATCATTGGTGGACCCCCACAAGGAAATTACTGTCGGAGTTAGAAAACGACAGAAATAACTTTTTATAAAAATAACGGCAAAACTTTTACCGTTAACTGTTGAAATATCCGGTGATAAAAAAAGAATACGATGCTGGCGTGGACAAGAGTAAGTACCACGGTATTGTACAGTATCTTTGATTATTGATGCTTACGTGAGAAGTCACTCAGTTTTACTCAATTTTTGCAACAGTAGTTATTATATAGTATCTCACATTATTGATTCAATTATTGTCACAATATCATCTGTACAATATTTATATTATTAAATCAATAATTGAGACGACAAAGTTATTCATATTATTATTTACATTATTGACGATGTCTAGAAAGTTCTATTGAGGAAAGGGGTTTGGTCACCTAATTACGCGCCAATAAGGAGAAGTCGTTATTGGAAAGCCCCCTCTTTCGTGGGAATGACCTGGTTGTTAATATTATGAGTTATAATATTAATAATGAATAAATGTTATTAAAAATGTGTTTAGTGAAGCCAAGTGAATTGAGATAAATAGAGGGTTTTTTTATGAAGTATTTGTTGTAAATTTAGCTTATTACATAGACCCCCACTTACTTATTTTTCAAAATTTTCGGTAGAAAGTTATCTCAGTTTTGTTTTAATACTTATATATATATATATATATATATATGTGTGTGTGTGTGAGTGTGTGCCGTGTGTGTTAGTGTGTGTGTGTGGGTAATATATATATATATATTATATAAGTTTTGTCTTTTTATATAAAATAGAATATATTATATTTTATTTCATAGTGTTTGTATAGTACTGCATAATGTTGCATAGTACTGCATAGTGTTTGCATAGTGTTGCATAGTAAAATCAAATTTTTTAAAAGTTTCATCCGTGAATTCGTTCGCCCGTGATTTTCCCCCCAATATTCACCTGTGATTATTTCAAATAGTATCCTGTCATTCTCCTATAAATAGGATGCTTAGTAATATTAAGCGTATTTCTTTTGAGTTTAAGGAAGCTTTGAGTGTAAAAAACAGTATAAGTTTTCTTCAAGAATATCACCGCCATACCAGTTAAAAATACTCTCTATTTAAGGCAAGGGATATTATTTTTGTTCAATATTCGTAAGAAATAATATTTTCTTCCATACTCTGTAGTATGTAAGTAATATTATTTCATTTCATATTCATAATTCTACACTTATGTTGATAGTATTGCTTCTATACTCCTCAAAATTAGTAGAATATCCTTGAAATTTGCGCTTCATCTAGTATCGATTCACAAGAATATTTTTCTGAATATTCTTGTTAAATTTTAATCTTTTCATGCCGGGGTACTATTCACGGAGTCCTATTCACGGAGTCCTATTCACGGGATACTATTCACCCGAGTTACTATTCACGACAAAAATTGATTTCTTTTCTATCTAAATTATTTTTGATACATGAATATTATTCTTGAATTTTACTCCACAAAGCAGTTATCATGTTGATAATTTGAATATTTTTAAAATCTGAATAAATTAAAAATCTTTAATATTTATCCTTGATTTCGTTTGATTGATGCTTATATCATTGTCATCATCCTCATGCTTATATTGTGATGAAAGTCATCTTTGGCCCGTAGTGCATAGATGGACTGTTGATTGGTATGATTATGACCAAGAATTATGTATCTGTATAATCATGACCTGTAATGTTAAATATGATATGGTAAAAGTCCTCATTGACCCGTAGTGCATTGATGGATAGTTGTTGGCATGATCATGACCACTGATGATAATAACAAATATCCTTGGCCCGTAGTTCATGGATAATTCATGGATGTGGATTATTTATTGAGATATGTTATAAAGATAAAATATTGATGATGAACTTTTAAATCATAGAAGATAATAGATATTATACTCTACTTGACTCTTCTAATGGATTGCTTGTTCTGTTGCAGTTAAACTTGTTGTCTATTGTATTTTATTAGTTTTACACTGTTGAAGGTTAATGATAATTTATTCTACATTATCTTAATCATAATATTCTTTACTGAGCTAGTTGAGTTCACCCTTTGCTTTCATTGTTTTCTTTAGGAAATGAGAATATAACTGGGACTAGTCGGGGAATAGAGTGATGGTCCAAGCTGGTGGTTATAGTAGTCGTCACTATTCTATGAAATAGTGTTATAATAATTGTAATAAGGACTCCATTTGGGTTTGGATATTGTCTATGAGACAATATTCGTGTTAAAAACTCTCAGCTATGTTTTGTCGTATTGTATAAATGAAGTTTATATTTAAATTCTGTACCATGTATTTGGCAACTCAGAATGGGTTGTGTATACCTATTTTGGGGGCATCACAGTTGGTATCAAACCTTAGGGATATGATCCCTGGCTGAGATTTGAGGCTAGAACTAGGAGGGGAGTGACGGGTAAATCCTTCACTAGTGTGACCTACCTAAGATGATTTGTTATTTAATTGGTCGGTCGAAATATAGGGATAATATGTGGCATGTCAATTAACCCTTGTTTTGTGGCAGTGTTTGAAAATGGCATCTAAAAATATTGAGATAAGCAATGGAGCACATGAGACCGTTGAGTCACCGCCAATTAATACCTAGGATAATGTGCATTAGGAAGGCAATAATACTCATATAAACAACAACACCTACCAAATGTGAACGATGGGATGTTCAGAAGCTTTCTGCAATTTATGCAACATCAGACGAGAGAGACTCCTATGCAAAATGCAGGTGGAAACACTGGCAACTCACGGTTGGTCACTGCTAAGCAATTCAAGGAGCTGGGACCACCGGAGTTTTTGGGAAAGCCAGAACCACTTAAGGTAGAGTCGTGGATTAAGCAGATCACCAAGATATTTGATGTCTTGGGATGCTTCGAGGAGCAAAAGGTTCCCTTTGCCACCTTTATGTTGCGAGGAGAGGCAAATTATTGGTGGAAATCTGTAAAATGTACTCAACCTTCCGCACTAAAGATGTCTTGGGAGAAGTTCTAAGAATTGTTCAATGACAAGTACTTTCCTAAAAGTATTCGTCACATGAAGGAGGTAAAATTCATCAAGCTGGAGCAAAACAATATGACCGTATCGCAATACGAGGCTAAATTTGCGGAGTTATCCCGGTTTGCATCCCATTTGGTAGATAATGAGGAGCGTATGACACGAATGTTTCTGAGAAGTTTGAAACCCGAAATTCGTCAATACCTCATTTTTCACAAACTTTGCTTATATTCAGATGTTGTAAATAGGGCTTAGTTATTGGAGCGCGATAATGAGTCAGGCCAACCAAAAGATAGTAGCCGGCAAAACGATAATACCAGTGGTAGCAGTCATCGAAGCGGTGACAACAAACATGGAGGAAATCATCATGCCAGAAATGGTAACCACTTTGTTGGTAATCCTGGCCAAGATAATAGAAGAAATGAGTCAAGTGGAAATTTCAAGAAGAGAAGGATCAATAATGATTAAAAGACAGCAGCACCAACACCCAATTTCAAGGAGTCTAAACTGTACGCAGCAACCCAAAGCGTGTTTCAATTGCGGAAGAGAAGGTCACCTAGCCTGATTTTGTCGAGTAGTGAAGTCAAGTCCAACTGGGATGGAGATACCAAAGGTCGTCCCAGACAAGTCAAAGTCTTTAGTTCAAGGGAGAGCGTTTTTTGTGACCTCCCAAAAAGTGAGGAACCTGAATGAAGTTATCACGGGGAAGCTAACCATAAACTCTTGCGAAGTCTATACCTTATTTGATACCGTTTCTACCCATTCTTTTATTTCACCTACTTGCGCTCAACGTTTAAATTTGACTCCAGAGAAATTAGAATTTGACTTATCTGTGGAAACTCCGTTGGGAGAAACCTTCATTACATCCACTATTTATAAATCTTGTTTGATTCAAATCGGCACCCTCATATTACCTGTCGATCTTATCTGTTTGAAAATACTTGTATTTGATGTGATTTTAGGAATCGACTGGTTAACTACTCATATATCATGCTAAAATTGATTATTTTCATAAGGTTGTTAACTTTCATATTCCTAACCAACCTGTTATGCGAATTCAAGCAACCAAATCACTAAAGTCAATCACTTTCATATCAAGTCATAAAGCCATTCTTTTATTGAAAAACGGATGTCAAGCTTTCTTAGACCATGTCACGGATTTAAACAAAAGTACGTCAGATTTGAATGATAATTCTATTATTAATAAATTTCCTGACGTATTTTTCGAAGAACTTCATGGCCTACCCCCAGAGCGTGAAATTAAATTTTGTATTGACCTTGAACCCGGTACAAAACCCTCAAATATTTCTTCACCCAGAACGAACATAACATGCCCCAAAGACATTGGCTCGAGCTGTTGAAAGATTACGATCATACCATTCAATACCATCCTAGAAAAGCGAACGTGGTAGCTGACGCGTTGAGTAGAAAATCGAATGCGGTTACGAGTGCGATGTTGTTAACACAAAGAACCATTTCGTATGATTTACAAATGATGGAGATAGAGTTAAAGACTCTAAGGACCCACGCGATGATTTCAAATATATGAGTAGTTCTGACTTTAATCGATAAATTTAAAGTTGTGGCATATAGACTCACTTTACCGCCAATTATGTCTCATTTTCATAACATTTTTCACATATCTATGTTACGTAAATGTATGGAAGACCCGAACCACATTATTGAATTAGAACCGGATGACATAGCGGAAGATTTAACTTATGAAGAGGTACTTGTTAAAATCTTGGATAAGAAGGAACATATTCTACGCTCAAAGGTTATACTTCAAGTTAAAGTTTTATGGAGAAACCACGATATTGAGGAAATGACCTGGGAGTTAGAATCTGAAATAAAAATAAGGCATCCTCACCTCTTCGACATACCAGGTACGTACACCAATTTTGAGGATGAAATTTCATAAGAAGGGGAGGTTGTAAGACCCCAACTTTTATGAATAAAGATTTAATTTCCAAAAAATATCATTTTGAGTAATAAGGTGTGGATTTATTATAATGTTATAGTTGTGGGTAATATTTATAAATTTTTCAAAGTAAGCAAGTTGTCATAAAATATTCGTTTGGTCGGGGAATATTCATTTTATCAGAAAATATTCGTACGACGGCACAATCATTGGTGGACCCCACAACGAAATTACTGTAGGAGTTAGAAAATGATAGAAATAACTTTTTATAAAAATAACGGCAAAACTTTTACCGTTAACTGTTGAAATACCCGGTGATAAAAGTACATTAATACATGTGGTTGCATAGTAGCACACGGTATTGTACAATATCTTTGATTATTGATGCTTACGTGAGAAGTCACTCAATTTTACTTAAATATTGCAACAACAGTTGTTGCATAGTATATCACGTTATTGATTCAATTATTGTCACAGTATCATCTGTACAATATTTTATATTATTAAATCAATAATTGAGATGACAAAGTTATTCATATTATTATTTACATTATTGACGATGTCTAGAAAGTTCTGTCGAGGAAAGGGGTTTAATCACTTAATTGCACGCCAATATGGAGAAGTCCTTATCGGAAAGCCCTCTCTTTCCTGGGAATGATCTGGTTGTTAATATTGCGAGTTATAATATTAATGATGAATAAATGTTATTAAAAATATGTTTAGAGAAGCCAAGTGAATTAAGATAAATAGAGGGTTTTTTATGAAGTGTTTGTTGTAAATTTGACTTATTACATGGACCCTCACTTACTCATTTTTCAAAATCGTGGATAGAAAGTTATCTCAGTTTTGTTTTATTACTTATATATATATATATAGAAGTTATATATATATATATATATATATAAATGTGTGTGTGTGTCGTGTGTGTTAGTGTGTGTGTGTGGGGGTAATATATATATATATATATATATATTTTATAAGTTTTGTTTTTTATATAAATAGAATATATTATATTTTATTGCATAGTGTTGTATAGTACTGCATAGTGTTTGCATAGTGCATCATAGTAAAATCAAATTTTTTAAAAGTTTTGTCCGTGAATTCGTTCTCCCGTGATTTTCCCCCCACTAATCACCCGTGATTATTTCAAATAGTATCCTGCCATTCTCCTATAAATAGGATGCTTAGTTTAGAAATAAAAATCACACAAGAATCAGAGAATTCTTCTTCTATAATATTGAGCGTATTTCTTAGGAGTTTAAGGAAGCTTTGAGTGTAAAAAATAGTATAAGTTTTCTTCAAAGATATCCTCGTCATACCAGACGGAAATACTCTCCTTTTAAGGTAAGGGATATTATTTTTGTTCAATAATTGTAAGAAATAATATTTTCTTCCATGCTCTGTAGTATGTAAGTAATATTATTTTATTTCATATTCCTAATTCTACACTTATGTTGATAAGTATTTCTTCTATACTCCTTGAAATTAGTAGAATATCATTGAAATTTGTGCTTCATCTAGTATCGTTTAACAAGAATATTTTTCTGAACATTCTTGTTAAATTTTAATATTTTCATGCTTAGGTACTAGGTACTATTTACGGGTACTATTCACCGAAAGTATTATTCACTATTCGTGGGTACTATTCACGATAAAATTGATTTCTTTTCTCATTCAAATTATTTTTGATACATGAATATTATTCTTGAATTTTACTCCCAAAAAGCGTTATTATGTTGACAATTTGGACATTTTAAACTATGGATAAATAAATTAAAAATCTTTAATATTTATCCTTGATTTCGTTTGATTGATGCTTATATCATTGTCATCATCCTCATACTTATATTGTGATGAAAGTCATCTTTGGCCCGTAGTGCATAGATGGACTGTTGATTGGTATGATTATGACCAGAAATTATGTATCAGTATAATCATGACTTGTAATGTTATAAATGATGTGGTAAAAGTCCTCATTGGCCCGTAGTGCATTGATGGATAGTTATCGCATGTATCATTGATGATTAATCGATGATAATATCGAATACGAATATCCGCCCGTAGTGCATGGATAATTCATGGATGTGGATTATTTATTGAGATATGTTACAGAGATAAAATATTGATGATGAACTTTTAAATCATAGAAGATAGTAGATATCATGCTCTACTTGACTTTTCTAATGGATTGCTTGTTCCGCTGCAGTTAAACTTGTTGTCTATTGTATTTTATTAGTTTTACACTGTTGAAGGTTAACGATAATTTATTCTACATTATCTTAGTCATAATATTTTTTACTGAGCTAGTTTAGTTCACCCTTTGCTTTCATTGTTTTCTTCAGGAAATGAGAATATAGCTGGGACTAGTCGGGGAATAGAGTGATGGTTCAAGATGGTGGTTATAGTAGTCATCACTATTCTATGAAATAGTGTTATAATAATTGTAATAAGGACTCCATTTGAGTTTGGATATTGTCTATAAGACAATATTCGTGTTAAAAACTCTCAACTACGTTTTGTCGTATTGTATAAATGAAGTTTGTATTTAAATTCTGTACCATGTATTTGGCGACTCAGAATGGGTTGTGTATACCTATTTTGGGGGCGTCACAGATGGAATTGGAGGCCATAAATAAATATGGGACCATATAATATCCGTGATCGAACAAAAAAAAATAGTTTCCCTTTCTTGTTAGTATTGTATATTAAGTTTAGTAGATAAAAATAAATTGGGGACATGAGTTATAATTTAAAATTTATTATATTGAAAGTTGGGGATAATATGAGAATTATAAAAATATTACTTATTCCAATTTCTTTTCCGTCCAAATTAGGCCAATTTTGAACGAAAAACATTGGCAGGAAAAGTGGCCAGGTTTTCTATCTATTTCTTTTCTTTTTCGTTTATTAAAAAACTCAGAAACATAGGAATGAGAAAGAAAACTTAAATTTTTCGACCATTTCTTTTATTTTCTGTCCATTTTAAAATTTAGAAACAGAGCATAAGTGTTAAACTACAAAAAAGAGGATGAATGATTAGCCGATGTATACAGAATGATGGTTTTTCTTCTTTTTCTCTATCTTCTTAGTTTCGAAATTAATCAAACTTAATGTTATTGCGTAGCTCTCGAAAAGAATTTTCCAGATTGGTATGACATGTTTTCTATGTGAGACCCTAAATTTTATGAATAAAGATTTAAATTTTTTGAAATATTTTTTTGAATATTATGGTGTGAATTTGATATAATGTTATAGTTGTGGGTAATATTTATAAATTTTGCATGTTATATAATATTCGATTGGTCGGGAAATATTCTTTTTGTCGGGGAATATTCGTACGACGGCACAATCATTGGTGGACCCCACAACGGAATTATTGTCGGATTGAAAAAACGACAAAAATATTTTATGAAAATAACGGCGGAAGTTTTACTGTTAACTGTTGAAACACCCGGTGTTAAAAGTACAGTAATACGCGTGGTTGCATAGTAGCACACGATATTGATTATTGATGCTTACGTGAGAAGTCACTCAGTTTTGTTCAATTATTGCTACAATAATTGTTGCATAGTATCTAACGTTATTTGATTCAATTATTGTCGATATTTTATATATTATTAAATCAATAATTGAGATAACAAAGTTATTAATATTATTATTTGAAATATTAACGATGTCTAGAAGTTCTGTCAAGAAGAGTTTTGGTCACCTAATTACGCGCCAATAGGGAGAAATAGTGTGAATTATAATAATGATGAAAAATTTTGTTTTATTATTATTATAAATATAATAAAACATAAAACTTTTTATATAAAACAGAATACTTTTTATAAAATTTTGTTTTATTTGATTATATATAAAATATAATATATTTTAGTATGCATAGTGTTTCAGATAAGACCGTATAGTAAATTTTTTTTATATAAAAATGTAATATTTTTATAAATTTATTTGTTTTATTAGATTATAAATAGAATATATTATATTTTATTATGATATAGTGTTCGCATAGTAGTTTTTGCATAGTAAAATCTTTTTATATAAAATGGAATACTTTTATAAAGTTATTTGATTTAGTAGGTTTTAAATAATATATATATATATATTTATAAATAAAATATATTATATTTTATTGCATAGTATCCTTTCCATTCTCCTATAAATAGGATGCTTAGTTAGAATTGAAAACACACCAGAAATTCAGAGAATTCTTCTTCTATAATCTTGAGCGTATTTCTTTAGAGTTTTAAGAAGCTTTGAGCGTAGAAAACAGTATAAGTTTTCTTTAAGAATATCCTCGCCCTACCAGTCAAAATACTCTTCTTTCTAAGGTAAGGGGTATTATTCTTTCGTATTCATGAAGAGAATTATTTTCTTTCAATACTCGTAAGAGTTGTTATTCCATTCTTTATTATTATGTTAGAATAACCTATCTATGCGAAGTACAACATACATGGTAAAATTCTCCTGTTATTCCATTCTTTATTATTCTGGTGGAATAACCTGTCTGTGTGGTCTATCGCATGACTGGTGAATTCTGTTGTTATTCCATTCTTTATTATTCTGTTGGAATATCCTGTCTGTGCGGTTTACGCATGACCTAGTTCCATTCTTTATTATTTTGTTGGAATAACTCATCTGCATGCGATTCTCATCGAATGCCCGGTGAATTTTGTTGTTATTCCATTCTTTATTATTCGTTGGAATATCGCATGCTCGTGCGGATTACGCATGACCTGGTTCCATTCTTTATTATTCTGTTGGAATATCCTGTCTGTGCGGATTACGTATGACCTGGTTCCATTCTTTATTATTCTATAGGAATATCCTGTCTGTGCGGTTTACGTATGACCTGGTTCCATTCTTTATTATTCTGTTGGAATAACCTTTCTGTGCGGTCTATCGCATGCCTGGTGAATTCTTCTATTATTCCATTATTTATTATTCTTTTGGAATAACCTGTCTATGCGGATTATCGCATGCATGGTGAATGATCCTTCGTATTCATTCCTTATTAAATTGTGGAAATGATCTGTCTACGTGGATTACCGCATGGCGGGCGAAAATCCATTTGTAGTTTCATATATTCTATTATACTCAGTTGGTTAAAGTTTTGGCTTCTATACTCCATGAAATTAGTAGAATATCCGGATAATTTGAGCTTCATCCAATATCTTTTCATGGAAATATTCTTCTGAGCATTCTTGAATTTTACTCCACAAAGAAGTATCATGTTGACAATTTGGACGTTATTGATTTTTGGATAAACTAAAATTTTAAATCTTTAAAATTTATCCTTGAACTTGTTTTATTGAATTATTATGTCATTGTCATCATCCTCATGCTTATATTGTGATGAAAGTCATATTTGTCTTACGTGCATAGATGGACTTGGTATGATTATGACTAGGGATTATTCGGTATAATCATGACCTATAATGTTATAAATGATGTGGTAAAAGTCCTCAGTGGCCTGTAGTGCATTGATGGACAGTTTTTGGTATGATTATGACCAGGGATTATTTGGTATAGTCATGACCATTGATGATTTAATGAATATCCTGGCTCAGTAGTGCGTGGATGACTCGATGATGTGGTTTATTTATTGTCGAGTCTCAGCGATAAAAATTGATGAAAACATTTTAAATCATAGAAGATAGTAGATATCATGCTCCACTTGACTCTTCTAATGGATTGCTTATTCTGCTGCAGTTAAACTTGATGTCTATTGTATTTTATAAGTTTAACATTGTTGAAGACTAATGATAATTTATTCTGCATTATCTTAGTCATAATATTTCTTACTGGGCTAGTTGAGCTCACCCTTTTTGCTTTCATTGTTCTCTTTAGGAAATGAGAACGTAGCAGGGACTAGTCGGGGAACGGAGTGACGGTCCAGATGATAGTATTAGTAGTCCTCACTATTCTATGAAATAGTGTGATAATAAATGTATTGAGGACTTATTTTGAGTTTGAATATTGTCTAGAAGACAATATTTGTATTAAAACTCACATCTCATGTTGTATATTTAAGGTTGTATTTGTATTCTGTACCATGTATTTGGCGACTCAGAATAGGTGATGTATACCTATTTTGGGGGCGTCACAGTTAGTATCAAAGCTTAGGGATATGATCTCTGGCTGAGATGTGAGACAAGAACTAGGAGGGGAGAGACGAGGATTTTTTTTCGCTAGTATGACCTACCTAATTTTATTTGGAATTTAATTGGTCGGTCAGAGTATAGGGATAATATGTGATATGTTAATTAACCCTTGTTTTGTGGCAGTATTTGAAAATGACATCCGAGAATGTTGAAAATAGCAATGGAGCACATGAGACCGTTGAATCACCAACGATCAATATCCAGGATAAGGTGCATCAGGAAGGCAATAATCCTCGTGTAAACAACAACACTGACCAAATGACGGACGACAGTACATTTAGGAGTTTTTTAGAATTCATGCAACACCAAACAAGAGAGACTCCTCTTCATAATGCAGGTGAAAACAATGGTAACCCACGGTTGGTCACCGCTAAGCAGTTCAAGGAGCTGGGACCACCGGAGTTTTTGGGAAAGCTAGAACCACTTAAGGCAGAGACGTGGATAAAGTAGATCACCAAGATATTTGATGTCTTGGAATGCTCAGAGGAGCAAAAGGTTCCATTCGCGACCTTTATGTTGGTGAAGAAGCAGATCATTGGTGGAAATCTGTAAAACGTACCCAGACTGACGCACTCAAAATGTCTTGGGAGAAGTTTCAAGAATTGTTCAACGACAAGTACTTTCCCGAAAGTATTCGTTAGATGAAGGAAGTGAAATTTATCAAACTGGAGCAAAACAATATGACCGTATTGCCGTACGAGGCTAAGTTTGCAGAGTTATCCCGATTTGCATTCCATTTGGTTGATAATGAGGAATGAATGACGCGAATGTTTCTGCGAGGTTTGAAACCCGAAATACGTCAATACCTCATTACTCACAAACTTTGTTTATATTCAGATGTTGTGAATAGGGCTCAGTTAGTGGAGCGCGATAATGAGTCAGCACAACCAAAAGGTAACGACCAACAACACGATAATAATCATACCAGTGGCAACGGCCATCGGAACAATGATAACCATCATGTGGGAAATTATCATGCCAAGAATGGTAACCACTTCGGTGGTAATCATGGCCAAGATAATAGAAGTGAAAAATTTAAGAAGAGAAGATTTAACGATGATGAGAAGACGTCGACAACAGCACCAACACCAACAACAAATTCTAGGGGAGGAGAACGACCACCAATTGTATGCTTCAAATGCGGAGGGGAGGGACATATCAGTCCAAACTGCGTGATGCAGTCCAAATCATGTTACAATTGTGGAAAAGAAGGTCACCTAGCCCGATTTTGTCGTACACCAAAGTCAAGTCCAGTAGGGACGATGGCACCAAAGGCGGATACGGACAAAACAAAGTCGGTGGTTTCATGAAGAACGTTTTTTGTGACTTCTCAAAAAGCGAGTAACCTGAACAAAGTTATTACGGGTAAGTTAATTATAAACTCTTGTGAAATCTATACCTTATTAGATACCGGTTCTACCCATTCTTTTATCTCTCTTGCTTGCGCTCAACGTTTAAATTTGACCCTAGAGAAGTTAGACTTTGTCTTATTGGTTGAAACTTCGTTAGTAGAAACCTTCATTTCATGTGCTATCCAAGTCTTGGATGAGAGTCACAGTTTTGAATGATATTTCTATCGTTAATAAATTTCTTGACGTATTCCTGAAGACTTCTTGGCCTACCCCGTAGCGTGAAATCGAATTTTGTATTGACCCCAATACAAAACCCATTTCTAAAACCCTTAAATATTTCTTCAACCAAAACGAATGTATAATGTGCCAAAGACGTTGGCTCGAGCTGTTGAAGATTACGATCATACCATTCAATATCATCGTGGAAGAGCAAACGTGGTAGCTGACGCGTTGAGTAGAAGATCGCATGCGTTTACGAGTGCGATGTTGTTAACACAAAAACCCATTTCGTATAACTTACAAATGATGAAGATAGAGTTAAAGACTCTAGGGACCCACGTGAAGATAACGAATATACGAGTAGAATCGGCTTTAATCGATAAAGTTAAAATCGCTCAAGCTACACACCCGGAGCTGATGAATATGAAGAAGAAGGTTCAAGAAGGCGTTATTCTAGAAGCAAGAATCAATGAATAGAGGAAATCTCAACCCTCGATTTAATTGGCCCATTTGAAATCCTCGATCGAGTAGGAACTGTGGCCTATAGACTCGTTTTATCGCCAAGTATATTGCATGTTCATAACGTTTTTCACGTATCGATGTTATGTAAATATGTGGATAACCCAAACCACATTATTGAATTGGAACTAGACGAGATAAGCAGAAGATTTAACGTATGAGGAGATACATGTTAAAATCTTGGATAATAAGGATCACATTCGACACTCAAGGTTATACCTCAAGAGTTAGAATCTGAAATAAAGTTAAGGTATCCTCACCTCTTCGACATACCAGGTATGTACGTAAATTTCGAGGGCGAAATTTCATAAGGAGGGGAGATTGTGAGACCCCAAATTTTATAAATAAATATTTAATTTTCTCAAAATATTTTTTTGAATATTATAGTGTGGATTTGATATAATGTTATAGTTGTGGGTAATATTTATAAATTTTGCAAAGTATGCAAGTTGTTATATAATATTCGATTGGTCTGGGAATATTCTTTTTGTTGGAAATATCTCGTGACGACAAGACAATCATTGGTGGACCCCACAACGAAATTATCATTCGGATTGAGAAAATGACAAAAATATTTTATGAAAATAACGGCGAAAGTTTTACCCTTAACTGTTGAAACACCCGGTGTTAAAAGTGCAGTAATACGCGTGGTTTCATAGTAACATACGGTATTGATTATTGATGCTTACATGAGAAGTCACTAAGTTTTTTTTCAATTATTGCTACAGTAATTGTTGCATAGTATCTCACGTTATTTGATTCAATTATTGTCGATATTTTATATATTAGTAAATCAATAATTGAGATAAAAAAGTTATTAATATTATTATTTGTAATATTAACGATGTCTAAAAGTTCTGTCAAGGAGAGGTTTGGTCACCTAATTGCGCGCTAATAGGGAGAAATCCTTATTAGAAAGCCCCCTCTTGGGAACGACCTGGTCGATTAATAGTGTGAATTATAATAATGATGATGAATTTTGTTTTATTATTATTATAAATTTAATAAAATAGAAAACTTTTTATATAAAACAGAATACTTTTTATAAAGTTTTGTTTTATTTGATTATAAATAGAATATAATATATTTTATTATGCGTAGTGTTTGCATAGTACTGCATAGTGTTTGCAGATAGTAAAATCTTTTTATATAAAATAGAATACTTTTATAAAGTTATTTGTTTTATTAGATTATAAAAAGAATATATTATATTTTATTATGCATAATGTTTGCATAAAGGTTCTAATAGTGTTTTGATAGTAAAATCTTTTTATATAAAAAAATGTAATAATTTTATAAAGTTATTTGTTTTATTCGATTTAAATATATATATATATATATATATATATATATATTTATAAATAGTAATATATTATATTTTATCAGCATAGTATCCTTTCCATTCTCCTATAAATAGGATGCTTAGTTAGAATTGAAAACACACCGTAAATTCGTAGAGAATTCTTCTTCTATAATCTTGAGTGTATTTCTTTAGAGTTTTGAGAAGCTTTGAGCGTAGAAAATAGTATAAGTTTTCTTCAAGAATATCCTCACCCTACCAGTTGGAATACTCTTCTTTCTAAGGTAAGGGGTATTATTCTTTCGTATTCATGAAGATAATTATTTTATTTCAATACTCATAAGAGCTGTTATTCTATTCTTTATTATTATGTTGGAATAACCTGTCTATGCGAAGTACCGCATACATGGTGAAATTCTTTCGTTATTCCATTCTTTATTATTCTCATTGAATAACACGTCTGCATGGGTCTATCATTTGACCGGTGAATTCAATTGTTATTCCATTCTTTATTATTCATTGGAATATCCTCGTCTGCATGCGGTTTACGCATTGACTCGGGTTCCATTCTTTATTATTCTATTGGAATAACTCATATGCTGTAAGGCCTATCACATGCCTGGTGAATTCTGTTGTTATTCCATTCTTTATTATTCTGTTGGAATATGTGACGCCCCCCAAAATAGGTATATTTCAGCCATCTTGAGTCACCAAATACATGGTACAAAATACAATTAAAAACTTAATTATACAACTGTCGTGTAAAATATGACAAAACATAATATTGTCATCTAGACAATATCCACACTCAATGGAGTCCTCATTACGTTTATTGTCACACTATTTAATAGAATAGTGAGGACTACTAATGCTATTATCTGGACCGTCACTCCGTTCTCCGACTAGTCCCGGCTACGTTCTCATTTCCTGAAGAGAACAATGAAAGCAAAAGGGTGAGCTCAACTAGCCTAGTAAGAAATATTATGACTAAGATAATGCAGAATAAATTATCATTAGCTTCTACAACAAATTGTTAAAGCGATACAATATAACAAACATCAAGTTTAAGCTGCAATGAACAAGAAATCCATTAGAAGAGTCAAGTAGAGAATAAAATCTACTATCTTCTATGATTTAAAAGGTTTTTCATCACTTTTATTCTTTGAGACTCAAATTTTAATAAATAATTCACATCATCGAATCACCCCTGCACTACGGCCAATGATATTCTTTAGTATCACGACCATAAATTATCCATGCACTATGGGACAAGGATATTTGTGTATTTATTAATGGTCATGATCATGCCAACAACAGTCCATCAATGCACTACGGGCCAATGAGGACTTTTACCACATCATTTGTAACATTACGGACATGATTATACCGAATGATCCCTGGTCATAATCATACCAAGTCCATCTATTCACTACAGGCCACAAATGACTTTCAATAGAATATAAACATGAGGATGATGACAATGATATAAGAATTCAATAAAACAAGTTCAAGAATAAATTTTTAAAGATTTATAATCTAATTTATCCAGAAATCAATAATGTCCAAATTGTCAACATGATACTTCTTTGTAGAGTAAAATTCAAGAATGCTCAGAAGAATATTTCCATGAAAAGATACTAGATGAAGCGCAAATATCAAGGATATTCCACTAATTTCATGGAGTATAGAAGCCAAAACTTTAACCAACTGAGTATAATAAAGAATGGAATAACAAAAGAATTCACGGGTGTACGATGATCGCATACATACAAAAGTTATTCCAATAAAATAATAAAGAATGGAATCGAAGTCAATGCGAACGCGCAAAGCGTGATATTCCAGCGTAGAATAATAAATAATGGAACCAGTCATGCGTAATATATGCATGCATGTGATATTCCAATGTAATAATAAAGAATAGAATAATGTAAGAATTCACCATTCATGCGATAGATCGCACAGATAGGTTATTCCAATGTAATAATAAAGAATGGAACCAGTCTAGCGTAATTCGCATGCATGTGATATTCCAATGTAATAATAAAGAATGGAATAACAAAAGAATTCACCATGCACGCGATGTAATCGCATGCATATGTTATTCCAAAAGAATAATAAAGAATGGAACCAGTGTCTAAAGCGTAATCCATACGCACATAACATTCCAAATGTAATAATAAAGAATGGAATAATGAAGAATTCACCATGCATGCGATAATCGCATGCATAAAGTTATTCCAATAGAATAATAAAGAATGGAACCAGTCTAACGTAATCCGCATGCATGTGATATTCCAATAGAATAATAAAGAATGGAATAATGTAAGAATTTCACCATGTATGCGGTACTTGTGCATGAAAAGTTATTCCAACATAATAATAAAGAATGGAATAACAGAAGCTCTCTTCATGAATGCGAAAGAAATAATACCCCTTACCTTATAAAGAAACTAGATACTAGAGTAGAGAGGTAACATACTTCTCTTCTTCTTCATCTCTGTAATTTCTCTCTATAATAATTGCTCTATAGCTTGAGTGAATTGGTGAAGAATAATGAAGAAATGAGCTTCTATTTATAGGAAAATATAGTTTCGATAATTGCACATTTTGGGGCTCAGAATATTACAGTATAATACCTTCCTTTTTTTCTTTATTTTTAATTTAATCCTAGAAGTATTATCAAACTTGCACCACCTCTCCTAATAGTAAATAATGTGATTCAATAGTAAATCATATGAATCAATAGTTCTAGACATGTGAAAATATGAATTACAGTATAGTACATCCATCTATACCTCCATTTTTAACTTAGTCATGCAAGTATTATCAATCTTGCACCAACTCCCCTAATAGTAAATGAATGTGAATCAATAGTACACACATGTGAACAAATAGTTATAATCATGTGAATTAATAGCAATTAATTGCTCATTTATTCGATTAATTACCCGATTGGTCAATATAACCTCCAGACATCAATTATTATTGAAATAAATGTCGATTTTCACTAACACTAATAATTCTAACACAATGGATCTATTTTTCTCAAAAATTTCATTTTTGAATTTTTAAAGTTTGACTTTTCCAAAAAAGTCAACTATTGACTTTTTTGACCAAAAAGTCAATCCCAACAAATTTTGTGCTTATAGTCTATTTCTACTAATTTCATCGTTCCGGACTCAAATATCACGTCCGCGTCTCCAAATTCAACTCTGAACTTAACTTCAATTTTTAATAACATTCATCATTAATATTATAACTCACAATATTTAACAACCGTGTCGTTCCTTGAGAAGGGGCTTTCAATAAGGATTTCTCCCTATCAAGCTACAATTAGTTGACCAAACCTCTCATTGACAGAACTTCTAGACATTGTAAATATTGTAATTTAATAATATGAATAACTTTATCGTCTCAATTATTGTTTTAATAATATATCATATTATGCAGATGATACTGTGACAATAATCGAATCAATAACATGAGAAATATGATGCAGTAATTACTGTAGCAATAATTGAGTATAACTGAGTGACTTCTTATGTAAGCATCAATAATCAATACCGTGTGCTACTATGCAATCATGCGTATCACTGTAGTTTTACTACCGGGTAGTTCAACAGTTTTTAACGGTAGCACTTTCACCGTTATTTTTATAAAAAGATAATTCTGTCATTTTCTTACTACAAAAATGCTTCCATTATGGGGTCCACCAATGATTGTGCCATCGTACGGATAATCCCCGACAAAAAGAATATTCCCCAACCAAACGAATATTTTATAACAACTTGCATACTTTGCAAAAATTTTCACATATCACCCTTAACTTTAACCCTTTATCAATTTACCCATTTACGAAATAAAATAATAATTATAAGAAAATTGAATACTTTCATTTCATAAAATTCGGTCTTACGTAATATCCCGTCTGCAATGCGATTTACGTATGACTTCGGTTCCATTCTTTATTATTCTCATGGAATATCCGTCTCGCATGCGTTTTACGCATTTGAATTCGGTTCCATTCTTTATTATTCATTCGAATAACTCGTCATGCATGGATTCATCGCATGCTCGGTGAATTCTTACGTTATTCCATTATTTATTATTCTTTTGGAATAACCTGTCTATACGGATTACCGCATGCATGGTGAATGATCATTCGTATTCATTCCTTATTAAATTATGGAAATGATCTATCTACGTGGATTACCGCATGGCGGCCGAAAATCCATTTGCAGTTTCATATATTCTATTATAGTCAGTTGGTTAAAGTTTTGGCTTCTATACTCCATGAAATTAGTAGAATATCCTGGATATTTGCGCTTCATCCAGTATCTTTTCATGGAAATATTCTTCCGAGCATTCTTGAATTTTACTCCACAAAGAAGTATCATGTTGACAATTTGGACGTTATTGATTTTTGGATAAACTAAAATTTTAAATCTTTAAAATTTATCCTTGAGCTTGTTTTATTGAATTATTATGTCATTATCATCATCCTCATGCTTATATTGTGATGAAATTCATCTTTGGCTTACATGCATAGATGGACTTGGTATGATTATGACTAGGGATTATTCGGTATAATCATGACCTGTAATGTTATAAATGATGTGGTAAAAGTCCTCAGTGGCTGTGAGTGCATTGATGGACGCTTTTTTGGTATGATTATGACCAGAATTATTCGGTATAGTCATGACCATTGATGATTTAATGAATATCCTCGCCCAGTAGTGCGTGGATGACTCGATGATTTGGTTTATTTATTGTTGAGTCTCGGCCGATAAAATTGATGAAAATATTTTAAATCATAGAAGATAGTAGATATCACGCCTACTGACTCTTCTAATGGATTGCTTATTTTGCTGCAGTTAAACTTGATGTCTATTGTATTTTATCAGTTTAACATTGTTGAAGACTAATGATAATTTATTCTGCATTATCTTAGTCATAATATTTCTTACTGGGCTAGTTAAGTTCACCCTTTGTGCTTTCATTGTTCTCTTCAGGAAATGAGAACGTAGCAGGGACTAGTCGGGGAACGGAGTGACGGTCCAGATGATAGTATTAGTAGTCCTCACTATTCTATGAAATAGTGTGATAATAAATGTATTAAAGACTTATTTTGAGTTTGAATATTGTCTAGAAGACAATATTTGTATTAAAACTCACAGCTCATGTTGTATATTTAAGGTTATATTTGTATTCTGTACCATGTATTTGGCGACTCAGAATAGGTGATGTATACCTATTTTGGGGGCGTCACATTCTAACTCACCCCAATTTACAATATATGGACATTTCATTGCACAACACGAAAATCGACGGCAGGACACAAAAATAGAGCACATGGAACCCACCTCATAGGTTGTCATAGTTACACCTGCGGTAGGCCTAGGTGCCCTATAAAATAGTTGCTTGATCTCATTTGCTTGGAGAAGAAGGCATTTTAGAAATAGAAAATGTGTTCTTTAGAGAGAGAAATAACAAAAGTAAAAGAAAAACATCTCCAAATTAGATCTAGATCTAATTTTTCTCATTAAATTTTCCTCCATGATATATTCAAGCAATGCATAGAAGAGACTTAAGGAGGAAGAAACTCAAACTTCTAAGGTCCATTTCTCGTCTCTATGCTTGTTTTAACTTACATTTACAATTACGTTGTTTGTGCTTTGTTTCGTTTATTTTGTTTTCTCATTTAAAGGCTCTCCTAGCATATTAGATCATATCTATTAGCGTTTAGATTCTATTTTGAGTCATGGGTAGTTAGATAGTTTTTGTCACCATAGAAATTCCTCCTAAGCAATTTATAAAATCATTTTTAATGGTTATTCAATTCTGTTAGGAATTTGAATGTAGATTGAAAGGTTGATTTATTGAGAGAGATTGTTTAGAATCAACATGAGATTACATATGTATGAGATTTGATGATGAAATACTTAAAAGTATATTTGTAAATATAAGTTTTGTAAAGTCCTTAATAAAATAATAAATGTACAAGGACTTAGAATAGAGAAAGATCAAACATGTTAGGTTGATCTCACTGAGTTGATCCAAATGAATTGTAACATATATATGAACTGATCGACTAAAGTCATACTTGTGAAAGAGAAACTTTGTAAAGTCCTTAAGAAACAAATGTACAAGGACTTATACCTGAAAAGATCAAAACTGTTATGTTGGTCTAAATTGAATTATCATTAACTGATGAACAAATGATTAATGTATATTTGTAATGATAAATTTTGTAAATTCCTTAAGAAACACATGTATAAGGACTTTGAATAGAAAGATCAAATTTGTTAAATTGATATTGTTAAAACTCTTAATGTATAGTCAATAAGATCAATCGATCGTGGAATCAATCTACTAAACCGTAGTGTGATCACAAACAACAGAGTCAGCTCATTCAGTGAAGTGCACAAGACAGAGATCATAGATCTCAACTACGAGTCACAAAGATGAGTTGAAGGCCTAACAAGAAGAAGCTGATCTCAGAAGTAAGGATATACTCTAAGAAGGTTTGAGTATAATATTATGCATAAGGAATCTCTAGAATATCTCTACAAAGACTATATTGCAAAATTACTCTGTCTGATCATAAAGCTCAAGTCAGTTTGCAAAGTAATTAAGAATTAGTAGATCAGAAGTTGGTATTGTAAACGAGAGAAAAATCAGACCGAAGAGTTGTCTTTAACATCATAGAGTTGCCAAGGCATTCAGAGAATAAAGAGAAGTCTACAAGTCTACACAAGCATAATGAAGTATTCTGCCTGATCATAAATAAATAGTTAGTTCGCAGAGTAAACTAAGAGTTTGTAAAGCAGCAACCAAGGTGAAGTAAAGGTTGAAAGAGACAGTCAGATCGTAGAGCTGGCTTCGGCATCATAGAGCTGCTAAAGTGTTCAAAGTAATCAGAAGTCTTCTAAAGTATAATGGAGAAATCATTCATAGAGCAGATAATAAAAGTAAATAGTAGAGCATAAGTAAAGTCAACAATCATTGAGCAAATGTAAAGCTCAACTCTACGATTCTCATTAGTATACTATTATCATAAAGCAGACAACAAGAGTAGATAGTAGAGTAGAAGTAAAGTCAACAATCGTAGAGAAAATACAAAGCTCAACTCTACGATTCTCATCAAAGTTCGTAGAGCACAATCACGTCTGATAGAGAAGACTAACAAATGGAATGTTGCAATATTGAAGGTCCCGAGGCATCCAACAGCGTATCCTTGAAGAAAGATCGAAGATAAGATCAATGTGTCTAACAACTATTTTGAAGAGAGATTATATATATCTAGTTAGAGACAAAATTGCAGTCTGATATGACCCGCTGAAAAGCATCCTGACACAAGCCAAAAAAGTCATTATTAAGGATATTGAGATTTTTATGTCATAAATGCTCAAACGGACACTTTACAACGTGAAGTCTTTTAAAATACTATAAATACCTTTGAGATTTCAAATTCAAAGCTGTTGATCATCCCGACCATATCAACAATAGAATCAAAGGGAGTTATCGCACCAAATTAAGGAGCCATAACATAAAATGAAAAGATCTGAAGTGATGGTTGTTGGTCGTATTCCCCGATCAATATATGCGTGCAAGTATACACAGTCAATAAGTAATAAAAAGTAAGTAGAGTATCTTTCTCATAGAGAATTATTTAACAAAAATCACTAATCACTAACTCGTAATCATCTTAATCTTATTTAAACGATCGATTTAGAATTTTATATTTAAAAATAACTAATTAAACTAATGCTAACTGCTATAGAATGAAACTAGATAATGAAGACTTGAAACTATAATTTCACCTATTATTTCTTTTAAATCAATACACTTCCTGTTAAGCTCAATTAATTATACCGGATTGTTAATCAAGAACGCAAAAGTAAAATATGACCATCTCTTGATGCACCATACCCATATCACACTAAATTCACAGATGATAGGATGGATGTGAATACCCTATTTAACTAACCCACTATATCTCTATGTAAATTATAATTAAAGAGGGTTTAAGCATAAGTTCTTATCGGATTACATGCGGTGCTTCGGTATATCTATATCTTAAGCAAAAATCATGAATTTCATTGCCATGTAGAAATCACAAACCCATGCTATTATGATCAGATCTAAACCCATAATTCGTTTATCAATTTCATATAGGTTATCACGATAATTGTTAGCTAGGTAATTAAGCAATTAATCACAAACAATAATAAACAATTCAATAATGATTAATTAAACTAACATGGAAGCATATCAAGCTAAACTACTCAATAAGATTCATTGTAATCCCAAAATAGAGCTTAGCTCATAATTGAGCTAGAATCCATGATCTACAATTGAATATACATTAGAAGAATGCAAATAGAAGTGAAAGAGAAAGTAGGAATATAGTTGCAAATCTGATCTCTCTTTCTCCAATTCTGAATCTTTAATGCTCTTCAATTGCTTCAATATTCAGATTCAACCTAATATAGGGTTTTGCCTAATCTAATCTAGAAATTAAAGATGGAATATACAAGAGATCTATCCCAATGAGGGATTTATTAGGGCTAAAATATCTAGCTATCTATATCCATTACAAACTGTAAATATGCCTAAATATAGGCTTAGTCTCGAGTGCCTCGTTGCCCAAGCTACAATCCAATTGGTCATTTAAGTGAAAGTCAACTATTGGTCAGACAGGAAATGTCGTGGCCGCGCTACAAGGTTTCTGAGATTGGAGACTGGCGCGGACGCGCTGTCCCATAGGCCAATTATGGAGTGGTCGCGCTATGTATCTGTGAAATCCCAAATTTTATGAATAAATATTTAAATTTCTCAAAATATATATTTTTGAATATTATGGTGTGGATTTGATATAATGTTATAGTTGTGGGTAATATTTATAAATTTTGCAAAGTAAGCAATTGTTATATAATATTCGATTGGTCGGGGAATATTCGTTTTAACAGGGAATATTCGTACGACGACACAATTATTAGTGGACCCCACAACAGAAGTATTGTCATAGTTAGAAAATGACAGAATTATCTTTTTATAAAAATAACGGCAAAAGTGTTACCATTAAAACTGTTGAACTACCCGGTAGTAAAAGTACAAGATGTCTGGCGTGGTTGTATAGTAGCACACACGGTATTGATTATTGATGCTTACGTAAGAAGTCACTCAGTTATACTCAATTATTGCTACGATGAATTCACGCATCATATCTCTCATATTATTGATTCAATTATTGTCACAAGATCATCCGTATAATATGTTATATTATTAAATCAATAATTGAGACGACAAAGTTATTCATATTATTATTTACAATATTGACAATGTCTAGAAGTTCTGTCAAGGAGAGGTTTAGTCACCTAATTGCGCGCCAATAACGAGAAATTCTTATCGGAAAGCCCCCTCTTTCTTGGGAATGACCTGGTTGTTAAATATTGTGAGTTATAATGTGACGCCCCCAAAATAGGTATACATCACCCATCTTGAGTCGCCAAATACATGGTACAAAATATAATTAAAAACTTAATTATACAACTGTTGTGTAAAATACGACAAAACATAATATTATCATCTAGACAATATCCACAATCAATGGAGTCCTCATTAAATTTATTGTCACACTATTTAACAGAATAGTGAGGACTACTAATGCTATCATCTAGACCGTCACTCCGTTCCCCGACTAGTCCCGGCTACGTTCTCATTTCCTGAAGAGAACAATGAAAGCAAAAGGGTGAGCTCAACTAGCCCAGTAAGAAATATTATGACTAAGATAATGCAGAATAAATTATCATTAGCCTACAATAGTGTTAAACTGATACAATATAACAAACATCAAGTTTAACTGTAGCGGAACAAGAAATCCATTAGAAGAGTCAAGTAGAGAATAAAATCTACTATCTTCTATGATTTAAAAGGTTTTTCATCACTTTTATCGCTGAGACTTAGCTTAATAAATAATCCACATCATCGAATCACCCCTGCACTACGGCCAAGGATATTCTTTAGTATCACGACCACAAATTATCTATGCACTACGGGCCAAGGATATTTGTGTATTCATTAATGGTCATGATCATGCCAACAACTGTCCATCAATGCACTACGGGCCAATGAGGACTTTTACCATATCATTTGTAACATTACGGCCATGATTATACTAGAATGATCCCCCGGTCATAATCATACCAAGTCCATCTATGCACTACAGGCCACATATGACTTTCAACATAATATAAACATGAGGATGATGACAATGATATAAGAATTCAATAAAACAAGTTCAAGAATAAATTTTTAAAGATTTATAATCTAATTTATCCAGAAATCAATAATGTCCAAATTGTCAACATGATACTTCTTTGTAGAGTAAAATTCAAGAATGCTCAGAAGAATATTTTCATGAAAAGATACTGGATGAAGAGCAAATATCAAGGATATTCCACTAATTTCATGGAGTATAAAAGCCAAAACTTTAACCAACTAGGTATAATAAAGAATGGAAATACAAAAGAATTCACCAGGCATGCGATAGACCGCACAGAGAGGTTATTCCAACATAATAATAAATAATGGAAAGCAAGTTATGCGTAAACACACGTATACGATATTCCAATGTAATAATAAATAATGGAACCAGTCACGCGTAATCCGCATGCATGTGATATTCTAATAGAATAATAAAGAATGGAATAATGAAGAATTCACCATGCACGCGATGTATCAAGCATATACATGTTATTCTAACGAATAATAAAGAATGGAACCAGGTCTAGCATAATCCGCATGCATGTGAAATTCCAAATGAATAATAAAGAATGGAATAATGTAAGAATTCACCATGCTTGCGATAATCGCATGTAAAGGTTATTCCAATAGAATAATAAAGAATGGAACCAGTTCAAAGATATAATCCGCATGACATGTGAAATTCCAATGTAATAATAAAGAATGGAATAACGAGAAGAATTCACCATGCATGCGATGTAATCGCATGCATGAGTTATTCCAATAGTATAATAAAGAATAAACCGTGTTCAGCGTAATCCGCATGCATGAGGATATTCCAACAGAATACTAAAGAATGGAATAACAGAAGAATTTCACTATATATGCGGTACTTTGCATAGACAGGTTATTCCAACATAATAATAAAGAATGAAATAACAAAAGCTCTCTTCATGAATACAAAAGAAATAATACCCCTTACCTTAGAAAGAAACTGGATACTGGAGTAGAGAGGTAACAAACTTCTCTTCTTCTTTCTCTATAATTTCTCTCTATAATAATTGCTCTATAGCTTGAGTGAATTGGTGAAGAATAATGAAGAAATGAGCTTCTATTTATAGGAAAATATAGTTTCGATAATTGCACATTTTGGGGCTCAGAATATTATAGTATAATACCTTCCTCTTTTTCTTCCTTTTTAATTTATAATGAATGTGAATCAATAGTACACACATGTGAACAAATAGTTATAATCATGTGAATTAATAACAATTAATTTCTCATTTTTTGTTGGAATAACCTGTCTATGTGAAGTACTACATACATGGTGAAATTCTTCTGTTATTCCATTCTTTATTATTCTATTGGAATAACCTGTCTGTGCGGTCTATCGCATGCTTGGTGAATTCTGTTGTTATTCAATTCTTTATTATTCTGTTGGAATATCCTGTCTGTGCGGATTACGCATGACCTGATTCCATTCTTTATTATTATGTTGGAATATCCTGTCTGTGCGGATTACGCATGACCTGGTTCCATTCTTTATTATTCTGTTGGGAATAACCTGTCTGTGCGGTCTATCGCATGCATGGTGAATTCTTTTGTTATTCCATTCTTTATTATTCTGTTGGAATAACCTGTCTATGTGGATTACCGCATGCATGGTGAATGATCCTTTGTATTCATTCCTTATTAAATTGTGGAAATGATCTGTCTACGTGGATTACCGAATGGTGGGTGAAAATCCATTTGCAGTTTTGTATATTCTATTATACTCATCTGGGATATCATTTCTTTTGTACTCGTCATAAAATATCGTTTTCTTGGATATTTTTCTGTTACAAGTTACTATTCACGGGTTACTATTCACCCGGTTACTATTCACTCTAGTATTATTCACTCGGGTATTCGGGGCACTTTTTCGTGCCAGAGTACTATTCACGAGTTATTATTCACCCGATTACTATTCACTCTAGTATCATTCACTAGGGTGTTTGGGGTAATTTTCATGTTGGGGTATTATTCACGAGATACTATTCCCGAAGTACTATTCACGGGGTACTATTTACCCGAAAAATATATTTCTTTTCTTCCAAATTATTTTTGGTACATGAATATTATTCTTGAATTTTACTCTACAAAGCAGTATCGTGTTAACAATTTGGACGTTATTGATTTCTGGATAAATTAAATTATAAAACTTTAAAATTTATCCTTGAACTTATTTTATTGAATTATTATGTCATTGTCATCATCCTCATGCTTATATTCTGATGAAAGTCATCTTTGGCTTACGTGCATAAATGAACTTGGTATGATTATGATCAGGGATTATTCGGAATAATCATAACCGTAATGTGACGAATGATGTGGTGAAAGTCCTCATTGGCCTGTAGTTCATTGATGGACAGTTGTTGGTATGATTATGACCAGGGATTATTCGGTATAATCATGACCATTGATGATTACATGAATATCCTTGGCCGTGGTGCATGGATGATTCGATGATGTGGTTTATTTATTAAGATGAGTCTCAGTAATAAAGTTGATGAAAAACTTTTTAAATCATAGAAGATAGTAGATTTTATGCTCTACTTGACTCTTCTAATGGATTGCTTATTTTCGCTGCAGTTGTTGATCTAAAACTTGTTGTCTATTGTATTCTATCAGTTGTTATACTGTTGAAGGCTAAGGATTATTTATTCTGCATTATCTTAGTCATAATATTTCTTACTAGGCTAGTTGAGCTCACCCTTTCTTTCATTGTTCTCTTCAGGAAATGAGAATATAGCTGGGAAGAGTCGGGGAATGGAGTGATGGTCCAGGATAAATGGCTTTAGTAGTCCTCACTATTCTACGGAATAATGTGATAATAATTATAATGAGGACACCATTGAGTGTGGATATTGTCTAGATGACAATATTCTTGTTTAAACTCTCAGCTATGTTGTGTCGTATTTTACACGACTATTGTATAATTAAGTTATATTTGAAATTATGTACCATGTATCTGGCGACTCAAGATGGGTGATGTATACCTGTTTTGGGGGCGTCACAGTATCAGTGTTGGTTTTTTGCTTCTGCTGCTTTTATTTCATGCCACTTGTCATAACTTCAACACTTGATCACTTTAAGCTCCTATTTCCACCATTTATCCTTAAATGCCACCAAGAGAGCTCCCAAGCATGCAATCTACAAAATAAACAAAAAATGTATGAAAAGCTACTAAAACATGCAGGGATAATCAACTATTGGAATTAGTTGATACCTAATAAGTGGGCATAAATGTTTCTTGTCCCCAAGCAATGACATTAAAATGCAAACGCAATAAGCTAAACAAAATGTAATCTAATCTAACATTCTAACGAATCGAAATAGCAGTAAGAATGAAATCCAAAAGAGTTGTCTTAGAGAAACCACAATAACATCAAACATAGTATCTAATCAAGAACAATGTGATAATGCATATCACTTTGTAAATCAAAAACCTATCATCACTGATGTAGTGTGTGTGCTTAGCAACCATTAAATCTACTACGATACAAATTCTTCATATAACACGCTTCTTAGAGGGAAAAATACAGTTTTAACTCAAGAAAGGCAGTAAACAGATTAAGCTCAAACCAAGATTATGCATCAACTAAGCTAAGAGTCAACAAGAGGTTTATTTTGCTTATATTTACTCACGAGGGCGATATTCGCACTTTCCCGTGTTTACACCTGACTGTGCAATGTCTAGCTCTCTTAGATTTTTCAGTGATACCCGTGTAGTGAGCTTTCGACCAACGACTCCCAAACCAGAAGACTTTAGGGCACTAGGTGTAGAGACACCCCTAAGGGCTTACTTACTCAAGTATCAAAGGCCACAGAACTAAACTAGCCAAAGTGTTTATTCAATATATCTATTCTTTTTCTTTTTCTCTTTTTTATATATATATAAAAAGCATTCATACCCACTGAATTCCTCTAAACTTAAGCTTTTGCATAATTCTAGTCATTAATAACTGTTTAATAAATCTCTTTCATTAAAACACAAATTTCCCACCAGAAGACAATTATGCGTCCATTTACACTGAGTAAATCATAATAGTTACTTTATAGTGCTATCTGGTTACATCAGTTTCAAACAGATAAAAATTCACATCATGTTATAACATTATAAACAAGCCTAAGTCATCAAAACTGTTCAAAAATTATGCAGTTCCAATTTCCTCATAAGACAAATGAATTTCAAACAAACTAAGAACTTGGATTCATTTAATATGACCTACTAAATGCAATAATTAAAACAAATATTTTTACGATTTTCATTTTTGTTTAATATTTTGTTTAACATCTAACAAAATGAAAACCATATGCTAACACATGAATTTAACATTTTGTTTAACATCTAACAAAATGAAAACTACATGATAACACATGAATTATACTAAATGCAATGCATTCTAAAAGCAATCCCCCAAACTTAAAACTAATAATGCCCTCATTGTAATAGAAATTAAAAGAAATACTCCGCTTGATAGCATTGTCGGCACCACCCGCCTCCTTATGATCTGAAAGTGTGTCAGGCGGTGGATAAGTCTAGGATGATCCAAAAGTTGGGAACTGAACATGGACACCTAACTGTCTGAATGCTTGAGTTAGAGATTCAGAAACTGAGCAGTGTTTGTTTTCTTTGATTGAGATAGGGCGTGGCCGCGCTGTGTTTGGCTTATAATTGGGCGCGGGTGCGCTGCCCTATATCCTGCCAGCTTTGGCCTTTTATTCTTTTCCGACCATGCACTCATATAGCAATTGAATTGTACCTGGGGGAAACCAAAAATGAACTATTATTATGACGTAATACTAACAAAATCCTATTTAATACTAAAATTTTACTAAGAATTAAACATAAGGGAGAAAGTGAATTAAATATGTAATGAGAATTAAATGAAGGGGGAGAAAAGATTGGATGGATGCCTCCTATTGAGCGCTTAGTTTATAGTCCTTCAGCTAGACTTCTTTTTATCAAAGCTATCCAATTCTTCTTCGATAATTGAGGAACCCTCCATCCATTAGGAGCACTGTATGCTTTGGGAGGTTCCCATTTGTAATGGATAGTGAATCAAAGTAACCTAGTAATGTTTTTGTAGATAAGTCCCCAATTTTGAATGTCACAAAGCTAGGTGCTTCCTTCATTGTGTCTGTAATTAGCTTAGGGCATTGAGTACGATCAAACACAATGGGATCTTCTTCTACCTTCTCTTTTTCATCCCACCACGGCTCCACCTTTGTATTAGCTCTCATGTCATAAAGATCTTTGTCGACGACGTGACTACCAAGGGACACGGTTTTGCAAAACTGACTAGATTCTTGACCTTTGGTAGAGAAGGAACTTGTGGTATTAATGAAATCTGTTCATCTTCATTAGCACTTAAAGCTAGATCTTCGTTGGCCTCATTTTCCTTATCCCCACTTGTCTCCTTTCTTTCGATATCTTGTGGCTCACCCAGTTGTAGAATTGGTTCGGGCCCTCCATCAGTTTTGGAATCCATGTCATAGTGCCAATTGTTTTGAGGACAGTTGTTCAAAGTTTTGAACATGTGATCTATCTGGTTATGAAGATTTTGAATTGACATATCTTGATTAATCATCCTCTACTCATTCGACACTATGAACTTGGACCATAATTCCTCCAATCTTGAATTTTCTATTTCAGTCTCGGAATCCATGTTTTGAGGACCATTGGTTGAGGCATTGATGAGTTGTTCCATCTAATTATTAAGATTTTGGCTCGATATTTCCTGACTCCTCATCATTTCTTCTTGGTCTGCTATGATCTTAGACATGAATTCCTCTAATTTTGAATTTCCTTGCTGCGACATTGGAGGAGGACATGAGAATTCCGGTGGATATGTTGGACTTGGAGTATAAACTTGATTTTCATAATTGTAGTTCCATGAAGAACCCGGGTTGTAAGACCCCAACTTATTATTAAATAAAATTGAATTTCCTCTATTTATTATTTTGAAATAGTGAGGGTTGATGTAAGACCCCAGCTTTTATAAATAAAGATGAATTTTCTATAAATATTATTTTTGAATATTATGGAATAAATTTGATATAATGTTATAGTTGTGGGTAATATTTATAAATTTTTGCAAAAGTAAGCAAGTTGTTATAAAATATTCGTTTGGTGGGGAATATTCTTTTTTGTGGGGGGAATATTATAATACGACGGCTCAATCATTAGTGGACCCCCTAACGGAAGTATTGTCGTAGTTAGAAAGCGACAAAATTATCTTTCTATAAAAATAACTACGGAGGTGTTACCGTTAAAAGCTGTTGAACTACCCGGTGGTAAAGAAATGCGATGTCTGGCGTGGTTGCGTAGTAGCATACGGTATTGATTATTGATGCTTACGTGAGAAGTCACTTAGCTATACTCAATTATTCTTCTGATAATTCTTTGCATCATATCTCTTATATTATTGATTCAATTATTGTCACGGTATCATCCGTATAATATGTTATATTATTAATTGAGGCGATAAGTTATAAATGATTAATAATTGTTGAAAGATTAAATATGTGTTGATTAAAAATAAAATGATTTGTGGTAATATTTATTCAATCCTTGATGTATATAAAAAGTACATTATGAGGCGTTTGTGGTAAGTTTGATTATTTTATGGGGGCCCATATGTCATCATCTAAGAGTCTCTTCGTCGATAGTAATTACCTTTGAATGAATAGTAATTACCTTCGTCGATAGTATTTACCTTCGTCAATAGTATTTACCTTCGTCGATAGTATTTACTTTAAATCAATAGTAATTACCTTCTTCAATAGTAATTACCTTCGATAGTAGTAATTACCTTCGTCAATAGTAATTACCCCTTCGCAAATAGTAGTTGTCCCTTGATATTACCAAGAGTTAAGCGCCTCTTGATTGTTCCAAGGTTAATTACCCTTCCCAAATAGTAGTTGTCTCTTGATATTACCAAGAGTCATTTTGACCCTTCGTTAAGACCAAGAGCCACCCTCGCTTTTTCTATAAATAGAAAGCTCATTCCTTCATTATTTTTCACGAATTCATTGAAACTCAGAGAGAAACTATAAACTATAAAAAGAAAGAAGAAAAGTATTTCGCTACTTCACTTTTCCAATATTGAGTTCTTCTAAGGTAGGGAATATTATTTGTTGTACCGTAAGGGGTGTTATTCTTTCTTATTCATGAAGAGAAGCTGTTGTTATTCCATTACTTATTATTACATTGGAATAACTTTTGTATACGTGGTTTACCCTATACTTGGTGACATTCTTCTATTATTACATTTGGAACATCACATGCGTGTGTTTTACACAGGACTGGTTAAAATCTTTATTATTATTACATTGGAACATCCATGCGTGTGTTTTTACAGGACTGGTTAAAATCTTTATTATTATTACATTGGAATATCACATGCGTGTTTTACACGGACACTGGTTTCCATCTTTATTATTACATTGGAACATCACATGCATGTGTGTTTTCTGTGGGACTGGTTCCATTCTTTATTATTCTGTTGGAATATCACATGCATGCGTTTCTGTGGGACACAGTTAGATTATTTATTATTACATTGGAATAACTTTTCATGCGATCTATCGCATGCATGGTGATTTCTTTTGTTATTCCATTCTTTATTATACCCTGTTGGTTAAAACTTTGACTTCTATACTCCATGAAATTAGTGGAATATTCTTGATATTTGCGCTTCATCCAGTATCCTTTCATGGAAATATTCTTCTCAGTATTCTTGAATTTTTTTACTCTACAAAGCAGTATCATGTTGACAGTTTGGATGTTATTGGTTCCTAGATAAATTAATTCTTGAACTTGTTTTATTGAATTCTTATATCATTGTCATCATCCTCATGTTTATATTATGTTGAAAGTCATCGTGTACATTTTGTAGTGCATAGATGGACTTGGTATGATTATGACGAGAGACTATTGATTGTAATCATGGCCAGTAATGTTACAAATGATGTGGTAAAAATCCTCGATGGCCGTAGTAGTGCATTGATGGACAATTGTTGGCATGATCATGACCATTAATGAATACACAACTATTCTTGGCCCGTAGTGCATGAATAATTGTGGTCGTGATCTTAAAGAATATCCTTGGCCGTAATGCGGGGTGATTCGATGATGTGGAATATTTATTAAAGTCGAGTCTCGGCTATATATGATGATGAAAAACCTTTTAAATCATAAAAGATAGTAGATTTTATTTTCTACTTGACTCTTTTAATGGATTCTTTGGTTTAACATTGTAGTTAAACTTGATGTTCATTATATTTTATCGGTTTAACACTTGTTGAAGGCTAATGATAATTTATTACGCATTATCTTAGTCATAATATTTCTTCTTGAGCTAGTTGAGCTCACCCTTTCTTTCACTTTATTCTCTTGAAATGAGAATATAAATTTGGGGCGAGTCGGGAAGCGGAGTAATGGTCCGGAGGATAGCATTAGTAGTCCTCACTATTACGTGAAATAGTGTGATAATAATTGTAATGAGGACTCCTTTTGAGTTTGTATAATATCTAGTAGACAATATTTGTATTCAAACTCACAGTTTATGTCGTATTGTACATGACAGTTATATTAGTAAGTTGTATTTAAATTCTGTACCATGTATCTGACTACCCAAGATGGGTGATGTATACCTAATTTTTGGGGCGTCACAGTTGGTATCAGAGCTTAGGGATATGATCCCTGGCTAAGATGTGAGAATAGTACTAGGAGGGGAGAGACGGGGAATACCTTCGCTAGTATGACCTACCTAAGTTTATGTCTTTATTTTATTGGTCGATTCGAATATAGGGATAATTTGTTACATGTCAATTAACCTTTTGTTTTGTGGCAGTATCTGAAAATGACATCTGAGAATGTTACAGGCGATCGTTGATTCACCACATATCAATAATCAGGATAATGTGCATCAGGAAGGCGACAATCCTCATGCAAACAACAACCTGACCAAATGATGAATGATCAAATGTTCAGAGGCTTTATGCAATTTATGCAACAATGATGAGAGCGACTCTGCCCAAAACGTAGGTGGAAACACGGAAAACTCTCGGTGGTCACCGCTAAACAATTCAAGGAGCTGGGACCACCGGGAGTTTAAGGGAGAGCCAAAACCACTTCTGGCGGAAGCATGGATAAAGCAGATTACCAAGATATTTGATGTCTTGGGATGCTTCGAGGAGCAAAAGGTTCCCTTTACCGCCTTTATATTGCGCGGAGAGGCAGATTACTGGTGGGAATCTTTAAAAGCGTACTCGACTCTTTGTCTTGAAGATATCTTGGGAGAAGTTCGAGGAGCATTCAACGACAAATACTTTCTGAAAGTATTCACCACATGAAGGAGGTGGAGTTTATCAAGTTGGAACAAAACAATATGACAGGTGTCCATGATACGAGGCAAAATTTGCGGAGTTATCACGGTTTTTCGTCCCACTTGGTGGATAATGAAGAGAGAATGGCGCGAATGTTTTTAAGAGGTTTGAAGCGGGAGATCGTCGACATCTTATTTCTCATAAAGCTGTGTTTGTATTGAGATGTTGTAAATAGGGCTCGATTAGTGGGGCGCGATAATGAGTCAGCCTTAACTAAAAGAAGCGGTATTTACAAAATTATAATACCAATGAGAGTAGTCGTGAGCGGTGACAACAAGCGTGGAGGAATCAACGGGCGAGTATGGTAACCACCGGTGGTAATCGAGGCCAAAACAATAAGAATGGACATTTCAAGAAAGGAGATTCAACAATGATGGAAAGGCGTCAAGACCAAAGCACCCGTTGTTAAGGAAGGAGAAAGACCACCTATCATATGCTTCAAATGCGGAGGAGAGGACACATCGATCCACTGCGCGCCGTGCTAGTCAAAGCATGTTATAATTGTGGAAGAGAAGGTCACTTAGCTCGATTTTGTAGTTTTCAGAAGACAAATTCAACTAGGATGGAGGCACCAAAGGTAGTCGGAAAAGTCAAAACCCGGTAGGTCTGAGGAGGCGTTTGTTGTGACCTCCCGAGAAGCAAAGAACCCGAATGAGGTCATCACGGGTAAGCTTATCATAAACTCTAATGAAGTCTATACTTTATTTGATCTGGGTTCTACCCATTCTTTTATTTCTCCTACTTGCGCTCATCGATTAGATTTGACTCCGGAGAAATTAGACTTTGACTTATCTGTGGAAACTCCGTTGGGAGAAACCTTCATTACATCCATTGTTTATAAGTCTTGTTTGGTTCAAATCGGTACCCTCACATTACCTGTCGATCTTATTTCATTAAAAATACTTGCATTTGACGTGATTTTAGGGATTGATTGGTTAACTACTTATCATGCAAAAATTGATTGTTTTCGTAAGGTTGTTAGCTTTCATATTCCTAATCAACCTATTATGCGAATTCAAACGACTAAACCATTAAAATCAATCACGGTCATCTCAAGCCATAAAGCTATTCGTTTATTGAAAAATGGATGTCAAGCTTTCTTAGCTCATGTCATAGATTTAAACAAAAATACGTCAGTTTTGAGCGATATTTCTATTGTTAATAAATTTCCTGACGTATTCCTCGAAGAACTTCCTGGCCTACCCCCAGAGCGTGAAATTGAATTTTGTATCGACCTTGAACCTGGTACAAAACCTATTTCCAAAGCCCCATATCGAATGGCTCTATTGAACTTGAGGAGTTAAAGACCCAGCTGCAGGAATTGTTAGACATTGGCTTTATTCGTCCTAGTACTTCTCCTTGGGGTGCTCTGCATTACATTCGTGAAGAAGAAAGATGGGAGTATGCGACTTTGTATTGATTATCGGGAGTTGAATCATGTCACCATCAAAATAGGTATCCATTGCCACGCGTATTGATGACTGTTTGACCCGATTTTGCAAGGAGCCAAATTCTTTTCAAAGATTGATCTTCGTTAGGATATCACCGATTGAAGATTAGAACCGTGACATTCCAAAAGGCGACTTTGAGAACTCGATGCGGGCATTATGAATTCCTAGTCATGTCCTTTGGATTGACTAATGCTCTCTTTGCCTTCATGGATATGATGAGCCAAGTATTCAAGGAATATTTAGATCACTTTGTGGTCGTCTTTATTGATGACATTCTTATTTATTCCAAAAGCCGTGAAGATCATGAGCAACACTTGAGGTGACACTCCAAAAACCGTGAATATAAGCTTTATGCCAAGTTGAAGAAATGCGAGTTACGGCTTGAAGAAGTAGCATTCCTTGGGCACGTGGTATCAAGTCATGGAATATCATTGTTGACCCAATGAAAGATTGAAGCTATTCAAAAAGTGGGAACAACCTAAATCGATAATAGAAATACGTAGCTTTCTCGGTTTATTTGGTTATTATCGGAGATTCGTGGAAGGATTTTCTCGAATCGCTACTCCATTGACTCGGTGACTCGAAAAGATACAAAGTTCGGTTGGAGTGAAGAATGTGAGAAGAGTTTTCAAGAACTCGAGAGGAGACTTATTTCAAAGACTGATTCGGCAATACCATCCGGCTCGGAGGATTTGTCATCATCTGGTGATGCTTGGGCAAAGGGTTGAGATGTGTTCTCATGCAACATGGAAAAGTTATAGCTATGCCTCATGACAACTCAAAGAATATGAGAGGAATTATCCTACTCATGATCTAGAGTTAGCATTTGTTATCTTCTTGCACTTAAAATTTGAAGGCATTACTTGTATGGGGAGAAAGTGGAGATCTTTACGGATCATAAAAGCCTCAAATATTTCTTCACTCAAGAGGAACTCAACATGCGACAATGGCGTTGGCTTGAACTGTTGAAAGATTATGATCATACCATCCAATACCATCTGGAAAAGTGAGCGTGGTAGGTGACGCATTGAGTAGAAGATCATATGCTGAAATCTGAGTGCGTTATTGTCAACGCAAAGGCCCATTTTGTGTGACTTACAAAGGATGGAGATAGAGTTAAAGACTCGAGGGGACGCATGTGATGATAAGCGAGTATCTGAGTAGAACCGACTTTAATCGATAAAGTTAAAGGCTGCTTTCAAGCTACTGGACACGGAGGCGATGCGTATGAGGAAGAAAGTGCAAGAAGGTGCTATCTTAGGAAGCAAAAATCGATGAAGAAGGAATACTTGAGTCAACTCGGACTTTGTGTTCTAACGACCACGATTTAAAGTATAATATCATGATGGGCGCACAACACACCATTTGCAATCCATCACAGGAGTACCAAAATGTATCATGATATTAGGTCATACATTTTGGTGGAGCAATATGAAGAGAGAGATAGCATTTGTTTATCTCAAGGTGTCTAACTTGTCAGCGAGTTAAAGCGGAGCATCAAGTACCAAAAGGTCCATTGCAACCACTTGAAATTCCGAATGGAAGTGAGAGCACATTACCATGGATTTCGTTCACGGTCTTCCTAAGGTTTCTCAAGGCATTGATGCGATTTGGGTCATTGTTGATAGATTGACCAAGTGCGCTCATTTCTTATCGATCGAGAAACTTATACACTTGAACGTCTTGCTCTCGTATGTACATAAAGCGAGATTATAAGATTGCATGGTATCGGTATCCATAGTTTACGATCGAGACCCAAGATTCACTTCACGATTTTGGGTTAGTTTGCAAAAAGCTATGGGCGCAGACTTACGATTTAGCTCGGCATATCATCCTCGGATGGGACAGACGATCGGAGAGGACTATTCAAACTCTTGAAGATCTATTAAGACTGTGTCCTTGATTTCAAGGGAGTTGGGACAAGTTCTTACCATTGGTGGAGTTTTCCTACAACAACAGCAGTTATCAAGCAAGTATTGGCATGGCTCCATTCGAGCGTTGTATGGAAGAAAGTGTCATTCTCGGTATCTTTGGGATGAGGTGGGTGAAGCAACGTTGTTTGGGATCGGAGTTGGTGCGTATGACTACGAAAAAGATTTAAACGATCCAAACAACGTATAAAAACCTCACAAAATCGACAAAAGAGTTATCTTTGATCTTCATCGAAAGGGCGTGGAATTCGATATAGGAGATCATGTTTTGTTAAGAGTTGCTCCATGGAAAGGAGTTACAAGATTTGGAAAGAGAGGAAAACTTAATCCTCGATTCATCGGTCCATTTTAATCCTCGATCGAGTAGGAACTATGGCCTATAGACTCGCTTTTCTGCCAAATATGTCTCGTGTTCATAACGTTTTTCACATATCCATATTACGTAAATATGTGAAAGACCAGGAACCATATTATTGAGTTAGAACCAGGACGAAATAGCGGAAGATTTGGCGTATGAAGAGGTTCTATTCAAATTTTGGATAAGAAGGAACATATTCTACGCTCGAGGTTATACCTCAATCGAAAGTTTTGTGGAGGAACCACGATGTTGAGGAAATGACTTGGGAGTTAGAATGCGAAATGAAATCAAGGTATCCTTACCTCTTGACATACCAGTCGTACCCTAATTTCGAGGGAAATTTCATAAGAAGGGAGGTTGTAAGACCCGACTTTTATAAATAAAGATGAATTTTCTATAAATATTATTTTTGAATATTATGGAATAAATTTGATATAATGTTATAGTTGTGGGTAATATTTATAAATTTTGCAAAAGTAAGCAAGTTGTTATAAAATATTCGTTTGGTGGGGAATATTCTTTTTGTCGGGGAATATTAAATGCGACGGCTCAATCATTAGTGGACCCCTAACGGAAGTATTGTCGTAGTTAGAAAGCGACAAAATTATCTTTATATAAAATAACTACGGAGGTGTTACCGAATTAAAGCTGTTGAACTACCCGGTGGTAAAAATGCGATGTCTGGCGTGGTTGCATAGTAGCACACGGTATTGATTATTGATGCTTACGTGAGAAGTCACTTAGCTATACTCGATTATTGCTCACGATAATTCTTGCATCATATCTCTTATATTATTGATTCAATTATTGTCACGAGTATCATACGTATAATATGTTATATTATTAATTGAGGCGACAAGTTATAAATGATTAATAATTGTTGAAAGATTAAAATGTGTTGATTAAAAATAAAATGATTTGTGGTAATATTTATTCGATCCTTGATGTATATAAAGAGTACATTATGAGGCGTTTGTGGTAAGTTTGATTATTTTATGGGGGCCCGTATGTCATCATCTAAGAGTCTCTTCGTCGATAGTAATTACCTTTGTGAATAGTAATTACCTTCGTCAATAGTATTTACCTTCGTCGATAGTATTTACCGTCGATAGTAATTATTTTCTTCGATAGTAATTACCTTCTTCAATAGTAATTACCTTCGTCGATAGTAATTACCTTCGTCGATAGTAATTACCCCTTCAGCAAATAGTAGTTGTCCTTTGATATTACCAAGAGTTAAGCGCTTCTTCGGTGTTCCAAGGGTTAATTACCCCTTCCAAATAGTAGTTGTCTCTTGATATTACCAAGAGTCATTTTGACCTTCGTTAAGAGACGAAAGAGCCACCCTCGGTTTTTCTATAAATAGAAAGCTCATTCCTTCATTATTTCTTACGAATTCACTTTGAAACTCTAGAGAGAGAAACTAGAAGAGAGAAAGAAGAAAAGTATTACGCTACTTCACTTTTCCAATATTGTTCTTCTAAGGTAGGGAATATTATTTGTTGTAAGTAAGGGTGTTATTCTTTCTTATTCATGAAGAGAAGCTGTTGTTATTCCATTGCTTATTATTACATTGGAATAACTTTGTATATCGTGGTTTACCCTATACTTGGTGACATTCTTCTATTATTACATTTGGAACATCACATGCGTGTGTTTTACAGGACTGGTTTAAATCTTTATTATTATTACATTGGAACATCACATGCATGTGTTTTACAGGACTGGTTAAAATCTTTATTATTATTACATTTGGAATATCACATGCGTGTGTTTTACACGGACACTGGTTCCATCTTTATTATTATTACATTGGAACATCACATGCATGTGTTTCTGTGGGACTGGTTCCATTCTTTATTATTACATTGGAATATCACATGCATGCGTTTCTGGGGACTGGTTCCGTTATTTATTATTACATTGGAATAACTTTTGCTGCACATGTGATCTATCGCATGCATGGTGATTTCTTTTGTTATTCCATTCTTTATTATACCCGGTTGGTTAAAACTTTGACTTCTATACTCCATGAAATTAGTGGAATATTCTTGATATTTGCGCTTCATCGGTATCCTTTCATGGAAATATTCTTCTGAGTATTCTTGAATTTTTACTCTACAAAGCGATATCATGTTGACAATTTGGATGTTATTGGTTCCTAGATAAATTAATTCTTGAACTTGTTTTATTGAATTCTTATATCATTGTCATCATCCTCATGTTTATATTATGTTGAAAGTCATCGTGGCTTTTGTAGTGCATAGATGGACTTGGTATGATTATGACCGAGAGACTATTGATTGTAATCATCATGAGTAGTAATGTTACAAATGATGTGGTAAAAATCCTAGTAGTAGTAGTGCATTGATGGACGATTGTTGGCATGATCATGACTATTAATGAATACACAACTATTCTTGGCCCGTAGTGCATGAATAATTGTGTGGTCGTGATCTTAAAGAATATCCTTGGTAGTAGTGCGGGGGTGATTCGATGATGTGGAATATTTATTAAAAGTTGAATCTAAACTATAACAAATGATGAAAAACCTTTTAAATCATAAAAGATAGTAGATTTTATTTTCTACTTGACTCTTTTAATGGATTCTTTGGTTCATTGTAGTTAAACTTGATGTTCATTATATTTTATCGGTTTAACCTTTGTTATAGGCTAATGATAATTTATTACGCATTATCTTAGTTATAATATTTCTTCTTGAGCTAGTTGAGCTCACCCTTTCTTTCCTTTATTCTCTTGAGGAAATGAGAATATATTTGGGACGAGTCGGGGAGCGGAGTAATGGTCGAGAGGATAGCATTAGTAGTCCTCACTATTACGTGAAATAGTGTGATAATAATTGTAATGAGGACTCCTTTTAAGTTTGTATAATATCTAGTAGACAATATTTGTATTCAAACTCACGGTTTATGTAAGTATTTGTACGATAGTTATATTAGTAAGTTGTATTTAAATTTTGTACCATGTATCTGACTACCCATGATGGGTGATGTATACCTAATTTTGGGGGCGTCACAGTTGATTTGATTAATGTGGTTAGTTATGGGTAAAATGCGCAAATATTTCAAATAAGCAAGTGGTTATAAAATATTCATTTTTATCGGAGAATATTCGTTTGGTCGTGGAATATTCTTACCGCTACCGAGAGAATATTAAATCTGACAGTAGCGACCTTGTGTGGGCCCATAACGGAAAGCGATTGGATGAAGAAAATGACAAGTATAAGTTGTTTATAAATAGCTTGGCGTAGTTATTCACAGTATAATCTTGTTAAAATACCCGTTGGTTAAACACACGATAGCATTGCGGTATTGAACCAATTATTGATTCTTACGTGAAGAAGGCTTTACTCAATAATTATTACGATGAATTCTTATTGATATTTTATTTTATTGATTCAATAATTGCTACGTTGATATTTTATATTATTGTTGTTTCAATAATTGTCACTACTACAAGTATTTTCATTATCGGATCAATAATTCATATTATTTGAATAATATTATTAGATAAGATTATTGGCAATGTCTAGAAAGTTACGTATGCAAGGAGAGGTTTGGTCACCTAATTCATGCGCTTGATGAAGGAGAAATCCTTATTGGAAAGCCCCTCTTTCACAGGAATGGCACGGTTGTTAGTATTGTGATTCTGTAATATTATTTGTGAATAATTAATTATTGATTATTATGATAAGGAAAATATTTATTTTATGTGGATATAGATGGAGAAAATTTTTAATGTGACAATTGTTGAAAATTGATATTTTATCTTTTTCGATAAAATAATATATTATTATATTTTAATAATATAATAATGGTGATATTTTACAATGAATGTGGGATATATGAATAAATAAGGAGGAAGAATATTTTGTCACTAAAATTGTTTAAACATGTACGTGGGCCCATTTCTTGATTGGAATTTGATTATAGCTTTTGTAAAATCGTCTGGTTTATGGATTTGGTCAATTTACATTTGGAATTTGGAAAAACTTTCTTCTGCAAAGTTGTAGATAGTGGAATTTCCCATGGAAAGAACATAAGGTTTGAATTTTTCTGATAAAAGGGCTATTTTTTATGAATTATTGAAGTTCCGAAGTTCCAAAATAATTAATTTTTGAAGTTTAAAATATTTTAATTAAGAAAAACTATTTTTTCATTTGTGGGACATGTGTTAAGTGGTTGAAATCAGCTGGTGGTGTGCGTAGGAATTTAGTTTATAAATAATATTATTTTATTAAATTTTCTGCTTTGGTGTTCTAAGCATTTTCCTATAAATATGGTGCTTAGGTTAGAATTGAAAATCACACCAGAAACTAAAGTTTTCTCTCTCTCTATATTATCGAGCGTATTCTTGTGAGTATTTTGATACCTTGAGTGTTGCTATACGGTGCAAGTTTCCTTGACACTATATTAAGTATTCCAATTTAGAAATCTTGTCTTTTTCGAGGTAAGGATATTATTTTTTAAAAATGATATTATTTCTTTCAATATCATTATGCCGGAATATTGATAGTATTTTTCTTGTGAAATTCTTGTCTTTTAGTGTCGGGGTTACTATTCACGATTATCGGCACTTTATTAACGTATCTGATACTTATTCACGAATCGACCTTTATTCACAAAAAAATTAAATTTTCGTTTTTTGTCCAAAATATCTATTATGGATACTAGCTTTGATTGTATCCATGTTTTGATCATTCTTGAATTTTACTCCACTATGATTATTTATGAAGTATTTTTGAACTCGGATTGTTTAAAGTACGAATCCTTAATATTTGTTCTTTTGTTTCACTGGATTTGTTTTCTTTAAAATATTTTTCATCATCCTCAGTCCTAAATGATGATATTACTGAATATCTTTGGCCTGTAATGCAAAGAATAATAATTTTCTGATGAATATCTTTGGCTTATAGTGCAAAGATGAATATTTAATTCAAGATAAATATTGATTGATGTTACAGGGATAAAATAATGATGATGGACTTTTAAATTCATAGATTATAGTAGATTTCATTCTCTACGTAGCTCATTTATGAATTATTATTTCCGCTGTGAATATTGATCTGAAATTTGTTGTCTATTGTATTTTATCAAATTTTTTCTTGTTGAAGACTAACGATAATTTGTTCTATATTATCTTAGTCATAATATTCTTTACTGGGCTAGTTGAGCTCACCCTTTTTCTTTTTGTTCCATTTTTCTTCTCAGGAGGCGAGAATGTAGCGAGTTCTAGTCGGGGTGTGGAATGATGGTTCTAGAAAGTTGTTTTAGTAGTTCTCTCCATTTTTGTAAAATAATCTACCAATAATTGTAATGAGGACTTATTTGGGTGTGAATATTGTCTAGATGGCAATATTTGTATTTAAACTCACAGTTTTTATGTTGTATTAATAAAGTTGTAGTTATTTCTGTACCATGTTATTAACGACTCAAAATGGGTGATGTTTACTTATTTTGGGGGCGTCACACGGGTGATACCCCCAATCTTGATGATAATTGGGATAAGTATAGTTGTTGAGGTAATCACCACCATACTGTCCCGGTCCAAAACTGACGGTGCATTGATGACTCGGATGGTTGCCAACACAATAATTACAAACTACTGATATCCTTCAAATACGTTGGCATGCAAGAACATCCAACCTTTTCGAAAGTGTCTCAAGTTATGCTGACAATGCAGAAAGTACATTGAGTCTATCAATCTCTATTTCCCTTAGTTGAGTCATTCTCGTATATGGATATTGATAAGCAAAGTCATCCGTGGTACCTGAAAAGAAAGAAATATAGGAAGATAATTAAAATAAAATAAAAAAATATTTAAATTAAGACTAATTTGATTGAAATTAATGATGGAAACAATTATTAAACTAATTCCCCAGTAACGGTGCCAAAAACTTGTTGGTCGTATTTCCGACCAATATATACGTGCAAGTATACACGGTTAACAAGTAATAAAGAGTAAGTAGAGTATCGTTTCCACAAAGAATTATTTAACAAAAATCACCAAGCACTAACCCGTAATCATTTTAATCTTATTTAAACGATCGATTTAGAATTTAATATTTAAAAATAACTAATTAAACTAATGCTAACTACCCTAGAATGAAACTAGATAATGAAGACTTGAAACTACAATTTCACATATTATTTCATTTAAATCAATACATTTCTTGTTAAGCTCAATTAATTATACCGGATTGTTAATCAAGAACACGAAAGTAAAATATGGCCATTTCTCGATGCACCATACCCATATCACACTAAATCCACAAATAATAGAATGAATGTGAACACCCTAATTAACTAACTCACTATATCTCTATGTGAATTATAATTAAAGAGGGTTTAAGCACAAGTTCTTATCGGATTACATGCGGTGCTTTGATATATCTATATCCTAGGCACAAATCATGAATTTCATCGCCATGTAGAAATCACAAATGCATGGTATTATGATCAGATCTAAACCCATAATCCGTTTCTCAATTTCATATAAGTTATCATGGTAATTGTTAGCTAGGCAATTAAGTAATTAATCACAAACCATAATACACAATTCAATAATGATTAATTAAACTAACAAGGAAGCATATCAAGCTAAACTACTTAATAAGATTCATTGTAATCCCAAAATAGAGCTTAAATCATAATTAAGCTAGAATCCATGATCCACAATTGAATATACATTAGAAGAATACAAATAGAAGTGAAAGAGAAAGTAGGAATAAAATTGCAAATTTGATCTCTCTTGCTTCAATTCTGAATCTTTAATGCTCTTCAATTGCTTCAATCTTCAGATCCAACCTAATATAGGGTTTTGCCTAATATAATCTAATCTAGAAATTAAAGATGGAATATACAAGAGATCTATCCGAAAGAGGGATTTATTAGGGCTTAGATATGTAGCTATTTATATCCATTATAAACTGTAAAGATGCCTAAATATAGGCTTAGTCTCGAGTGCCTCTTCACCAAAGCTACAATCTAATTGGTCATTTAAGTGAAAGTCAATTATTTGGTCGACAAGAAATGGACGCTACCATCACGCTTTATAAGCAAAATAGCGCGACGGCAGTGCTCAAGGTTTCGAGGACTAGGGATTGGTGTGTGCTATTTGTTTCATAGCCCAATTATGGAGAGGTCATGTTATGCATCGTTGTTGTTTTCTACTACATTCTTTTCTTTGTTTCATGCCACTTGCCATAACTTCAACACTTGATCACTTTAAGATACCATTTCCAACATTTATCCTTAAATGCAACCAAGAGAGCTCCCAAGCATGAAATCTATAAAATAAACCAAAAATGTATAAAAAGCTACTAAAACATGCAGGCATAAGTAACTATTGAAGTTAGTTGATACCAGATAAGTGGGTATAAATCCTACTTATCAATGGCCTGAGCGAAAAAGCAAGTGCGACAAAATTTACAAGAGCTAGAGCTTCAATGCCTTTAAAGAGTACAGAGATGTGTTGAAGAGATAAAGAGCCAATGAGCTAGGGAGCTAAGAGCCGAAGAGACAAAAGCCAAAGAGCATAAAGCCAAAGAGCTGAAGAGTCTAAGAGCCAAGGGGCGAAGAGCCTAAGAGCCTGAGAGCTGAAGAGCCAAGAGCCAAGTGCCAAGAGCTAAGAGCTAATGAGCCTAAGAGCCAAGGAACAAAGAGTCGAAGTGCCAAGATGATAAGAACTTGGTTGAGCTAAGAGCCGAAGTGCCGAGAAGCCAAAAAGGCGATGTAGTTGAAGTAAAAGTGGCAGATCAGAAGGCCAACCTTAAGTACCACTCTACAATTCACCAAAAATACTCAACGCTAAACATATTAAGAAGTAGAACAATTGATTTCTGTAATCCAAAAAGTGTTCAAAGTTGCTAAGTACAAGAAGATGACAAGCTGAATTGCAAAGCTTAATAAGAAATCAACGATGACCATGAGTAGTTGTTGAGTAGCAGAAGATGTCAAACATCAATGTCAAAGCTCAGTATCACCAAGGAGATGATCATAACCAAGTTTTTAAGTATCAAAAGATGAAAAGCTTAAATGCCATCTTAGCAGCACATCCAACAAACATCAATAACATGAACGTGGGTCTGAATGACCTTGTATTAGTGAACGAATTGAGTCTGAGTGGCCTGGTCTTAGTGACCAAACTTGAGGTCAACAGTGACCTAGTCTTAGTGTCCGAATTATCGAGACTTAATGAATCGATGCCGAGACTTAGTGACTCGAAGGAACCTTAGTGGTTAATAAGGTGTTGATTTGATATAATGTTATGGTTATGGGTGATATGTTCAAAATTTGCAAAGTAAGCAAGTTGTCATAAAATATTCATTTTGTTGTGGAATATTTGTTTTGGTCGGGGAATATTCTTTTTGCTGGGGAATATTCATACGACGATGCAATCATTGGTGGACCACATTACGGAATAACTGTCGGATATAGAAAGTGACAAAAATAACCTTTTTATAAAAAGTAACTGCAAAACTTTTACCGTTAACTGCGTGGTTGCACAGTAGCACACGATATTGCACAGTATCTCTGGTTATTGATTCTTACGTAAGAAGTCACTCAGTTTCATTCAATAATTGTCAGAGTAGTTGTTGCATAATATCTCATAATATTGATTCAATTATTGTCACAGTATCATCTGCACAATATTTTTTATTATTAAATCAATAATTGACACGACACAATTATTCATATTATTAGTTAGTATTATTGGCAATGTCTAGAAAGTTTTGTCGAGGAAAGGGGTTATGTTATATAATTACGCGCCAATAAGGATAAATCCTTATCGGAAAGCCCCCTCTTTCCTGGGAATGATCTGATTATTAATATTGTGAGCTTATAATATTAATTATGAATAATTATTATGTGGTGGATATTGGTACAATTTTGATATAAATGAAGGAATTTAACATGAAATATTTGTTGAAAGTTTGGCAATTATCTTCTCCGATAAAATATTCATTCAAATATATTATTATAATATTACATTATAATAATGTGATTATATAATAATATAATTTTTTATAATTTCAATGGTAATATTATAATTATAATATATAATTTTTAGCATGTGAATAAAAGTGGAGTGAAGGTTATCATTTTGATTTGGTCTTTTTTTTTAAAAAACCTTCCGTTTGCACATTTTTTTTCTTTTTGGTGGCTTGATAGAATGCCTGCAAAGCATGTTTTCTAAAGTGTGGGTCCTCAACCTTAGAAATGAGAGGTTAGGCAGAGAAAATAAGAGGTTAGGCAAGGAAAAGGAGAGTTAGGCGGAGAAAGAAAGAAAAAGTTAGGCAAGGAAATTTATCTTTTCCCTCCGTGCTGCACTATAAAAGGGGGGGGGGGGTAACTGTGACGCCCCCAAAATAGGTATACACTACCCATCTTGGGTCGCCAGATATCACATTACATAAATCAAATACAACTTAATTATACAACTGTCGTGCAAAATATGACAAAACATAGCTGAGAGTTTAAACATGAATATTATCTCATAGACAATATCCACACTCAATAGAGTCTTCACTACAATTATTATCACACTATTTCACAGAATAGGGAGGACTACTAATGCAACCATCTGGACCGTCAAACCATTCCCCAACTAGATCCAACTATATTCTCATTTCCTGAAGAGAACAGTGAAAGAAAGGGTGAGCTCAACTAGCCCAGTGAGAAATATTATGACTAAGATAATGCATAATAAATTATCCTTAGCCTTCAACAGTATAACAACTGATAGAATACAATAGACAACAAGTTTTAGATCAACAACTGCAGCGGAATAAGCAATCCATTAGAAGAGTCAAGTAGAGCATGATATCAACTATCTTCTATGATTTAAAAGTTTATCATAAATTTTATCCCTGTAATAACCATCAACTGTTCTTTATTATACCCAAGACAAAGAGAACTCTCATCACCTATCTTCACCTAAACCACCAAAGATTATAGTTAAATCCACAATTCATATTTATAATCATGTAAATCAACAGTTTCTCTTTGCCACAAAGGCTTAATAGAACATTTACTCAATATCCTTACCCCAAAGGCTAAAGATATTCAAATGTAATAACAATGATCATACAAATCAGTTGTCTACCTTTGCACTACGGGCCAAAGATATTCAACTATAAAACCAATGGTCATGATCATACCAATCAATTGTCTGTCAGTGCACTACGGCCAAAGACATTCAACTGTTAACTAATGGTCATGATCCTGCCAATCACATCATCGAATTATCCATGCACTACGGGCCAAGGATATTCGTTATTACCACCAGTGGTTATGATCATGTTATACATTTGTCCATCTTTGCACGTAAGCGAAAGATATAAAACTATAAAACCAATAATCAACAGTCCATCTTTGCACGTAAGCCAAAATATACAACTATAAAACTAATAATCAATAGTCCATCTATGCACGTAAGCCAAAGATGACATTCATCACAATATAAGCATGAGGATGATGATAATGATATAAGCATTAATCAAACGAAATCAAGGATAAATATTAAAGACTTTAAATTTATCCAGAGTTTAAAAATATCCAAATTATCAACATGATACTGCTTTGTGGAGTAAAATTCAAGAATAATATTCATGTACCAAAAATAATTTGGACAGAAAAGAAATTAATTTTTTGTCATGAATAGTACTTTGGGTGAATAGTACCCGGGTGAATAGTACCCCGTGAATAGTACTTCGAGAATAGTACCCCATAAATAGTACTTTGTGAATAGTACTCATGAATAGTACTCCGTGAATAATAATTTATGAATAGTACTTTGTGAATAGTACCCGTGAATAGTATTTTTTATGAATAAGATCAGTATAAATGAATAGTACTCATGGGACGATATCTCAAGATGAAAAACTTAAAATTTAACAAGAATGTGCGAGAAAATATCCTTGTGAAGCGATACTAGATGAGCGTAAATTTCAAGGATATTCTACTATTTAATGGAGTATAGAAGCTAAACTTTAACAAAGTGAGTATAAAATTCAAAATCTAAAACGAAATAATATTACTTACATACTACAGAGTATGGAAGAAAATATTATTTCAAGTGAATATTGAACAAAAATAACATCCCTTACAACTGTTGAATGAAAATAATATTCCAACGAATATTTAACGAAGATAATATTCCTACGAATATTGAAACGAAGATAATATTCTTTATGAATATTGAACCGAAAATAATATTCATACGATTACAAAAAATAATATCTCTTTAGAATATGAAATAAATAATACCCCTTACCTTAGAAGAAACTAGATACTGGAATAGTGAGGTAGCAGACCTCTCTTCTTCTTTCTCTCTATAATTTCTCTATAATAATTGCTCTTGTGAGACTTAGTAAATTAGTGAGAAATGAAGGAAGAATGAGCTTTATTTATAGAAAATATAGTTTCAATAATTACACATTTTGGGGCTCGAAATATTACAGTATAATATCTTCCTCTTTTTCTTCCTTTTTAATTTAGTCCTGCAAGTATTATCAAACTTGCACCACCTTCCCTAATAGTAAATCATGTGAATTAATAGTATAATCATGTGACTCAATAGTATAATCATGTGAAAAAACTAATTATAGTATAGTACCTTCATCTATACCTCCATTTTTAATTTAGTCATGCAAGTATTATCAATCTTGCACCAACTCTCTAATAGTAAATCATGTGAATCAATAGTACACACATGTGAACACATAGTTATAATCATGTGAATTAATAGCAATTAATTGATCATTTATCCGATTAATTACCCGATTGGTCAATATAACCTCCAGACATTAATTATTATCGAAATAACTGTCGATTTCCACTAACACTAACAATCCCAACACAATGGAAATATTTTTATCAACAATTTTATTTTTGAAATTTTGAAGTTTGACTTTTTCTGAAAAATTCAACTGTTGACTTTTTGACCAAAAAGTCAACCCCAACAAATTTTGTGTTTATAGTCTATTTCTACTAATTTCATCATTCTGGACTCAAATATCACGTCCGCGTCTCCAAATTCAACTCCGAACTCAAATTCAATTTTTAATAACATTTATTCATTATTATTATAACTTTCATGATATTAACAACCGGATCGTTCAGGAAAGAGGGGCTTTTCGATAAGGATTTCTCCTTATCGGTAGCCTTGATGGGTGACCAAACCTCTCCTCGATGTAACTTCTAGACATTGTTAATTATGCAAATAATAATATGAATAACTTATCATCTCAATTATTGATTTAATAATATTAAATATTGTAACAATAATTGAATAAAACTGAGTGACTTCTCACGTAAGCATCAATAATCAATATCGGTGCTATCTTGTGCAACCAACGCCGTATTACTGTACTTTTATCACCGATTATTTTATGACAACTTGCTTACTTTAAAAATTTTTCACATATCACCCTTAACTTTTAACTTTTTATCAATTTAACCATTTACTAAATAGAATAATTATAAGAAAATTGAATACTTTCATTTCATAAAATTCGGGGTCTCACAATCTCCCCTCCTTATGAAATTTCGCCCTCGAAATTTACGTACCTGGTAGTTCGAAGAGATGAGAATACGTTGCTTTCTTTTCGGATTGTACCTTCTCGGTTATTTTCTCTCTATCATGATTTTCCCATTTCTCATCTCTTGTATTTCAGATATCATTCTAGAATATAGTTTCAAAATAAGGGTTAATTGACATGTCACATATTATCCCTATACTCTGACCGACTAATTAAATACCAAATAAACTTAGGTAGGTCATACTAGCGAAGGAATTTCCCATTTCTCCCCTCCTAGTTCTTGTCTCACATCTCAGCCAGGGATCATATCCCTAAGCTTTGATACGAACTGTGACCCGCATCCAAGACTTGGATAGCACCTCACAATGATACCTATCAACTTGCCACCGTTACTCACGGCGTCCCCTACGGAAAGTCTGGCTTCGGTGCATCCCAAGACTTGGAAGTTACCAGAAAAAGGCCCGGGGCTCTTTTCTATGGCTTTGATACCAACTGTGACGCCCCCAAAATAGGTATACACCACCCATCTTGGGTCGCCAGATATCACACTACATAAATCAAATACAACTTAATTATACAACTGTCGTGCAAAATACGACAAAACATAGCTGAGAGTTTAAACATGAATATTGTCTCATAGACAATATTCACACTCAATGGAGTCCTCATTACAATTATTATCACACTATTTCACATAATAGTGAGGACTACTAATGCAACCATTTAGACCGTCAATCCATTCTCCGACTAGATCCAGCTATATTATCATTTCCTGAAGAGAACAGTGAAAGAAAGGGTGAGCTCAACTAACCCAGTAAGAAATATTATGACTAAGATAATGCATAATAAATTATCCTTAGCCTTCAACAGTATAACAACTGATAGAATACAATTGACAACAAGTTTTAGATCAACAACTGCAGCGGAATAAGCAATCCATTAGAAGAGTCAAATAGAGAATGATATCTACTATCTTCTATGATTTAAAAGTTTATCATAAATTTTATCCCTGTAATAACCATCAACAGTTCTATGTTATACCCAAGACAAAGAGAACTCTCATCACCTATCTTCACCTGAACCCCCAAAGATTATAGTTAAATCCACAATTCAAATTTATAATCATGTAAATCAACAGATTCTTTTTGCCACAAAGGCTTAATAGAACGTTTACTCAATATCCTTACCCCAAAGGCTAAAAATATTCAAATGTAATAACAATGATCATACCAATCAGTTGTCTACCTTTGCACTATGGGCCAAAGATATTCAATTATAAAACCAATGGTCATGATTATACCAATCAATTGTTCACGTCGATTGCACTACTGACCAAAGACATTCAACTGTTAACTAATGGTCATGATCCTGCCAATCACATCATCGAATTATCCATGCACTACGGGCCAAGGATATTCGTTATTATCACCAGTGGTTATAATCATGTTATATACTTGTCCATCTTTGCACGTAAGCCAAAGATATAAAACTATAAAACCAATAATCAACAGTCCATCTTTGCACGTAAACCAAAATATACAACTATAAAACTAATAATCAATAGTCCATCTATGCACGTAAGCCAAAGATGACTTTCATCACAATATAAGCATGAGGATGATGATAATGATATAAGCATTAATCAAACGAAATAAAGGATAAATATTAAAGACTTTAAATTTATCCAGAGTTTAAAAATATCCAAATTATCAACATGATACTGCTTTGTGGAGTAAAATTCAAGAATAATATTCATGTACCAAAAATAATTTGGACAGAAAAGAAATTAATTTTTTGTCATGAATAGTACTTTGGGTGAATAGTACCCGGGTGAATAGTACCCTGTGAATAGTACTTCGAGAATAGTACCCCGTGAATAGTATTTTATGAATAATACTCATGAATAGTACTTCGTGAATAATAATTTATGAATAGTACTTTGTGAATAGTACCCGTGAATAGTACTTTTATGAATAGTACCGTATAAATGAATAGTACTCATGGACAGTACTCCAGCATGAAAAACTTAAAATTTAACAAGAATGTGCAGAAAATATCCTTGTGAAACGATACTAGATGAAGCGTAAATTTCAAGGATATTCTACTATTTAATGGAGTATAGAAGCTAAACTTTAACAAAGTGAGTATAAAATTCAAAATCTAAAACGAAATAATATTACTTACATACTACAGAGTATGGAAGAAAATATTATTTCAAGTGAATATTGAACAAAAATAACATCCCTTACAACTGTTGAATGAAAATAATATTCCAACGAATATTTAACGAAGATAATATTCCTACGATTATTGAACGAAGATAATATTCTTTATGAATATTGAACGAAAATAATATTCATACGATTACAAAAAAATAATATCTCTTTAGAATATGAAATAAATAATACCCCTTACCTTAGAAGAAACTAGATACTGGAATAGTGAGGTAGCAGACCTCTCTTCTTCTTTCTCTCTATAATTTCTCTATAATAATTGCTCTTGTGAGACTTAGTGAATTAGTGAGAAATGAAGGAAGAATGAGCTTCTATTTATAGAAAAATATAGTTTCAATAATTACACATTTTGGGGCTCGAAATATTACAGTATAATATCTTCCTCTTTTTCTTCTTTTTAATTTAGTCCTGCAAGTATTATCAAACTTGCACCACCTTCCCTAATAGTAAATCATGTGAATTAATAGTATAATCATGTGACTCAATAGTATAATCATGTGAAAAAACTAATTACAGTATAGTACCTTCATCTATACCTCCATTTTTAATTTAGTCATGCAAGTATTATCAATCTTGCACCAACTCTCTAATAGTAAATCATGTGAATCAATAGTACACACATGTGAACACATAGTTATAATCATGTGAATTAATAGCAATTAATTGATCATTTATCCGATTAATTACCCGATTGGTCAATATAACCTCCAGACATTAATTATTATCGAAATAACTGTCGATTTCCACTAACACTAACAATCCCAACACAATGGAAATATTTTTATCAACAATTTCATTTTTAAAATTTTAAAGTTTGACTTTTTCCGAAAAAGTCAACTGTTGACTTTTTGACCAAAAAGTTAATCCCGACAAATTTTGTATTTATAGTCTATTTTTACTAATTTTATCATTCCGGACTCAAATATCACGTCTGTTATGTTTGTAATATTCATGAACGCAATCAAATTGCAAAAATAAGCTGAAACGTGTAAAAATCAGAGTTTAAAATTTTACAAACCATATACCCGGATCACCCTTTATGCACAATTATTAATTAAACGAAAAATGAAGAACAAGAATCATACCCTTGAAGATCCGAGCTTCCTCAGGTACTAGTTCACCTCCAATCCTTTTCGCGTTCAACTTGAATCCACCGGGTTTGGTTCCTTCCTTTGATCAACGTTAGCCACCCAAGTGTTTGGCCTCTAGAGGTGATCCACCAAGGAAGAAGAAGGATTCAAGAAGATGGGTATTTGGCTCAAACCCTAGTTTTCTATGTCTATAGAAAAGAACGTAGTCTCCAACTTTTGGAATTGCGTATCTTTTGATATCTGATATAAAACTCCTCTTATAAAGATATCAGGTAACCTTATTTAATAAAATAAGGTATTATTTAATTAAACTCTTTTAATTAAATGGGCTCCCTAATCTTATTAGGGATAATTAATTAAACTCCTTTAACTAATTTTCCCTCCTAATCCTATTAGGAATAAATGAAAGTACTTATATTAAATTAATTTCTAAACTCTTTAGAAATTAAAATAATAATAATAATTGTAATAATATTAATAAGACTCCTCTTATTAATTTATATTTAATATTTTTAAAATATTAAATAATAAATATTAAGCTATTTAATTTATTCTATCACCATAGATTAAATTAAATATACATAACATATTATTACGATTATGCCATTAACTTCTTAAATAATTATTCTTCCTTTTATGGTGTGACCCTTTAGGTTCTCCATATTAAATAGGTTGTGAATAAATCAATTAGAACAATTCTAATCTTATTTAAATAAATAAATTAAACAATTAATTTATTTAAATAAATAATATTTATTCTACAATAGGGATAAGCCTCCTAGCGATCAAGCGACTTTTCGGATAATATAGATTTCAACATTAATCATAAAAGAACCTTTGAGTAAATAGTTACCGTACAATTTAATCCTTCCACCATACAATGTCCCAATTAAATATAAGACATGGAATTCTTTGTCAAGTCTTATTTTATTTAATTATATGTATTTCGACTCTTATATGCCTAACTCCAAATAATGCAAATTAGAAACTCCTTTCTAATTTCATTCTACCTTGGCCAAAGACTCTTTGGGTTGTCATTTATCGAATCACATAGGAAATTTCTCTTCTTTTATTAGAAGTGGTAGATTCTTTATTGATCTTACATTATCTCCATGTACAACTTATTATACCCAATCATACCCTTTGATATACCCTAAGGGTCTTAAGGAATAAGTCAAAGTATAACTCATCATACACAAGATACTATGATGATCTCAAGTCCAAGGATTACTTGTCTTACTATCTATCACTGAGAATTCCTATTGACGACGGTAAATAAAACTTCATTAGGTATTCCTTAGCGAGCCACGTTCGGTGAACTTATTCTCTAATAAGCACCTACATACTTGCTTTAGTGTCTCCACACAAATGATCATGAGATCAATCATCCTCATCCAATGAGCAAGCAACGTATGTACCAATCTATCCCGGATTCACTAATCCCCAATTTAGTAATTCAATGATTGGGAACTATTTTAGTTTTAAGCTTTCTAAGAATTTAGATCTCATTAGAATGATCATCATCATTATTCTAAAAGCATTGCTTAAAACTATGGGTTTATCACATATTATAAAACGAGATCATGTAGATAATTAAAAGCCTTTAATAAATTAATACTTTTTATTAATAAATGAATAAGATTATTACAAAGTATATGCTTTATCATCAAACATGATTGGCTTGTGTGCATACTACTTTCAATCTCCCACTTGCACTAAAGCCAATCGTCATGGTATCTCATACTCTTCTTCTCTAAGTGACGATTATCCTGCTGTTGGATAAGCTTTAGTTAATGGATATGTAATGTTGTTCATGAGAGTCCACTTCTCTATAGTGATTTCCCATCTTTCAATGATTCTAATAATCAAATGAAAGTGCCACAACACATGTTTAGATCCAAGATGAGACTTAGGAACTATTCCTAGTTCTGTAATGAACTTTTAATCCAAACAATCAACTTGCGACTTCATTTATAGCTATATACTTTGTCTTTATCACTAAAACAAACAACTCTTTCTTTGTTTGAAACTTTCCAATTCAACGCATCACTTTCAAGATAACACTTTACCTTAAAGTGGATTTTTTCTCATCATCTTGGTGCGTTCGAAAAACTTGAGTCATTAAGCCCTCTAGTTTTAATTTAGACCCACCATGAATATGATCACACCCTTAGTGGGTTAAGCACTTTAAGATGTTTTTCAATGCTCTTACGTTGATCTTCTCGAAATATGACCGATCAACATTAGATCTAGTATATTTCATTGCATACATGATAGTTACTCATGCGATCTCTCTTTTCAGGAGTCTGTGGGGACTATAAAGAGAGATACACTCCATAGCTCATCAACATGAGACATCTCTTGGAGTTTGCCATGCTAAACGACTTTAGCATCAAATGAATATACGTTCCTTGGGTTAAGTTGAGCATCCTTTTAAATCTATCTATATAGATTTTTATCTTCAATTATGATTCTCTTCCCAAATCATTCATGGAGGAATGTTTAGGCAACTTTATCTTTACTGATTGTAGCATTGGTATGTCATTCCTTATCCGTAGTATATCAACATATAGTACTAGGAATGTCACGATGCTCCCACTGACCCTTTTAATGATAAACACCTTTATCTTAGAAGGCAGCGTGTTTCGTAACAAACACCTTTTGCTAAGTAGAATTATAGAACATATACCCTAAACTTACTTTAGGATGTCCCACAAATCTGTACATGTCAAATCTTGTCCCAAGCTTATCCTTCGAAACCTTTTCACATAAGTTGGACAACCCCTTATCTTAACATACTTAAGATTAGGAATCCTCCCATCCATAACTTTTATGGAGTCTTGGGGAAATTTGGATTTTGAGGTTACCTTTTTTCGTAGATATGCGTACCATTTCTAGGACATGATCTAGAAGGATCTTTGGAATGTCGGTAAAATCATTATGGACCGCACTATGTCCAACAAGGTACGATTTTTCATTCGGATACATCAATCAATTATTGCGTGTCGGGATGTGTCCATTATGAGAAAACCATTTGAGATGATCTAGAAACTTATTGCACAAGTATTTATTCCTTGATCTAATCAAAGAATCTTAATACATTGTCAATTTGTTTCACTTCAATTCTTTGAACCTTTCAAATAATTCATACTTGTATTTCAAACAAATACACACATTCAACTCTTTGAATGATCATCTCCTTTTCTTATACTAATTTGTTCAATATGCAAAATTATTTTCATGTAAGTCAGTATACAAAATCCATTAAGTAATCTTTCGGTTCTATACGAAACATTATTATTATAAATAGAACAACAATTGTTCTTAATTATAATACCAAAGATTTCATTGTCCAACAATAAAATGGAAATAATGTTTTCAACGAGAACCGAATACAATAACAACTTATTGACTTAATAGATTTGCAGTAAGCGATGCTAAACTATAAGTTTCTATGGCTAATGTTGCAACCTTTGCTTCATTTCCCACACATAGGATTACTTATATTTGTTTAGCTTTCTACTTACATTTGGTCCTTTCATAAATCTATATTTATGATAACCAAAGTTGGTATCCAATACCCAAGTAGAACATTGACTTAAAGAAAAATTTATTTCAAATCATGAACAAATTTGTATTTGTAACCGAAACTTCACTAAGCTTCTTTGGTTAACCTCTGCAAGATGCTTCTCGCAGTTTCTTTCCAGTGTCCTGGCTTATTGTAGTGGAAGCAAACTCCTTTGCTATCCGTATCAGTTTTGTTCTTATTATCCTTTATTTTGCCTTTCTATTTACCTTCTTTGAATCCTTCTTCTTTTCAGAAGATCCTTTGGCCCCTACCAGTAAGACTTGGTCTTTCTTGGTTGGAAAGTGACTCTCAATATTTTTCAACATGTTAAGAAAATCAGCGAGGCTGATATCTAGCTTGTTCATATGAAAAATTCACAACAATTGTGAAAGGAGTTTGAGAGTGAGTGCAAGATCAAATCTTGGCTCAACTCTCCATCCATGACAAAATCCGTTGTCCTAATTGATCAATCAAATTGATTATCATTAGGACATGTGTTTGTACTGTAGTGCCTTTGGTCATTCTAGATCGGAAAAGCTCCTTAGATATCTGATATCTATCAGTCCTACTTTCCTCTCCATCAACTACTTGATGTGCAGGAATATAGTAAGAGCATCCATAGTTTCATCCGACGTTGAAGCTCGTTACTCATGGATGCGAGCATCATTGAGCCAACTGTGCATCATCTTGCCACTTTCTAAAAGTAGCAATCTCTTCCTCGAGGCATTATGCGCAACCATTGCAGGGATAGGCGTATTAAGGACATAAGATAGCTTTTCACTATGAGAACTATTCTCAAATTCCTTAACCAATCCGTTTAATTGATTCAGGTTAATTTAGCATCTAATATGCTACGCTGTGATGATAGTAATTTAGACATTGTAAAAATTACGTAAGCGAATTTGTAATTAACAACATTTTAACATACATTCTTTTATTAATTACCAAAATAATTTAGGTCTTGTTTTAAATTGGTATCTCCCACTATTTTCTTCAAACTATATTACCCTCACTTATATAGTTCGGCAAAATCTAATTAAAGATTTGCTAGTGAGAATAAGGATCCCATTTCAAATGTATATAGCCTTGTGGTGACACAACAAACTATATATAAATAAATAGGTAGACAACTTTTGTCAATTACATCAACTATACAACTCCTTTTCTTTTGCCTCTTAGATTATTTTGATCAAGTGGTGGCACATCCAGAATCAAAATTATCCAAGTTAAGTCCGACCTAGCACTCCATATATTCAAAAAGAAAAATATCATCCTTGTGGTGACACAACAAAACAATATTGTTCAATTTTCTTTATAAGCATCAAATGTGATAAATTAACATCTTAAATACTTAATACTTGCCTTGTGGTGACACAACAAACTCATATTAAATATTTAATACTCTATTAATTTTATCATGCTAGAAGGCGACGTTCGATATTCCAAATATCTTTGAACGCTTAGGACTTAATATAAAAAATTGAGGGGTTTGTTATTAATTTGTCTCATCTTGTTTAAGCTGGCATTACATATATATATAAAATACGCGTTATATTAATGAACATGCTGCAAGCATGTTTGCATAATATATAATATATATAGTATAAGCATGCACATATAGAATACTATATTCTACCCGAATTGATTATGGACTTTTATTATAGTTTGGTTCACTAGAGCCACCAAGTGAACCAAAAGGTCAAACCCTAGGGGTGCAAGAAATAATATTTAAATATAAGTATTACATTTAAACACAGGCTCCATTACAAACGGGTCTTCAAGCGCTCCTTGCTCCTTGATCTCCAATTTTCAAAATTAATTCTAACTATTCCTATTACAAAACTATTTAAAATAAATAGAAACCTTGATCGTGATCGAGGGAAGTACATAGGAGGAGATAGAATTTACATCGAGAAAAATTAGAGAAGGCAGAAACGCAGACCCCATTTAATAAAATTCATACATTCATGCATCCAACTAAAATAAAATCAATCACATTGGTTGATAGTCCATAATCAATCCCATTTCTTATCATACATACATCATCATATGCATCGATAAATAACATTCATCTCATGAATAATAAACATTTAATATATATATTGATATCATTTAATGGGCAAATTTAGTTAGTATAAAATCTAATTTTTGAATCAAAATAAACTCCTTTATTTTAATCCAAATTTAAATCAAAATAAAACTATTTTATTTTAATTTATCCAATTTTGAATAAAATAAACTATTTTATTTTAATCAAAATAAACTCCTTTATTTTAATTAATTATGGAATCCAATTCCAAGTAAAAAAAAATCCTTTACTAAAGGAAACACGGATTCTCTTTCTTATTCACAAATAAACTCTTTTATTTTGAATAATATTAAATCTTATTTCATATCTAAATAAACTCCTTTATTTAAAGAAATACGGATTCTCTTTCTATTCATAAATAAACTCTTTTATTTTGAATAATATGAAATCTTATTTCATATCTAAATAAACTCTTTTATTTAAGGAAAGATGGATTCACTTTTACATTCACAAATAAACTCTTTTATTTTGAATAATATGAAATCTTATTTCATATCTAAATAAACTCCTTTATTTAAGGAAACATGGAATCCAATTTCAACTCTAATTAGTTATCATGGAATCCAATTCCAACTCTAATTAGTTAATATGAAATTTAATTTTAAAATTAAAATAAACTTTTATTTTAAGATTAAAATAAACTTTTATTTTAAAATTAAAATAACTTTTATTTTAATTATAAAATCATATAAATCATTAAATATATATATATATATAGGATTTAAGTAACTTATCTATATAAGTTACATATCTCCTGCTCCTTTATTTGATTCACGTGAATAGCCAAAAAGGTGATCAATATATATATAATATAATATATAAACCATACATAATAAGGGAAGTGCAAATTCCCATTTGTAACATTTTATTTAAAAAGCATCACCTGTAACTTTTAAGCTGGTGCCGTGAATCACTTCCCTTAATTGTGGGCCACGTGGAAACATGTTTTAAAGAATCATATCCATGAATCATGAATAACCCACGGATTAGCGAACGAAAAAAAAAAACAGGATTCACAATTATTATTTTTTAATTAAATTTTATACAATAAAATTATGCCCAATTAAATTGTTCTAAACACATATCAATATACATATCAAATTAAAATAATTAATAATTCGCATAAAGGTTTGGCTCTGATACCACTGTTATGTTTGTAATATTCATGAACGCAATCAAATTGCAAAAATAAGCGGAAACGTGTAAAAATCAGAGTTTAAAATTTTACAAACCATATACCTGGATCACCCTTTATGCACAATTATTAATTAAACGAAAAATGAAGAACAAGAATCATACCCTTGAAGATCCGAACTTCCTCAGGTACAAGTTCACCTCCAATCATTTTCGCGTTCAACTTGAATCCACCGGGTTTGGTTCCTTCCTTTGATCAACGTTAGCCACCCAAGTGTTTGGCCTCTAGAGGTGATCCACCAAGGAAGAAGAAGGATTCAAAAAGATGGGTATTTGGCTCAAACCCTAGTTTTCTATGTCTATAGAAAAGAACGTAGTCTCCAACTTTTGGAATTGCGTATCTTTTGATATCTGATATAAGACTCCTCTTATAAAGATATCAGGTAACCTTATTTAATAAAATAAGGTATTATTTAATTAAACTCTTTTAATTAAATGGGCTCCCTAATCTTATTAGGGATAATTAATTAAACTCCTTTAACTAATTTTCCTCCTAATCCTATTTAGGAATAAATGAGAGTACTTATATTAAATTAATTTCTAAACTCTTTTAGAAATTAAAATAATAATAATAATTGTAATAATATTAATAAGACTCCTCTTATTAATTTATATTTAATATTTCTAAAATATTAAATAATAAATATTAAGCTATTTAATTTATTCTATCACCATAGATTAAATTAAATATACATTTTATATTATTACGATTATGCCATTAACTTCTTAAATAATTATTCTTTCTTTTATGGTGTGACCCTTTAGGTTCTCCATATTAAACCTAGGTTGTGAATAAATCAATTAGAACATATCTAATCTTATTTAAATAAATAAATTAAATAATTAATTTATTTAAATAAATAATATTTATTCTCTGATAGGGATAAGCCTCCTAGCGATCAACGACTTTTCGGATAATATAGATTTCAACATTAATCATAAAAGAACCTTTGAGTAAATAGTTACCGTGACAATTCAATCCTTCCACCATACAATGTCCCAATTAAATATAAGGCATGGAATTCATGTTAAGTCTTATTTTATTTAATTATATGTATTTCGACTCTTAAATGCACAACTCAAATAATGCAAATTAGAAACTCCTTTCTAATTTCATTCCTTCGCCAAGGACTCTTGGGTTGTCATTTATCGAATCACATAGGATATTTCTCTCTTTTATTAGAAGTGGTAGATTCTTTATTGATCATACATTATCTCCATATACAACTTATTATACCCAATCATACCCTTTGATATACCCTAAGGGTCTTAAGGAATAAGTCAAAGTATAACTCATCATACATAAGATACTATGATGATCTCAAGTCCAAGGATTACTTGTATTACTATCACTACTGAGAATTCTATTGATGAGCAAATAAAACTCCATTAGGTATTCCTTAGCGAGCCGCGTTCGGTGAACTTATTCTCTAATAAGCACCTACATACTTGCTTTAGTGTCTCCACACAAATGATCATGAGATCAATCATCCTCATCCAATGAGCAAGCAACGTATGTACCAATCTATCCGGATTCACTAATCCCCAATTTAGTAATCCAACGATTGGGAACTATTTTAGTTTTAAGCTTTCTAAGAATTTAGATCTCATTAGAATGATCATCATCATTATTCTAAAAGCATTGCTTAAAACTATGGGTTTATCACATATTATAAAACAACATCATGTAGATAATTAAAAGCCTTTAATAAATTAGTACTTTTTATTAATAAATGAATAAGATTGTTACAAAGTATATGCTTTATCATCAAACATGATTGGCTTGTGTGCATACTACTTTCAACGTCCGCGTCTCCAAATTTAACTCCGAACTCAAATTCAATTTTTAATAACATTTATTCATTATTATTATAATTCACAATATTAACAACCAGATCGTTCCCAGGAAAGATGGGGTTTTTCGATGGGGTTTTTCGATAAGGATTTCTCCTTATTGGCGCGCAATTAGGTGACCAAACCTCTCCTTAACAGAACTTCTAGACATTGTTAATTATGCAAATAATAATATGAATAACTTATCATCTCAATTATTGATTTAATAATATTAAATATTGTAACAATAATTGAAAAAAACTGAGTGACTTCTCACGTAAGCATCAATAATCAATATCGTGTGCTACTGTGCAACCACGCGTATTACTGTACTTTTATCATCGATTATTTTATGACAACTTGCTTACTTTGAATTTTTTCACATATCACCTTTAACTTTAACTTTTTATTAATTTAACCATTTACTAAATAAAATAATTATAAAAAAATTGAATACTTTCATTTCATAAAATTCGGGGTCTCACAGTAACCCTTCATCCTAAACACACTAAAAATCTCAAGCATTCCTACTGCAATATTGTGAGTATTTCTTTTGAGTATAAGAATACTTTGAGCGTAGCTTTTAGTGCAAGATTTTCTCAGGATAATATCCGATATTCCATGTTAGATCTAGTTTCTACTACGGTAAAGGATATTTATTTTTTCGTAAAGGATGCTATTTTCTTTCAGTACTCGTAAATGATATTATTTACTTCTATACTCGTAAGAGATATAATTTTTTTCATACTCCATATTATGTAAGTGATATTATTTAAATATTCCTAAATTTAAATATACTATGGTAAGTATTGCTTCTATAATTCCTGAAATGATTAGAAATTCCTTAAGGTTTGCGCTTAGTCTAATATCATTTCACTGGAATATTGGTCTGAACTTTCTTATAAAATTTTAATCTTTTCATGTCCGGGTACTAATCATGGGTACTATTTATATGGTACTATTCATACGGTACTATTCATGAGTATTGTTCACAACAGAATTTAATTTTCTATTCTATCCAAATTATTTTTGATACATGAATATCATTCTTGAATTTTACTCCATAGTTAGTTATCATGTTGACAATTTGGACATTTCGAACTCTAGATAAATTGAATTATAAATCTCTAATATTTATCCTTGATCTCACTTGATTGATTCTTTATATCATTGTCATCATCCTCATGCTTATATTGTGTTGAAAGTCATCTTTGGCCCGTAGTGCAAAGATGTGTTGTTGATTGGTATGATTATTACCAGGAATTGTGTATTGGTATAATCATGAACTTTAATGTTACAGATAAAGGTTTGTGGTGAAAGTCCTCTTTGGTCCGTAGTGTATAGATGGGCAGGTGTTTGACATGATCATGACCAATGGTGATACAAAAGATTATCTTTGGCCCGTAGTGCATAGATAATTCGTTGATTAGAAATAATTATTGATTGGTGTTATAGGGATAAAATATTGATGATGGACTTTTAAATCATAAAAGATAGTAGACATCATGCTCTACTTTATTCTTCTAATGGATTGTTGTTTCCGATGTAATTGTTGATCTAACACTTGTTGTCTATTGTATTCTATCATATTTTTCCCTGTTGAAGACTAAGGATAATTTGTTCTACATTATCTTAGTAATAATATTCTTTATTGGGATAGTTGAGCTCACTCTTTTCCTTTTGGTTCCATTGCTCTTTTCATGAGGCGAGAATGTAGCTGGGACTAGTCAGGGAGTGGAGTAAAGGTCCAAGATGGTTATTATAGTCATCCTCACTATTTTGTAAAATAGTGTGACAATAATTGTAATGAGGACTTTATTTGAGTTTGGATATTGTCAGATAATATTTGTATTGAAACTCACAACTTATGTTTTATCGTATTTTACTATTGAACTCTATCAATCAAGTAGCACGTAATCTTTATCGTGAGTCCGTAACCTCCAAAAGTGGTTATTTGCAAGGGTGAGCTCGACAGCCCAACAATTCTAACAGTTTTCATGCATCACATAGCATATAATAACATACTCAGTTCATGCATTCACAATCAATTAATATTTACTACGCATATTACTTCTCACATAACAGACATAGAGGTTTACTTCACAAGCATATCATCAAAGATCAACTTTCAAACTTTATACATATCTCATATGCATTTCATATATATACATCAACATTCTCATAGCATAATATAGCTCAACTAACAGTTATAGAATTCTTATATCAAATAGGAACTGAAAGACTTGCCTGATTCGTAGTTTATCAACTACGACTAATTAACTACTTAAAGCTTATCTGCATTGCGTGTATTCCAACATAGTTATATAATCATGGATTCATATCCATCAGTCATGTATTTCATATTCTCTTAATATAATAATAAATATTACATCATTTCCTAACTAGGTTTGTAAAACCTTCATTTCGCTTTCTCATCATACTCTTAGAATAGCTAGGTGTGTATAGGCATACCTTAATCACTCATACTTGACATCAAAATTCATATATATATATATATATATATATATATATATATATATATATCACACACTTGACTAGCTATGTGTTCGACACATATTTAAAGTTTATAGGTACGCGATATACATCGTTCTTACATTTTGCAAACTTTAATAAAATTTAACAAATTTGGGTTTTATAAAACCATTACTTGTTCATATACTTAAATCATCACTCAAGTCAAGTATTATAACTTTAGACATCCATACCTATATGTTTTAAGGTCTATATCAAAGTTAAAATAATCGAGCATCAACTGCTTGGCAATAGCATATTGCTGCATGATTTAATTCTGGGATGGTAGCAATTGCTACTGATCCCCCGCCGAACCAAAGTTGAGTATTTATTTTATGGTTTCATCTGGGTTCTTAGCATGCATGACTGTTAACACATAACTTATCCACATATTAAGAGGTCTTAGCCCAATTTGGGTGTCTCTTGTGTTTACTTTAAGCTGTTTTCACACTTTAAAGACTTACTTGAAAATTTCCAACAAGGCTAAGTAGGTTCATGTACAAGGAATGAACTACATTAACCGTTTCATCACATAAAGACGTTAAACGCCTATAATACGTATGCTTATATTTATTCAACTCATTACTATAGTTCATCATTTGAGAACTCATTACAATTCATACTCGCACGACTTATATGGTGTCTAGCTAGATGAGCACACATGTAAGCCATGTTTATAAAAACTTAGTTTCGCAAGGCATTCAAGTTCACTTTTAAAAGTCATTCTAGGCCAAGTTAAAGCAACTAGGTGCAACTTTAAATCTCATTTCATAGCTAACTAAGACATGTATGTATGTTATCACGTTTAGAACTTTAAGTACATAAGTTACTTTAAGTTCGTTCTCAAAGTTTTAAGTTTTCTTTAGAAATCATTTTCAACTAAGCTATTGTAAGTTGATAATAAGTAAAGCAACTTTAAATCACTTCTCATGCTTTGGTATACTCATAACTCAACAATATGTATGTGTTAAAATATCATAACTTCAAAGACTCGAGGTTCGTCAATATTCATTTTCAAAACTCCAAGTTTCTTTTCAAAACACATACTAAATCATGCTAAAGCATTCCATTAGGAGTAAGTTAATCTTATATGTCATGTCTATTATCATGCATATTTATGTTTTATCACTTAGAATAACATATTCCATCGTCGGGAGCACTATACTTGCGTATGTGCTTGTCCGACGCCCTCCGATCGCCTTCAATTACGTAACAGTCACAAATATGGACATTTTACCCCTCTTAACGACTTCAAATCAAAAAACTTAAAGTGAAAGTTGTAGTTCTATACTTTCTAGTTCCGGATCATCTTGAATCGCCTCAATCGGGGTCCGTATAAAAAAGTTATTGCCGTTTTAGAGGAGTTAGAAATGACAATTTCAATATAGAATTGTTCTTTATCATATGTGAACTAACTGATCACTAGTCAGATATTTGTTTCAGATAAAATCAGTTCTGAAGTTTGGAGATTTATCTTCTACTTTGGAAGTGGAGTCTTAGAAAGATATAAACATCCAGCTTTGCTACGGTTATTTATACATTAAACATTACAATATAAATCCCCAAGACCCCAAACTTTATTAGTTTCAAATCTTCGAGAACCTTCACATAATACCTAAATCAATATCCCATCGATATAAACATAAACCATTTATACATATTATACTATCCCCAAAAGTTATTATCATACATTTACAAAGTTATTATAAATACATTAATATAAATTTATGCATATATAATCCAAAGAGGACTTATCTTTGACTTTTCTCCTATCCGACGATTTGTCCTAATCTGCAATGTTTATCATGATATAGCAAGGGTGAGCAACAATTTTGCCCAACAAGTATAAGTTCAATTAAGGATATATCATGATTGAAAGAATTGAACAATAAGCTAGCTAACTTTCTACAATATATACATTGTGAAAGAGCATGAATAAATTTTCATAGCTGAATGAATAATGAACATGAATAAATCAACTAGACCAAATGGTAATGAAGGTGATCAGCCTTTCATACTTGATGAATACATGCATGATGTGCACAGAGTGTAATCAATAATTCATAGACATGGTATAATCAAGAATGATTAACCCCAAGCATATTTCAAAAATATCAACTCGAGATCGAAGTTAGAGAACTTTCTGTATCATTGATTTCACATTACACAACCTATATCGCTTCATTCTCAAGACCTAATATAGATAATACCGATCTCCAAATATTAGAATAATATCATCATAGTATAAGTACTGTTAAATACAATTATAATATAACCTAACAAATTACCACATAATCCTATCATCTATAAAATACCTAAAATTTTGATCAAGTCAAACTATTTCAAACCGAGTTGAATTTAAGATAATTTTCGACATCCCGACGATGGCCTAATGGATAATTCATGAGTCTAATTTCCATAAGACTTTGCCTAAATGCTTTACATTTACCTTAGATAATTTCATTTTCAACAAAATATTTTCAACGACTTATAATAATTTTTAGATAATTATTATCATTTATCATGATTTTTCAATCATTAATATCATATTAATATGAATTAAATACTACTTAATTCCATTATCATTAATATTTATTTCATATCAAATATTAATGAAATACATATCATAATATTATAATATATTTATAATATTTCAAAGTATTTTTAATACCATAAAATCATATTTATATAATTTTTAAACAGCTTAAATCCATTATTCGATAATTGTCATTAATATTAAAATATTAGTGTTTTCATGAAAAATATCAAAAGTTATATTTTATAACTTAAAATATTTTCTAACCCTTAAATCATTTTTATATGATTTTTAAAACATTAATTTAATTTTCCATAATTTATTTAATATATTTATTAAATAAATCCATTATCATTAATATTAATTTATTAATAAAATTCATCACAAAATATTAAAAGTCATTAAAATAACTTAAAATATTTCCTTACACTTTAATATAATTTCAAATGATTTTTAAAGTATTAAAATCATTTTTAAGTAATTTATTTAATATAATAATTAAATAAATTAACTATCATTAATATTTAAAAATATTAAAATATTAATGAAATATATTCCAAATTATTAAAAACCCATTTTTAGGCTTTAAAATAATTTTTACAAATTTATTATGAATTTCTAATATTTATTTTCTATTTATTCTATAATTTTCGTTTAAAGTTGGGGTCCTCCACAGAAACACTTGTAGATAGTAATCTACAAGTCCGATTTGGCCCCATTTGGTATCGTTAGAACCGTGACTTCCCGAGCTACGTTTTAGGCTCAAGAAACGGTCCATTTGGCCAAGTATAGCACCCTGAAAACAGGCCACTACCGACTAACCATTACATGCCTTGTAAACATTTTCAATTTTGGAGTCTTTTACAGAAACGCTTGTATTACGAGATCCACAACTCCGATTGAGGCCCAATAAGACTCGTTGGATCCGTATCTTCTTGAACTACAGTTTTCAGTTATCAAACACCAAATTCCAATCTGTCTAGGTCCCGGAAATCAGGTCCAAAGTGACTGGTCCACAAGGTTTTCTTCAACAGTTGGTTCATTTTCCAGATTTGGGGTCCTTAACGGAAATGCTTATAAAACAAAATCTACAAATCGGATTTAGGTCCAATAGGTGTCGTTGGATTCGTATTTTACCGAACTACAATTTTCATGTATCAAACATCCATTTTGGTTCTGTTTTGGTCCCGAAAAAATGGATAGAAGTGACTGATCAATAGCTTATGTTCAGCAGTTAGGGTAGTTTGGGATTTAATTCATAACTTGTTCATTTCTTAACATATTTGAGTGATTCCAAAGGGGTTTTTCCCTTAACTCATGTATCTAGCATGTTAACATGTTTTAAACCATTAATCATATGATCCCAAAGAATCTAACATAAAAATATATATAACATACAAATGAAAGCTTTTTCTTAAACCTTTTGGTACAAAACTTGATTTTCTCACTTTGGATCTAACTTTTGATTTCAAAAATACTTTGATACACATATAAAATACCAATACTCATGTAAATCATGAGTTTTTAATGATCCAAAATAAAAGTTGCTTGGTTCATAAAGATCTAACAAAAGAGAGCACAAAAATTGTAAATTTTCAATTTCTTACCTTTTTCTTCTTGCAAGCCTTCTTGATTTTTTTTCTCCTTTCTTCTTTTTCTCCATCAATGACAACCTTCTTCCTCTTATTCTCTCTTCTTCTCTTTGTTCTTAGTTTAGACTTAGGTTTAGAAATCTAACATAACTTAGTGTATATACAATTATACATATAACACATATAATTATAGAATATGTAACTCCCAATATAATTACATATACTAATTATCAATTTAATATATAAGTTACAAAATTAGAAATTTAAAAGCCCTAAGGCTTGTTTGGCAAAACCATATTATTTTAAAATCAGGTTTTAATAGTTAAGGTCTTGTTTGGGTAAAACAGGTTTAAAACAAAAGTAAGGTTTTATTTGGGAAAACAGTTATAAAAACTCTTTTAATAGATCCTTTAACACATATTCTTAATGTTATCATTTAATTAATTAAATCTTAACATTAAATTAATTAATTAAAAGTTTAACATCAATTAATCATATAAAATTGTCACATTATAATTACTCGCTAATTATAACTTCATGTAACAATTACCACATCACTACATTATCTCAATTAAATTAAAACTATAACATAAAATCATTACATATTAATTAAATATTAAATAATCATTTAATTAATATAATACATTTAATTACATTACTCCATATTAATCAAATAATCTCAATAAATAATTCAATTAAAATATTTATTTACTTCAATAAATATTAAATTAACATTTAAATTCTCTTCACATCAATTCACATATTTCACAATATATAACACATATACACATATACTGCATTTTAAATATCTTAAAGTAAGAATTTTATTTATTAAATTCTCATTTATTAATTCTTAAAAATTCGGATGTCACAAACAATAGTTGATTTTATAAGGATTCCGTCCCTCTAATCAACGAAACCTCCCTTACTCAGTTTTTTTCAAAATCTCTTTCACAATTATCGTTGAATAACTTCAACACGTTAACTTAGCAAAAGGTTATATATATATATATATATATATATATATATATATATATATATATATATATATATACTTCATTCATTTCTTTAACAACTTTTAGGTTTTATTACATAACCTTCAATTAAACACAGTCACATATCAAATATTATATATTCATTAACCCATTCATTTCCTTTTCTAAGGATCGTTATCAGAAACACTCGGGATATTACATACATCATATACGATGTTATAAAAATATGCGGAATAACTTAAAATTTTTCAATCTCCTTTAAAAATAAATCTTTTATTGATATCTTAAATTGAATCAATTACATATCCTTGAATCAAATTATGTTATGATTCATTTTATTCAAATTACTGTATAAATCTTTACATCTCGATTCGAATTCCTCTATGTATCACATAGTACACCTTAACATGTATTACACATCGTAAACTACTATAATGTACATCTCCTAGAACCTAAACATGGTTCAAGAGCATATATTTAAATAAATAAATCAATCTCCTTCGATTACTATTGAACTCTATCAATCAAGTAGCACGTAATCTTTATCGTGAGTCCGTAACCTCCAAAAGTGGTTATTTGCAAGGGTGAGCTCGACAGCCCAACAATTCTAACAGTTTTCATGCATCACATAGCATATAATAACATACTCAGTTCATGCATTCACAATCAATTAATATTTACTACGCATATTACTTCTCACATAACAGACATAGAGGTTTACTTCACAAGCATATCATCAAAGATCAACTTTCAAACTTTATACATATCTCATATGCATTTCATATATATACATCAACATTCTCATAGCATAATATAGCTCAACTAACAGTTATAGAATTCTTATATCAAATAGGAATTGAAAGACTTGCCTGATTCGTAGTTTATCAACTACGACTAATTAACTACTTAAAGCTTATCTGCATTGCGTGTATTCCAACATAGTTATATAATCATGGATTCATATCCATCAGTCATGTATTTCATATTCTCTTAATATAATAATAAATATTACATCATTTCCTAACTAGGTTTGTAAAACCTTCATTTCGCTTTCTCATCATACTCTTAGAATAGCTAGGTGTGTATAGGCATACCTTAATCACTCATACTTGACATCAACATTCATATATATATATATATATATATATATATATATATATATATCACACACTTGACTAGCTATGTGTTCGACACATATTTAAAGTTTATAAGTACGCGATCTACATCGTTCTTACATTTTGCAAACTTTAATAAAATTTAACAAATTTGGGTTTTATATAACCATTACTTGTTCATATACTTAAATCATCACTCAAGTCAAGTATTATAACTTTAGACATCCATACCTATATGTTTTAAGGTCTATATCAAAGTTAAAATAATCGAGCATCACCGCCTCACATGGCGTGAATCATATGCTGCAATTTGGCTCAGGATGGATGGCGCAACTACTTGGTCCCCCGCCGCACTAAAAAGTTGAGTATTTATTTTATGGTTTCATCATCGGGTTCTTAGCATGCATGACTGTTAACACATAACTTATCCACATATTAAGAGGTCTTAGCCCAATTTGGGTGTCTCTTGTGTTTACTTTAAGCTGTTTTCACACTTTAAAGACTTACTTGAAAATTTCCAACAAGGCTAAGTAGGTTCATGTACAAGGAATGAACTACATTAACCATTTCATCACATAAAGACGTTAAACGCCTATAATACGTATGCTTACATTTATTCAACTCATTACTATAGTTCATCATTTGAGAACTCATTACAATTCATACTGCATACGATTTATATATGGTGTCTAGCTAGATGAGCACACATGTAAGCCATGTTTATAAAAACTTAGTTTTGCAAGGCATTCAAGTTCACTTTTAAAAGTCATTCTAGGCCAAGTTAAAGCAACTAGGTGCAACTTTAAATCTCATTTCATAGCTAACTAAGACATGTATGTATGTTATCACGTTTAGAACTTTAAGTACATAAGTTACTTTAAGTTCGTTCTCAAAGTTTCAAGTTTTCTTTAGAAATCGTTTTCAACTAAGCTATTGTAAGTTGATAATAAGTAAAGCAACTTTAAATCACTTCTCATGCTTTGGTATACTCATAACTCAACAATATGTATGTGTTAAAATATCATAACTTCAAAGACTCAAGGTTCATCAATATTCATTTTCAAAACTCCAAGTTTCTTTTCAAAACACATACTAAATCATGCTAAAGCATTCCATTAGGAGTAAGTTAATCTTATATGTCATGTCTATTATCATGCATATTTATGTTTTATCACTTAGAATAACATATTCCATCGTCGGAGCACTATACTTGCAGATGTGTTGTCCGACGCCCTCCGATCGCCTTCAATTACGTAACAGTCACAAATATGGACATTTTACCCCTCTTAACGACTTCAAATCAAAAAACTTAAAGTGAAAGTTGTAGTTCTATACTTCCTAGTTCCGGATCATCTTGAATCGCCTCAATCGGGGTCCGTATAAAAAAGTTATTGCCGTTTTAGTAAAACATGTCTGGTCAGATTATCTCAACATTTGTAAGTCAGACTACCCCCTACCGGGGCAGGGGTTTTGCACTATAATAGCCCACCGGGGCGGGGGTACCTTCTGCAGTTCGCGAACAAACATTGCTGAAAGCTAAATTAGGCCTAAAAACTCCTTTCTAACCTTCATAACTTGAGTTATGCATATCCAAATTAATAAGTTTTTGATTCTATGGATTCGAAATTCATAGAACTATAACATACTAGAATTATAACAATTTACAGAAAACCTAACTAACCTAAATCTTGACTCAAAACTCATGTTCATACTAAATTTTTATGTTTTGACAAATTTAGCGAATCCGTTTCTAAACCAAATTGATCCGTTTAACTTTTGTTTTTTATGTTTTTAACTGTATTAACAATATCTAACAATAATTCATGGATTACAACAATCCTTAGCCATCAATTTTGTGACTTAAAGTAAGTATTTCATGATATTACTAAGAAATTGCAAACATAGGAATTAAGAGCATATATGTTAGTGTTATTACCTCTTGCTGGCTTGAATTCGCTAATTATAGCTCTTCAATTCTCCCATTTCTCTCAATCCTACTAACCTTCCATAACCCATTTTCTCAAACAACTCAACCAACGGGAATTGAGAAGGAGGAGTCCCTATTTATAGGGAAATCATTGTCCATACAATGATTTTGCCCAAAGATTGAAACTAAGAGGAAGAAGAAGCCAATGGGCAATAAAGGGTTGGTTACCTGCTCCTTCCTCTCCATTCTTCACTTCATCATCACCCTATCTAACCATTGCTGAGCTTAAGCAATAGAAGAGTAGGCCATTGACCTATTACACGGCTGGTTATTATTTGAGACATTGATATTAGGACAAGTAATATTACTTCCTTACTTATTAGTAAAATGATCCCCATCATACTAAAGTTAATTCCTTTTGGGCCTATTAAATCAATTATAATGACTTAACATTATTACATTAAATTAAGTTATGGGCACATACACACACATATATATGTACCTACTCACATATAGGAAGTATACTTATATTTTAAATATACACCAATATAATTTTATATCCCATGTACATTGGGCTAATCCAAATAATATTTTAATTAGGCTAAATATAAATCAGTTGGGTACTCTCAACCCATTATTCCCTATTACACTTTAATATCACAATGATTATTACCAATCATCTATTATCTTTTCATTAATTCTCTTTTAATATTTCTAGTTAAACCTTTAGTCTGATTTAACTTTAATACTCATGCCCTTTATTTAAGATAACCATTTTCCTTAAAATAATTAATATGTACAATACCAATTTATTATACTATAATTCTTCAATTCCTTTTCTTCCACAAATTATCCCAACACATTTCAGTTTGCCATAATTTAATTATTAACTTAATGCTCAAATCTCCAACCAATATTTATTTATTATTATATTGGTTTTCTTCTATATCCTTCACTTATTTTCCATTATAATCTTTCACATATTAAATCCTTTCATATATTATCATATTACGTAATATATGAAAATACCAAAATTAATTAACATAATCATTTCATTCTCTTCATGTAAAGCACATATAATAATTCACCATTTTACTTAAGTGAATTACTCCTTTCATTTAATTTACTATCACGCCACTGCCACAGAAGGCTTTAATACTCAAATTATATTATTCCATAATATAATTTTTAACTTAATTTAAGTTAACCAATTTTTATTCTTGTTTAGTTAATTTCCATAACTAACTCTCATTCAATTCATGCTTTGCTATCTCAATCCATTCATGTACACTATAAATATCAAATATGACCCATATAATAACATATTAGCCACTAATATACAATTCCTATAGTTCAGATTACACAACTCATCAGATTACACAAACTCATTCTCGAATCGTTCTACGCACCAGAGCTAGCTGCTACCGGTCTTAAGCTTGAGAGAGAGTGCCATCGCGCATACCACCTTAAGTTAGGACGCAAACATGTTATGCTTCAACAGAAATAGAACTTAACTCGCAAATCCTTTAACATACTACCTGTGACAACCCGAATTTTTATAAGTTATTAAAATAGGAATTTAATAATTAAACTTCTTATTATGAGATATTTTGAGTTTGAGTATGTATATATACGTGCTATATATTTTGAAATATGTGATCTGGTGTGAAGATATATATATATATATATATATATATTCATATATTTGGAAAGTGAGGTTTAATAGTTAAGTTAACTATTAAAGAAATTAAATGAATTTGGTAATTATTTTAAATATTTATGAATTAAATAAATATTTTAAATAATTTATTTATTGAGAAAAATAAATAATTTATGAAATTGTGGTATAATAATTTAGTTACGTGTGTATGATAATTAAATTAAAGCAAAGGTAAATTTTATTCTTTGAAGATTTAATTTAATGAATTAATTAAATTAAATGAGTTGTTTAATATTAAAGAAAATAAGTAAATTAAATAAAGCGTTGTTTAAATCTAATTTATTAATTAAATTAGATATAAGATTATTTATTAATCATCAGAAGAATTATAATAAAAATTATAATTATTATTGTAAGTTATGTAAAATGGTTACAGGTGTAACAAATAAAAACTATATAATATAATATTATTAAAATAAACTAGTGGGGGATAATTGTGTGTAGCCAAACAAGGCCTTGTGGCCTTTGGCTTATTGTAATTGAAGTAGACGTATTATTTTGCTAACAGAAGGATACGTGAGTGAAAGCCATATTCTTCGCATCTTCTTTCTAAGGCTAAATAGAAGAGAGAGAGAGAGAGAGAGCTTGATGAGGAAGAGAGAAAATACAGTGGTTTGAGAGAGGGTTTTATGAGATTATCAAAAAGAGGAAGAAGGATTGCTAAAGCTTGTGACCATCTTGTAAAGAAATCAAGCATTGAAGGTATAAAAACCTAAGTTTATGTTCTAAATTTCTAATATTGGATTGTGTGAATTCGATATTATAATGGTTAAAATTAGTTTATGTAATCAATTGGTTGTTATCTATACATGATTGTAGTAAGAGAGTTCATGTAAAATGGGTTTGAAGAAGAGAACTGAAAATTAGTGTGTATTCATATGTTATGGCTTAAGAAAGTATGAAATTTTATGTCTAATATGTGTTATAATCTGTAAATTGGTATTGGATTATGTTAGTATGTGAAGAAACGAAAACAACGAAAGTTAAACGGACCAATTTGGTTGAGAAACAAATTCGAAGTGAATAAATTCGCTAAATATGTTTAAAACATGAACATTGAATTGGAACCCTTAAAATGATTTGTTAATATGTTTGAAGTTTTATAATTATTCTCTAGATGAGTAGCTAAGAGTTTAACGAGTCCAACGAATCAAAAACCAACTAATTCGGACTTAAAACGAAAAAGATATGTCCAAAACTGTTTTTGTGCAAAGCCAGGCGCGGGCGCGCAGCTGGAGCTGGACGTTGGCATGGGCGCGCGGTATTGGTGAGCAAAAGGGGTGCGCCCGCGCCCCATGTGTGCTGAATGTGACTGCTTTGACATGTTTTGGTAAAACGGCCATAACTTTTTCATACAAACTCGGATTGAGGTGATTCAAGATGATCCGGAACGAGGACGAATAGACCTACATCTTTTGTTCTTTAAGTGTTTCAATTTGAGGTCATTAGAAAGGGTAAAAACAGTCATATTTATGACTATTATGTAATCAGAGGCAATCGGAGGGCGTCGGGCATGCACGTATGCAAGTGTAGTGCTCTTGACGATAAAAGATGTTGTTCTAAGTTATAGAACATGAATATTATGAAGTATAATGATGCTTAACATTAATAAATGATATATTATATAAGTTGTATAAACATACTAAGCACACACAAGAGAGCCAAATTGGGCGTGTGATGAATAAACGTCGAAACGTCGTGATAAGTGATAATGAACATAAAAAGTGTCTTAAGTCAAATGAAATAGATATTATAAAATATGAAATGGGTTTAATATAAAACCAATAATGATTCCTAGCAAGATTTAAGAACTTGAATGAATTTCGAATATTACATAAGTCGAAAAAGTTAACACAATCAAATTGAACATTGTGTATTTATGATAGGAAGGGTTATGAGACGTAAATTAAAGTTTACATTACAACTACTATGCGTTGCTATGTGACTAATAGTTAATGTGAATGATTATATAATTGTGTAAGGCACGTGAAGTGCAGATATCTGTAAGCTGTTAAACTGTTATTGGTAAATAACGATCAAGGCAAGTCTTTCAGTTCCTATTTGCTATGTGAATTTGATTGTTCTAAATCTTTATTGCAAAGAGCATGATGTGTTATATATATGTTGAATGTATGAAATGTTAAAGTCAATTTATGACTACGTTAATTGACTAAAGCATGCTGATTGAGTAAGGAACTCAATCTTTATACTTGTTATATGAATTGTAGCATGTATGTTATGTTAGTCCGATGTTTATAAGATATATGTTGAGCATGTTATTATGTGGTACATGATGCATGAAAACTGTTAGATTTTGTTGGGCTGTCGAGCTCAACCTTGCAAATAACCACTTTTGCAGGTTCAAGATTCAAGGTAAAGTTATGTGTTACTTGAAAGACGTGTATCAGATGTGATACTTGAAGATTTATACACTTTGGTTGTGTTATTATTATTTGAACCATGTTTAAGGTTTCGAATAATGTATTAATGTTGAATTGTAATATCGTTTTGTGATGTAAACTATTGTAGTATTAAAATGATTCTGAGATATTTAGATGTAAAGGTTGAAGGTTTTGGGAACGAGGATAGTTTGTAATAGAAAATTTTAATTATTTCGCAAATTTCAATGGTTGTATTATCGATTAATGATGTAAAATTAGAGGTTGAATGTATTATTAATGTCCGAAGTCGAGAATTAAATGTTAGGTTTGTAATATTCAAGAACGCAATCAAATTGCATAAAAAGTGCGGAAACGTGTAAAAATCAGAGTTTAAAAATTTTACAAACCATATACCCGGATCACCCTTTATGCACAATTATTAATTAAACGAAGAATAAGAAATTATGAAATCATACCCTTGAAAGAAACGAGCCTCGTGCACGAAGTTCACCTCCTTTCGCATGATCACCTTGAATCCACCGGGTTTGGTTCCTTCCTTTGATCAATGTAAGCCACCCAAGTGTATGGCCTCTAGAGGTGATCCACCAAGGAATAATAATGATTTAAGAAGAAGGGATATTGGCTCAACCCTAGTTTTTCCTATCTCTATAGAAAAAGGGCGTACTCTCCAACAAATTGGAATTATGTCATATGTTGTAAAAGTCAACAACCCCCATCACCCATAATAAGACTCCTCTTATTTATAGATGTGGGCAACCCACCTTAACAATTAAGGAATTGGGTTTTATTTAATTAATTAAATTCTTTTAATTAATTAAGCTCCCTAATCTTATTAGGGATAATTAATTAAATTCCTTTAACTAATATTCTTTCCTAATCCAATTAGGAATAAATGAGAGTACTTATATTAAATTAATTCTAAACTCTTTTAGAAATTAAAATAATAATAATTGTAATAATATTAATAAGACTCCTCTTATTAATTTATATTTAATATTTCTAAAATATTAAATAATAAATATTAAGCTATTTAATTTATTCTATCACCATAGATTAAATTAAATATACTTAACATATTATTTACGATTATGCCATTAACTTCTTAAATAATTATTTTCCTTTTATGGTGTGACCCTTTAGGTTCTCCATATTAAACCGGTTGTGAATAAATCAATTAGAACAATTTAATTTTATTTAAATAAATAAATTAAACAATTAATTTATTTAAATAAATAATATTTATTCTACAATAGGATAAGCCTCTCCTAATGATCAACGACTTTCCGGATAATATAGATTTCAACATTAATCATAAAAGAACCTTTGAGTAAATAGTTACCGCATAATTCAATCCTTCCACCATACAATGTCCCAATTAAATATAAGACATGGAATTATCGTTAAGTCTTATTTTATTTAATTATATGTATTTCGATCCTTAAATGCACAACTCAAATAATGCAAATTAGAAACTCCTTTCTAATTTCATTACGCCTCGCCAAGGACTACTGGGTTGTCATTTATCGAATCACATAGGACATTTCTCTTCTTTTATTAGAAGTGGTAGATTCTTTATCGATCATACATTATCTCCGTATACAACTTATTATACCCAAGCATACCCTTTGATATACCCTAAGGGTCTTAAGGAATAAGTCAAAGTATAACTCATCATACATAAGATACTATGATGATCTCAAGTCCAAGGATTACTCAGACTACTATCACTACAGAATTCTATCGACAGCAAATAAAACTCCATTAGGTATTCCTTAGCGAGCCACGCTCAAAGTGAACTTATTCTCTAATAAGCACCTACATACTTGCTTTAGTGTTCCACACAAATGATCATGAGATCAATCATCCTCATCCAATGAAGCAAGTTAAACGTATGTACCAATCTATCCGGATTCACTAATCCCCAATTTAGTAATCCAACGATTGGGAACTATTTTAGTTTTAAGCTTTCTAAGAATTTAGATCTCATTAGAATGATCATCATCATTATTCTAAAAGCATTGCTTAAAACTATGGGTTTATCACATATTATAAAACAACATCATGTAGATAATTAAAAGCCTTTAATAAATTAGTACTTTTTATTAATAAATGAATAAGATTGTTACAAAGTATATGCTTTATCATCGAACATGATTGGCTTGTGTGCATACTACTTTCATTAAATTGTATGAATTTTGGGGTCGTTACATTACCTACATGTTATCTCATTATACTAACCAAAATAAATCTCCTTTTTGACTTTACAAAATCAATTACTACATTCTTCAATAATTTAGAGATTAAACTTCAAGTTCAACTCTTCTTTCTTTAATCTATACATTTAACCATATCTCAATATTAATCAATAAATCTCTAACCAATATTTATCTAAAGATATATCGATTTTCTTTTCTCGTCAACAACGTACATATATACAAGTCTAAACCTAGCACACATCGAATCTTTAATAATATTCAATATAGTACACTAAGTGGTTTTTCACAAACAACCAACAAATTAGTTTCCGTCTCGTCTACACTGTTTTCACAATGAGTTAGATCGGTTACTAATTTGTATATACCTCCGCTCTCTGAAGGAATCGTTTATCCCAGCTCCTATACATCCACCATTAAAGGGTACGGTCGCACTGCCTTAGACTTGATACTTACTCATACTTACTCAAGAAATTGGTGATTATCAAAGATATTTAATGTCACCAACTTACTATAATAAAATAATTTCACATAAATTATTTAATATCGATAGATAAATTTCTATCCATCTACTTTATTTCAAATAACTCACCTTTTTAATAAATAACAAATATATAATAATATATTTATTAAACACAGAAATCACTTATTGCATAGTTTATATTACTAAATTCTTATATATGTATATTACTAAATTCTTATATATATATATATATATATATATATATATATATATATATATATATATTCTTATTCGAACTCTTCTCGTGCCTTAAGAATTTTATTTACTAAATTCTTATTTTAATATTTTTTGAAAATTCGGGTTCTTACATCCTCTCCCCCTTATAAGGATTCCATCCTCGGAATCACCGAAACCTCCTCTAATTGGTGCTATTCTGAATCTTACATATTCTTTTGAATACTTTTATCCATTCTTTTTTTGAAAGTTTTTATTATTATAGCTTTCTCAAATGCATTCTACCATTTTTTTTCCTTTCTAAGGAACATTCTACTTACTACATTCATTCTTCAGAAGAATAAGAATCTTCAACGATTTTTCAATAATCGGGAAGTAGTTTAAATAATCTTAGATTCCAAATTATGCTGAGGGGTCACAAGACCATGAACTCTTCTCTAGGTTTACTAGTGCTTCAACACAATCCTTCACACTGCAAACCAGAGTGTTTATCAATCACAAAGATTAAAAACACCCTCCATACGTACATTAGGTGGCCAACCTATTGTACCACTACGTTGGGCCGCAACGTAGTGTGTTGTAAGGACTATATGCGTTACATTTAGAACCATTTTCTCCGAAAACATGTCCCCTTATAGGGTTGTTCACCTCAACTTTTCAACATCTGAATCCGCACTCAGAGCAATCTGGTTCGGCCTAAATACTCAAGAATGCTTGAACTCCATAAATATTTTTCAACAACCGTCTAGCTGAATCAAATAACTTAGAATTTTATTAATAACTCAGACATCAATCGAATAAATTTAGCCAACTTAATTGACCTTCTTCATAATTTAAAAGAAAACCAAAAATTCTTTTATGACGTTATGATACCGTACCAGATTAGTAGTACGTTGAGGATTCTGCCATTATGTGACTTTGTCATATTACATCATATGTAACGACCCCAAAATTCATACAATTCAATTATCGACTTTGGTTGTTAATAACACGTCTAACTTCTGATTTTACATTATTATTCGATGTTAAACTTAATAAAATGCAGAAAATTTAAACTTTTCTGTCTTCTTACTTTAATTCCCCGAATCAAAACCTTTATCATATATACATCTTTGAATCAAGTTATTTTATGATTCGCTACATCAAAATTATTATATAGAATCTTACATTTTAATGCGATAACTTTTATATATCAGATAACTCAAACTTTACGGTTTATTATTACATAATTATTGTGATTTATCAAGTACATTTCTCAAAACCTTTATCTTTACCTACCTTTGAACCATACTTAGCTTATTACTCACCTTATTAGAGTTAAAAAATAAAACTTACATCTAGGTTCAATACCCTTTCTGTAAGACTCCAACTTTTATGAATAAAGATTAAATTTTTCTCGAAATATATTATTGAATATTATGGTGTGGATATGATATAATGTTATAGTTGTGGGTAATATTTAAAATTTTTGCAAAGTAAGCAAGTTGTTATAAAATATTCTATTGGTCGGAGAATATTCATTTTAGCTGGGAATATTCGCACGACGGCACAATCATTGGTGGACCCCACAACGGAAGTATTGTCGTAGTTAGAAAATGATAGAAATATCTTTTTATAAAAATAATGGCAAAAGTTTTACCGTTAAACCGTTGAACTACCTTAGGTGGTAAAAGTACTGAGAATACACATGGTCAGATAAGTAGTACACAGTATTGATTATTGATGCTTACGTAAGAAGCCACTCAGTTTACTCAATTATTGCTACAGTAATTATTTCATAGTATCTCACGTTATTTGATTCAATTATTGTCACAGTATCATCTGCATAATATTTTATATTATTAAATTAATAATTGAGACAACAAAGTTATTCATATTATTATTTGCAATATTGACGATGTCTAAAAAGTTCTGTCGAGGAGAGGTTTGGTCACCTAATTGCGCGCCAATAGGGAGAAATCCTTATCAGAAAGCCCCCACTTTCCTGGGAATGACCTGGTTGTTAAATATTGTGAGTTATAATATTAATGATGAATAATTGTTGAAGTATTAAGAATGTGGTTATTGAAGATAAGTGAATAAAAAAAGTTAGAGGGAAATAATACAAACTTGGAAAACTATAGGGGTACTAAAGTGTAATAAGTTAAATCAATCTAGACCATTGGTGGTGGTTTTAATAGTAAATTAATCTGGACCATCGATGGTGGTTTTAATAGTAAATCAATCTGGACCATCGGTGGTGGTTTTAAAAGTAAATCAATCTGGACCGTTAGTTGTGGTTTTAATAGTAATCAATATGGACCGTCTATTCTAATAGTAAATCAATTTGGACTGTTTGTGAATTAGTTACTATTTATTCATTTCTCTTATAAATAGAAGCTTAATTCTTCTTTCATTCTCACTAATTTACTAAGACTCAAAAGAGAAACTATAGAGAGCAAGAAGAAGAGTATTCTGCTACTTCACTATTGCAGTATCCTGTCTTCTACTAAGGTAAGGGGTATTATTTCTTTCTTATTCATAAAGAATACTATTTTTTCGTATTCATCCTTTAATATGTCAGAATAACTTGTCTACGCGGATTACGTATCGTATGACAGGTAAAAATCCATTTACAGTTTCGTATGTTATTTCTTTTCATATTCTTAAATATAAACTTACTATGATAAGTATTGCTTCTATAATCCTTAAAATTAGTGGAATATCCTTGAGTTTTGCGTTTCATCCAGTATCATTTCATTGGAATATTGATATGAACTCTCTTATTAAATATGAATATTTTCACCGGGGTACTATTCAGGTGTTACTATTCACCTGGTTACTATTCACTAAAATATTATTCACTCAGGTATTCGGGGAACTTTTCATGCCGGGGTACTATTCATAAGTTACTATTCATGGCTTACTATTCACTTAAATATTATTCACTCGGGTATTCGGGGCACTTTTTATGCCGGGGTACTATTCACGGGGTACTATTCTCGAAGTACTATTCACCGAAAAAATTATTTCTTTACTGTCCAAATTATTTTTTATACATGGATATTATTCTTATATTTTACTCCACAAAGCAGTATCATGTTGACAATTTGGACATTATTGAATTCTGGATAAATTAAATTATAAATCTTTAAAAATTTATCCTTTGCTTTCTTTTAATTGAATTCTTATATCATTGTCATCATTCTTATGCTTATATTGTGATGAAAGTCATCTTTGGCTTACGTGCATAGATGGACTGTTGATTGGTATGATTATGACAAGGGATAATTCGGTATGATCATAACCATTGATGATTACACAAATATTCTTGGCCCGTACTGCAGGAATAAATTGTGGACGTGATACTAATGAATATCCTTGGCTCGTAGTGCATGGATGATTCGATGATGTGATTTATTTATTGTCGAGTCCCCCCCGATAAAGTTAATGATAAACTTTTTAAATCATAGAAGATAGTAGATATCATGCTCTACTTGACTTTTCTAATGGATTGCTTGTTCCGCTGTAGTTAAACTTGTTGTCTATTATATTCTATCAGTTTAACATTGTTGAAGGCTAACGATAACTTATTCTGCATTATCTTAGTCATAATATTTCTTACTGGGCTAGTTGAGCTCACCATTTTACTTTCATTGTTCTCTTCAGGAAATGAGAACATAGCCAGAGACTAGTTGGGGAACGGAGTGATGGTCCGAGATGGTGCATTAGTAGCCCACACTATTCTGTGAAATAGTGCGATAATAATTGTAATGAGGACCCCATTGAGTGTGGATATTGTCTAGAAGATAATATTCGTTTTAAAATTCTCAGCTTAGGTTTTGTCGTATGTTACATGACAGTTGTATAATTAAGTTGTATTTTAATTTTGTACCATGTATTTGGCGACCCAAGATGGGTGATGTATACCTATTTTGGGGGCGTCACAATTGGTATCAATGCTTAGGGATATGATCCCTGGCTGTGATGTGAGACAAGAACTAGGAGGGGAGAGACGAGGAATTCCTTCGCTAGTATAACCTACCTAAGTTTATTTGGTATTTAATTGGTCGGTCAGAGTATAAGGATAATATGTGACATGTGAATTAACCCTTGTTTTGTGGCAGTGTTTAAAAATGGCATCTGAAAATGTTGAGATCAACAATGAAGCACATGAGATCGTTGAGTCACTAACGATCAATACCCAGGATAATGTGCAACAGGAAGACAATAATCCTTAGGTAAACAACAACACCAATTAAATGATAAATGATGGGATGTTTAGAGGCTTTATGCAATTCATGCAACATTAGGAGAGAACGGATCCTGTTCAAAATGCAGCTGGAAACACTGGCAACTCATAGATGGTCACCGCTATGCAATTCAAGGAGTTGGGACCATCTGAGTTTTGGGGAAAGCCAGAACAACTTAAGGCGGAGGCGTGGATAAAGCAGATCACCAAGAGATTTGATGTCTTGGGATGCTCCGAGGAGCAAAGGGTTCCCTTTGCCACCTTCATATTGAGAGGAGAAGCAGATTACTGGTGGAAATTAGTAAAGCGTTGTGACGCCCCCAAAATAGGTATACATCACCCATCTTGTGTCGCCAAATACATGGTACAAAAATACAAATATAACTTAATAATACAACTATCATATAAAATACGACAAAACATAAATTGAGAGTTTTAATAAGATTATTGTCTTCTAGACAATATCCACTCTCAAAATAAGTCCTCATTACATTTATTGTCACACTATTTAACAAAATAGTGAGGACTACTAATGCTATCATCTGAACCGTCACTCCGTTCCCCGACTAGTCCCCGCTATGTTCTCATTTCCTGAAGAGAACAATGAAAGCAAAAGGGTGAGCTCAACTAGCCCAGTAAGAAATATTATGACTAAGATAATGCAAAATAAATTATCGTTAGCCTTTAACAGTGTTAAACTGATAAAATATAACAAACATCAAGTTTAACTGCAGTGGAACAAGTAATCCATTAAAAAAGTCAAGTAGAGAATAAAATCTACTATCTTTTATGATTTAAAGGTTTTCATCACTTTTTTATCACGAGACTCAAATTTTAATAAATAATCCACATCATCCCTGCACTACGGCCAAGGATATTCATTAGTATCACAACCACAAATTATCTATGCACTACGAGCCAAGGATATTCGTGTATTCATCAATGGTCATGATCATGCCAACAACTGTCCATCAATGCATTACGGGCCAATGAGGACTTTTAGCACATCATTTGTAACATTACGGTCATGATTACACCGAATAATCCCTGGTCATAATCATACTAAGTCCATCTATGCACTACAGGCCACAGATGACTTTTAACAAAATATAAACATGAGGATGATGACAATGATATAAGAATTCAATAAAACAAGTTCAAGAATTAATTTATCCATGCACTAATAAGGTCCAAATTGTAAACATGATACTTCTTTGTAGAGTAAAATTTAAGAATGCTCAGAAGAATATTTCCATGAAAGATACTGGATGAAGCGCAAATATCAAGGATATTCCACTAATTTCATGGAGTATAGAAGTCAAAACTTTAACCAACTGAGTATAATAAAGAATGGAATAACAAAAGAAAATCACCATGCATGCGGTGCCGCGTAGACAAAGTTATTCAATGAACAATAAATAATCGGAACCGTGTCAAAGCGTAATACGCACCGGCGAGGATATTCCAACAAAATAATAAAGAATGGAATAACAATGAAATAGCCATGCATGCGGATTTCAGATGACAAGTTATTCCAATGTAATAATAATTAACGGAACCAGTCCGGCGTAAAACACATGCATGTGATATTCCAATAGAATAATAAAGAATGGAATAACAACAGAAATCACCATGCATGCGGTGCCAGCAGACAAAGTTATTCCAATGAAAAAATAAATAACGGAACCGGTCCGGCATAAAATGCATGTGCATGTGATATTCCAATGTAATAATAAAGAATGGAATAACAACAAAATCACCATGCATGCGGTACTTGCCAGCACACACGAGTTATTCCAATAGAATAATAAATAATGTATCGAGGTCCAACAGAAAACGCATGTATAGGATATTCAACAGAATAATAAAAGACGGAACCGTGTATGGCGAAACGCATGCAGATGTGATATTCCAACCGAATAATAAAGAATGGAATAACAACATAATTTCACCATGTATGCGGTATTGCATTGACAAAAGTTATTCAAGTGAGAATAATAAATAATGGAATAATGTAAGAATTTCACCAAGTATAGGGTAGCCGCATATATACAAAGTTATTACAATGTAATAAAAAAAGCTGGAATAATGTAAGTTCTCTTCATGAATATGAAAAAAATAATACCCTTACCTTATAAAGAAGAGTATCTCACCAGTAGGCTGGATATACTTGAAAAAACTTGCACTACGCTCAAAGCTTTCTTAAACGCTAAAGAAAGATGCTCAAGATTATAGAAGAAGAATTCTCGCTACAGTTTCTCTTTCTAGAGTTTCAGTGAATTCGTAAGAAATAATGAAGGAATGAGCTTCTATTTATAGAAGAATGGACTGAATAGTAACTAATTCATGAATGGTCTAGATTGATTTTGTAACATTCTATAATTTTAATTGTTATATTAAATATTTATTGAATTATTTAAATATTTAATGGTTGTGTTTATTGTTGAATAAATAATTGTTCAAATTTGAATTGATGTGCTTAATTATTTGTTAAATAAATAATTAAGGAAAATTAATTATTTTGCTAATTTAATTTAATTATTAAGTTAGAGAATTTTGATTAATTGAATTACTATTCTTTTATTGGAATTTGTAAATTTAAAAGGATGTGTTAGTTGATTAAATAAAGTTATAATTATATGGAAAATTATAATTTTGTGGTATTGATTTATGTGATGAAGTGATTTAATAAATTTTTATTATGATTAATTTAATTAAATTAATATGTGACAAATAACCTGGTTATAAAGGAGTTATTAAAATAACTTAAATGAGTTTTATTTCAGTTTTGCCAAACAAGGCCTAAGGCCTATTAAGTCTTTAATTTATTTGAGTTTTACCAAACAAGGTGTTAGGATTAATGGGTTATTTTGTTAATGGATAACCAAACAAGCCTTATTGCTTTTGATTTTAAAATTCACATAAGCGATATCGCTTATGTTTATAATTATATTATATAATTAATATATATAATATCTATATAACGTTATTTCGTTAAGTATGTTAGAGGAGAAAGGTTAGGAGAAGAAAGAAAACTCGGAGAAAAGAAGAAAAGAACAAAGAAGAGAAAAAGAAGGCTAGAGATTGGAGAAGAGGGCTGAGAGAGAAAAAGATTAGCCATATCATCTTCTATCAAGGTATTCTCCTATTCCTTTTAGTTCTTAAAAGTTTAGTTTTATCTTCCTAAATTCTCTGTAGAATCTTTGTGTAAGCATGAATTTTTGTTGTTCTGTGGCTTTATATGTCATAATAGTAATGTTAAAACTATTTTCATGGGTTATAATCAATGAATTGATGATATATATATATAATTTGTGAAGAAAATATTTTTACTGAGAGTTTTTGTGAATATATATTGTTTAGCTTAAAGTAGAAAATGAGGGTTAATTAGTTGTTTAGTTGATAAATTGACCATTTATTTTGATAGAGTATGTATAATTATTGATAAAGATACTTTGAATTAATGGTTTTGGTTGAAAAACAAAATTTACAGTGTTGATTTTCATTGAAATATCAAAAAGTGAGTTTTTATCAAAAACAGTGAAATTGAATGTGCTAAATTTGTTGTTATGTTGTTGTATGGATAGAAACATGTTAGGAATTCTTGAATTTTGTTTACATAAAGTTTTTGTATGAATTATATGCTATTTATTTATTCTATTAAACGAGTCAGTAGGCCAAAATTGGCTTTTTCCTTCACCTTATTGTCAAGTCGTCAAATCGAAAGCTATGATTTCAGCGTCGTGTATGACCAAAAGATGTTAGTTTCAGCACAAATAATAATGTAAGGCCACGCCAGTGATAATGACTTTATACCTTTGTTCATGCAAGCCAATAACACACGTACTTTCACGTCATAGCAATATGATGTTAAGTAGGTAAATCGTATGCAATGCTGTAATTAAGCGAATTGTAATGGTCTGACAGTGTTGATTTTGTACTTGAAATATTAAGGAATTGTTATGTGATGATAGTAGAACTGTATAATGTTAGTTTTAGTATTCCTATACTATGAATAAGTATGTTATTAACAATTAACGTGTGTTATAACTCGATTATGTAATTAAAAATCAAATTTTTAAATGATGAACGTACTTAGCTATGTTTTGTAAATGGTAATGGCTAACTATGTCATGATGACATATGTTTATAGGATATTGTGATTCGTATTGATTTGGTTTAGCCTACGAGCAAGGAAAGTTTTCTAAACTTTCTTTTTACATTGAGCACGTTCTTTAACTCTACTTTTAGAATTGTGTAATCACTTAAATTTTCTTTGAGCAAGTTTTTCTAAGCCTTTATCTTGTTGAACTAATTATGGTTTTCAATTCGATTATGATATAATGATGTAAGTTATTCTTGAGCAAGTTATTCTTGTATTTAACTTGTTGTTTAGCATGCAAATTTATATATTCTAATGTTGCACATTTTTATCAATCAAATTGTTATGCATGCTTAGTATTCAATTCTAATTAACCTTGGCTTAGTATTGTTCAAGCAAGGTGTTATAGTTATTCAAATTTTATGCTCTTAGATTATTCCTAAAGCATGACTTTAGTTTATTATAATTGATTCAATCACGATTAATCTATAATGAAATGTTCTTGGTTTCATTCAACTAATCCTTAGTTGATGTTCGTTGAATTCCAAATTACCCTGAAATTTTATCCAAACCAAACTTCCTTTGGTGTAGACTTGTACTCTAAATACTGAGATGAACAACCCTAATGTTATGATTAGGGGTTAACTTACGCATAGCGTTAAATGTTTGTGCACAATACATGGTACGAAGGGCTGATCCCCCTAAGTACGAGGAGTCCTTATAGTCTTATGACTGTTAAATTTGGAGTTAAAAGATTACTCACAACTGTGGACATAGTTCATGGTCTTATGACCCTCAGTTATATTTATTCCACATTTTAGATTTCAGTTTCTGATTATTGATGATAGAGTACTATTCATTATTGATGAGCCTATTATTGGCAGTTATTATTACTATACTCCTGTTGATTTCATATTGGATCCAGTGAGCAATTGTTTTGCTCACTCTTGCATGTTTATAAACTCATTGCAGCTAAAGAGGAGAAGGTAGATGAACCTTCGACTAGCAAAGGAAAGGGAAAAATGTGCAAGTGATGAAGACTTGTAATTTTATTTTGATTAAGATGTTAGACTTTTATTATGATGATCTTAGACTTGGTTTTAATGAAGTTTATTTAATTTCCGCATTTGAATGATTGTAATTAAAGGTTAGATAACCTGGGAGATTTTTTTTATGTAACCCTTTAATGAGAAAGGTTTTATTTATCCAATTTTATTGTGATTGGGTAGTTAGATATGAATGTTTGATTAAGTGAACACCAAATCCTGTGGGAATGAAGTACCTGGATTTGGGGGTGTCATAAGTTGGTATCAAAGCCTTAGGTTATGAACTTTAGGTGGGGGAAAAGCCTTAGGAAGTAACCTTCAAAAAGATAGTAATGAACTCTTATCGAGTTTTAAGGAAGAAGTAATAAAACACTTATGTGCTTATGTGTTTACGACTTATGTGTTCGTGAGTGTCGAGTAATGATGATTAATAACTAAAACTTAAAAAAAAAAAAAATTTGTCAGGATGACTAATGTCGGAGAATCCAGTCAGGTTAGGGAGGAAGGACCTCAGATGCCTAGAGAGGAGGAATCTCGTGATATTCAAGTGGTTTGGGAACAACTGCTTCCACTAGAGTCAGCTCCATTACTCGCAGTGGTCGAGGATGATGATGATGATGATGTAGAAATAGATGAGGAAGATCCCGTGGAGCTGCCGCAGATGGATGAAGAGGACGAGGAGGAAAGGATTCCACTTAACTCGATAACTGGCCGTATATACGATGAGGTGCATGACCGCAACATGGAACTTCAAGATACTGTTGAGGAATTACAAGAGATAGTAGCTGAACAAATGAATTTCGTTGTACGGTATGACGACGAGATTCAGGATAGAGAGGAACGACTGAACAATGTTGAAGAGAAGCTGGTTCACACTGAAGAAGAGAACGATCAAATGAGAGCAGAGGTTGCAGAGTTGAAGAGCAAGTTGAGAGAAGAATCTGCAAAAATGGCAAGAGCCGAAGATGCGTACAGTGAAGCTTATCAACAAGCCAAAATAGCAAAGGGAGATGCACAAGGAAAGAGAAGGAAGATGGAAGAAATGGATAACGTGTTCAACACCGCGATCAATCGAGCTCAAGACCGGGTCATGGGTTATCCAATTCAGTTCGAGATGCTACCCTCGTTCATACTGGACCGTCGAACCATGTTCCGAGTGATGGAAGAAGAGCGTCGTAAGGAATTGTTAATCCTAAGTGTTATCCAACCTATGGGATATGATGATGATGTCCTGAAACTTTAGTAGTTTAGGAAAATAATGTAAATAGCAATGATGCTATTGAAATGATGTTTTCAAAGAAGTTTTGAATAAAAGATATTATTTTCTTTATCCAAAGTGTTATGTGTTATGGAATGATTATTTTCATAGGGGTAAGATAAGTAGAAATTACTTGAGAAGAGTTGAGTAATAATCTAATGAATGTATTCTTTTTAACAGAAAATGCCTCCAAGACGTCAACTACCCCGTCAGAGAATCACCGAAGGAACCAACAACGATAATGTTGAAAATAACTCTATTCAACAGTTGGTGACGTTACTGACAGGTGCACTGCAAAATCAACCGCAGAATCAAAAACTAATAAAACAAAACTTCATCATCATTATCATAATTCACACTATTAATCGACCAGGTCGCTCTCAGGAAAGAAGGGGCTTTCCAATAAGAATTTCTCCTTATTGGCGCGCAATTAGGTGACCAAACCTCTCCTTGGCAGAACTTCTAGACATCGTTAATAATGCAAATAATAATGTTAACAACTTTGTTATCTCAACTATTGATTTAATAATATATAAAATATCGACAATAATTGAATCAAATAACGTGAGATACTATGCAGCAATTACTGTAGCAATAATTGAATAAAACTGAGTGACTTCTTACATAAGAATCAATAATCAATACCGTGTGCTACTATGCAACCACACGTATTACTGTACTTTTACTACCGAGTAGTTCAATAGTATTAACGGTAAAACTTCCGCCGTTGTTTTCATAAAAATATTTTTGTCGTTTTCTCAATCCGACAATAATTCCGTTGTGGGGTCCACCAATAATTGCGCCGTTGTACGAATATTCCTTGCTAAAACGAATATTCCCCGACCAATCGAATATAATACAACAACTTGCATACTTTACAAAATTTATAAATACTACCCACAACTATAACATTATCTCAAATCCACACCATAATATTAAAAAAATATTTTAAGAAAATTTAAATCTTTATTCATAAAATTTGGGGTCTCACAATCTCCCTAATTATGAAATTTTGCCCTCGAAATTTACGTATGTACGTGGTATGCCGAAGAGGTGAGGATACCTTGACTTCATTTCAGATTCTAACTCTTGAGGTATAACCTTTGAGTGTTGAATACGATCCTTCTTATTCAAGATTTTAACACGTATTTCCTCATATGTTAAATCTTCCTCTATCTCGTTCGGTTCTAAATCAATAATGTGGTTCGGGTCGTCCACATATTTACGTAACATCGATATGTGAAAAACATTATGAATACGCGGTATACTTGGCGGTAAAACGAGTCTATAGGCCACAGTTCTTACTCCATCGAGGATTTCAAATAGACCAATAAAATCAAGGGTTGAGATTTCCTCTCTTCATCGATTCTTGCTTCTAGAATAACGCCCTCTTGAACCTTCTTCTTCACATTCATCAGCTCTGAGTATGTAGCTTGAGCGGTTTTAACTTTATCGATTAAAGTCGATTTTACTCGTATATTCGTTATCTTCATGTGGGTCCCTAGAGTCTTTAACTCTATCTTCATCATTTGTAAGTTATACGAAATGGGTTTTTGTGTTAACAACATCACACTCATAAACGCATACGATCTTCTACCTAACGCGTCAGCTACCACATTCGCTCTTCCACGATGATATTGAATGGTATGATCGTAATCTTCAACAGCTCGAGCCAACGTCTTTGGCGCATTATACGTTTGTTTTGTGTGAAGAAATACTTGAGGGTTTTAGAAATGGGTTTTATCTTTGGGTCAATACAAAATTTGATTTCACGCTCTAGGGTAGGCTAAGAAGTCTTCAAGAATACGCCAAGAAATTTATTAACAATAAAATATCGTTTAAAAGCGTGACTCTCATCCAAGACATGGATAAGACGTCACATTGATACCTATCAACTTGCTTATCGTCATTCACTAGGCGTTGCTTACTGAAGTCCGCTTCGGTGTATTCCAAGACTTGGAAGTCACCAACGAAAGGCTCGGGGCTATTTACTTATGGCTTGATATGACAATGATTGACTTTAGTGGTTTGGTTACTTGAATTCGCATAACAGGTTGGTTAGGAATATGAAAGCTAACAACCTTACGAAAATAATCAATTTTGGCATGATGTGTAGTTAACCAATCAATCCATAGAATCACATCAAATGCAAGTATTTTCAAAGAAATAAGATCGACAGGTAACGTGCGGTTACCGATTTGAATCAAACAAGATAAATAGTGGATGTAATGAAGGTTTCTCCAAACGGAGTTTCAACAGATAAGTCAAAGTCTAATTTCTCAGGAGTCAAATTTAAACGTTGAGCGCAAGCAAGAGAGATAAAAGAATGGGTAGAACCGGTATCTAATAAGGTATAGACTTTGCAAGAATTTATAATTTACTAACCCGTGCTAACTTCGTTCAGGTTACTCGCTTTTTGAGAAGTCACGAAAAATGCTCTTCCTAAAACCATCGACTTTATTTTGTCCGTATCCGCCTTTAGTGCCACCGTCCCAGCTGGACTTGACTTCACTATACGACAAAATCGAGCTAAATAACCTTCTCTTCTTGAAATTTCAACTTCTATTATCTTGACCATGATTACCACCAAAGTGGTTACCATTCTTGGCATGATAATTTCCCCCACGATGGTCATCATTGTTAGATGGCCGTTTGCCTACGATGCGATTATTATCGTGTTGTTGGTCGTTACCTTTTGGTTGTGCTAACTTATTATCACGCTCCAATAACTGAGCCCTATTCACAACATCTGAATATAAACAAAGTTTATGAGAAATGAGGTATTGAAGTATATCAGGTTTCAAACCTCTTAGAAACATTCACGTCATTCGCTCCTCATTATCGACCAAATGAGATGCAAACCGGGATAACTCCGCAAACTTAGCCTCGTACTACGATACGGTCATATTATTTTGCTCCATTGCTTATCTCAACATTTTTAGATGCCATTTTCAAACATTGTCACAAAACAAGGGTTAATTAACATATCACATATTATCCCCATACTCTGACCGACCAATTAAATACCAAATAAACTTAGGTAGGTCATACTAGCGAAGAAATTCCCCGTCTCTCCCCTCCTAGTTCTTGTCTCACATCTCAGCCAGGGATCATATCCCTAAGCTCTGATACCAACTGTGACACCCCCAAAATAAGTATACATCACCCATCTTGAGTCGCCAAATACATGGTACAAAAATACAAATACAACTTAATAATAAAACTGTCGTATAAAATACGACAAAACATAAATTGAGAGTTTTAATAAGATTATTGTCTTCTAGACAATATCCACTCTCAAAATAAGTCCTCATTACATTTATTGTCACACTATTTAACAGAATAGTGAGGACTAATAATGCTATCATCTGAATCGTCACTCCGTTCCCCGACTAGTCCCCGTTACGTTCTCATTTCCTGAAGAGAACAATGAAAGCAAAAGGGTGAGCTCAACTAGCCCAGTAAGAAATATTATGACAAAGATAATGCAAAATAAATTATTGTTAGCCTTCAACAGTGTTAAACTGATAAAATATAACAAACATCAAGTTTAACTGCAGCGGAACAAGTAATCCATTAAAAGAGTCAAGTAGAGAATAAAATCTACTATCTTTTATGATTTAAAAAGTTTTTTCATCACTTTTATCGCCGAGACTTAGCTTAATAAATAATCCACATCATCCCTGCACTACGACAAATGATATTCATTAGTATCACAACCACAAATTATCCATGCACTACGGGCCAATGATATTCGTGTATTCATCAATGGTCATGATAATGCCAACAACTGTCCATCAATGCACTACGGGCCAATGAGGACTTTTACCACATCATTTGTAACATTACGGTCATGATTACACTGAATAATCCCTGGTCATAATCATACCAAGTCCATCTATGCACTACAAGCCACAGATGACTTTCAACAACATATAAACATGAGGAGGATGATGACAATGATATAAGAATTCAATAAAACAAGTTCAAGAATCAATTTATCCATGAACTAATAATGTCCAAATTGTCAACATGATACTTCTTTGTAGAGTAAAATTTAAGAATGCTCAGAAGAATATTTCCATGAAAGATACTGGATGAAGCACAAATATCAAGGATACTCCACTAATTTCAGAGAGTATAGAAGTCAAAACTTTAACCAATTGAGTATAATAAAGAATGGAATAACAAAAGAAAATCACCATGCATGCGGTACTTGTGATGTAGACGAGTTATTCCAACGTAACAATAAATAACGGAATTCAGGTCAGGCGAAATCAATGACCGACAAGATATTCCAATGTAATAATAAAGAATGGAATAACAATGTAAATCACCATGCATGCGGTAGATTGACATGAAAAAGTTATTCCAAATGAATAATACATAATCGGAACAACCAGTCGTAAAACGCATGATACAAGATATTCCAAATGAATAATAAAGAATGGAATAGCAATGAAATCACCATGCATGCGGACTTTTGCGTAGAAAAGTTATTCCAATGAATAATAAATAACGGAACCAGTCCAACAGTAAACACATGCATGTGATATTTCAATGAATAATAAAGAATAGAATAACAATGAAATCACCATGCATGCAAAGACTTCACATAGATAGGTTATTTCCAATGTAATAATAAATAACGGAACCGTGTCCCGCATAAAATGCATACACAGGATATTCTAACGAGAATAATAAAGATGAGAACAGTGTCCGGCGTTAAACACACGAGCATGGATATTCCAATGTAATAATAAAGAATGGAATAACAACAAAATTTCACCATGTATGCGGTGCCAGATGATGACAGTTATTCCAACAGAATAATAAATAATGGAATAACAGAAGAATTTCACCAAGTATAGGGTAGCCCGCATATACAGGTTATTCCAACAGAATAAAAAAAACTGGAATAACAGAAGTTCTCTTCATGAATATGAAAAAAAATAATACCCCTTACCTTATAAAGAAGAGTACTCCGACGGTAGGGCGATGATATACTTGAAAAAACTTGCACTACGCTCAAAGCTTTCTTAAACGCTAAAGAAAGACGCTCAAGATTATAGAAGAAGAATTCTCCCTACAGTTTCTCTCTCTAGAGTTTCAGTGAATTCGTAAGAAATAATGAAGGAATGAGCTTCTATTTATAGAAGAATGAACTAAATAGTAACTAATTCATGAACGGTCCAGATTGATTTACTTTTAATCGGACGGTCCATATTTAAAGCAAAATCTTTTAAATAAAATATAATATATTCTATTTATAATCTAATAAAACGAATAACTTTATAAAAGTATTCTGTTTTATATAAAAAGATTTTACTATGCAAAATACTATGCATGCACTATGCAACACTATGTATAATAAAATATAATATATTCTATTTATTGTCTAATAAAACAGATAACTTTATAAAAGTATTCTGTTTTATATAAAAAGATTTTACTATTAGCCTAATTAAACGAATAACTTTATAAAAGTATTTTGTTTTATATAAAAAGATTTTCTGTTTTATTACATTAATAATACTAATAAAACAAAACTTCATCATCATTATTATAATTCACACTATTAATCGAGCAAGTCATTCTCAGGAAAGAGGGGGCTTTCCAATAAGGATTTCTCCTTATTGGCGCGCAATTAGGTGACCAAACCTCTCATTGGAAGAACTTTTAGACATCGTTAATAATGCAAATAATAATATTAACAACTTTGTTATCTCAACTATTGATTTAATAATATATAAAATATCGACAATAATTGAATCAAATAACGTGAGATACTATGCAACAATTACTGTAGCAATAATTGAATAAAACTGAGTGACTTCTTACGTAAGAATCAATAATCAATACTGTGTGCTACTATGCAACCACGCGTATTATTGTACTTTTACTACTGAGTAGTTCAACAATATTAATGGTAAAACTTCTGCCATTATTTTCATAAAAATATTTTTGTCGTTTTCTCAATCCGACAATAATTCCATTATATGGGTCCACCAATGATTCTTGTATTTATTACGAATATTCCCCCGCTAAAACGAATATTCCCCGACCAATCGAATATAATACAACAACTTGCATACTTTGCAAAATTTATAAATACTACCCACAACTATAACATTATCTCAAATCCACACCATAATATTAAAAAAAATATTTTAAGAAAATTTAAATCTTTATTCATAAAATTTGGGGTCTCACAAGCGTATTCAGCCTGCCGCACTTAAAATGTCTTGGGAGATGTTCCAAGAGTTGTTCAACGATAAGTACTTTCCTGAAAGTATTCGTCACATGAAAGAGGTAGAGTTTATCAAGTTGGAACAAAATAATATGACCGATTCGCAGTATGAGGCTAAGTTTGCTGAGTTGTCCCGGTTTGCATCCCATTTGGTTGATAATGAGCAGAGAATGACACGAATGTTTTTGCAAGGTTTGAGACCCGAAATACGTCAATACCTCATTTCTCACAAACTGTGTTTGTATTCAGATGTTGTAAATAGGGCTCAGTTATTGGAGCGTGATAATGAGTCAACCCAACTAAGAGATAGCAGCCGACAAGTCAATAATACCAGTGGTAGCAGTCATCGAAGCGGTGACAACAAACATGGAGGGAATCAACATGCCAGAAATGGTAACCACTCCGGTGGTAATCATGACCAAGATAATAGAAGTGGAAATTTTAAGAAGAGGAGATTCAATAATGATGGAAAGACGTCAGCACTAGCACCTATTGTTAAGGAAGGAGAACGACCGCCGGTCGTATGTTACAAATTGGAGGGAGGACACATCACCCAAGCATGTACGACAGTCCCAAAGCATGTTACAATTGTGGAAGAGAAGGTCACCTAGCCCGATTTTCTCGTGCACCAAAGTCAAGTCCAGCTGAGATGGAGGCATCAAAGGTCGTCCCAAACAAGACAAAACCAGTAGTTCGAGGAATCCAAACGAGGTGATCACGGGTAAGCTAATCATAAACTCTTGTGAAGTTTATACCTTATTTGATACCAGTTCTACCCATTCTTTTATTTCTCCTACTTGCGCTCAACGTTTAAATTTGACTCTGGAGAAATTAGACTTTGACTTATCCGTTGAAACTCCATTGGGGAAAACCTTTATTACATCCACTGTTTATAAGTCTTGTTTAATTCAAATCGGTAACCGCATGTTACCTGTCGATCTTATTTCCTTAAAAATACTTGCGTTTGATGTGATTTTAGGGATTGATTGGTTAACTACTCATCATACAAAAATTGATTGCTTTTGTAAGGTTGTTAGCTTTCATATTCCTAACCAACCTATTATGCAAATTCAAGCGACCAAACCACTAAAGTCAATCACTCTTATATCAACCATAAAGCTATTTTTTTATTGAAAAATGGATGTCAAGCTCTTAGCCCATGTCATAGATTTAAACAAAAATACTTCAGATTTAAATGATATTTCTATTGTTAATAAATTTCATGACGTATTCCCTGAAGAACTTCCTGGCCTACCCTCAGAGCGTGAAATTGAATTTTGTATCGACCTTGAACCTAGTACAAAACCCATTTCCAAAGCCCCATATCGAATGGCTCCTGTTGAACTTCAGGAGTTAAAGACCCAACTGCGGGAATTATAAGATATCAGTTTCATTCGTCCTAGTACATCTCCTTGGGATGCTCCTATTCTCTTCATAAAGAAGAAAGATGGAAGTATGCGACTTTGTATTGATTATCGGGAGTTGAATCATGTCACCATCAAAAATAGGTACCCATTTCCATGCATTGATGACCTGTTTGACTAGTTGCAAGGCGCTAAATTCTTTTAAAAGATCGATCTTCATTTCGGATATCATCAGTTAAAGATTAAAACCGATGACATCCCAAAGACTGCTTTCAGAACTCGGTACATGCATTATGAATTCCTAGTCATGTCTTTTGGATTGACTAATGCTCCTGCTGCCTTCATGGATATGATGAACCGAGTATTCAAGGAATATTTGGATCATTTTATAGTCGTCTTTATTGATGACATCCTCATATATTCCAAAAGCCGTGAAGATCATGAGAAACACTTGAGGCTGATACTCTAAAAGCTTCGTGAAAACAAGCTTTATGCCAAGTTGAAGAAGTGCGAGTTTTGGCTTGAGGAAGTATCATTCCTTGGGCACATGATATTAAATCATGGAATATCTATTGACCCAGCAAAGATTGAAGCAATTCAAAGCTGGGAGCAACCCAAGTCAGTGACCAAAGTACGTAGCTTTCTGGGCTTAGCTGGTTATTATTGGAGATTCGTGGAAGGATTTTCTCGAATCGCTACTCCATTAACTTAGCTGACTCAAAAAGATACAAAATTTGGTTGGAGCGAGGAATGTGAGAAGAGTTTTCAAGAACTCAAGAGGAGAATTCAATATCGGAGAATATGTGTTGTTACGTGTTGCTCCATGGAAAGGAGTTACGAGATTTGGAAAGAGAAAAAAGCTCAATCCTTGATTCATTGGCCCATTTGTAATCCTCGATCGAGTAGGAACTGTGGCCTATAGACTCGCCTTACCGCCAAGTATGTCTCGTGTTCATAACGTTTTTCACATATCTATATTACATAAATCTGTGAAAGACCCGAACCAAATTATTGAATTAGAACCGGACGAGATAGAGGAATATTTAACGTATGAAGAGGTACTTGTTAAAATCTTGGATAAGAAGGATCATATTTTACGCTCCAAGGTTATACCTCAAGTCAAGGTTTTGTGGAGAAACCAAGATGTTGAGGAAATGACCTGGGAATTGGAATCCGAAATAAAATCAAGGTATCCTCACCTCTTCGACATATCAGGTACGTACCCTAATTTTGAGGATGAAATTTCATAAGAATGGGAGGTTGTACGACCCCAACTTTTATGAATAAAGATTAAATTTTTATCAAAATATATTATTGAATATTATGGTGTGGATATGATATAATGTTATAGTTGTGGGTAATATTTACAAATTTTGCAAAGTAAGCAAGTTGTTATAAAATATTCGATTGGTCAGAGAATATTCGTTTTAGTAGGGAATATTCGTACGACGTCATAATCATTGGTGGATCCCACAACAGAAGTATTGTCGTAGTTAGAAAATGACTGAAATATCTTTTTATAAAAATAATGGCGAAAGTTTTACTGTTAAACTGTTGAACTATCCGGTGGTAAAAGTGCAGTAATACGCGTGGTTGCATAGTAGCACACAATATTAATTATTGATGCTTATGTAAGAAGTCACTCAGTTTACTCAATTATTGCTACAGTAATTGTTGCATAATATCTCACGTTATTTGATTCAATTATTGTCATAGTATCATATGCATAATATTTTATATTATTAAATCAATAATTGAGACAACAAAGTTATTCATATTAATATTTGCAATATTAAAGATGTCTAGAAAATTCTATCGAGGGGAGGTTTGGTCACCTAATTACGCGTCAATAGGGAGAAATCCTTATCGGAAAGCCCCCTCTTTCCTGGGAATGATCTGGTTGTTAAATATTTTAAGTTATAATATTAAGGATGAGTAATTGTTGAAGTATTAAGAATGTGTTTATTGAAGATAAGTGAATTACAAAAGTTAGAGGGAAATAATGCAAACTTGGAAAACTATAGGGGTACTAAAGTGTAATAAGTTAAATCAATCTAGACCATTGGTGGTGGTTTTAATAGTAAATCAATCTGAACCATCGATGATGGTTTTAATAGTAAATCAATCTGGACCGTCAGTGGTGGTTTTAAAAGTAAATCAATCTGGACCGTCGATGGTATTTTTAAAAGTAAATCAATCTGGATGAAATCGGTAGTGGGTTTTAAAAGTAAATCGATCCAGGCACCGCTTGGTGGTGGTTTTAAAAGTAAATCAATCTGGACCGTCGGTTGTGGTTTTAATAGTAATCAATATGGACCGTCCATTCTAATAGTAAATCAATCTGGACCGTTCGTGAATTAGTTACAATTTATTCATTTCTCCTATAAATAGAAGCTTAATTCTTCTTTCATTCTCACCAATATACTGAGACACACAAGAGAAACTATAGAGAGAGAAACTATAGAGAACAAGAAGAAGAGTATTCTGCTACTTAACTATTGCAGTATCCAATCTTCTACTAAGGTAAGAGGTATTATTTCTTTCGTATTCATAAGGAATACTATTTTTTTGTATTCATCCTTTAATATGTCGGAATAACCTGTCTACGCGGATTACGTCATCGTATTTATGGTGAAAATCCATTGATTTCAGTATGTTATTTCTTTTCATATTCTTAAATCTAAACTTACTATGGTAAGTATTGCTTCTATAATCCTTGAAATTAGTGGAATATCCTTGAGTTTTACGCTTCATCAAGCATCGTTTCATTGGAATATTGATATGAACTCTCTTATTTAATATCAATATTTTCACCGGAGTACTATTCACGGGTTACTATTCACCTGATTACTATTCAGTAAAATATTATTCACTCGGGTATTCGGGGCACTTTTCATGTCGGGATACTATTCACGAGTTACTATTCATAGGTTACTATTCACTAAAATATTATTCACTCGGGTATTCGGGACACTTTTATGCCGGGGTGCTATCCATAAGTTACTATTCACGAGTTACTATTCACCCAATTACTATTCACTCAAATATTATTCACTCGGGTATTCGGGGCACTTTTCATGCCATGGTACTATTCACTGTGTACTATTCCCGAAGTACTATTCACAGGGTACTATTCATGGGGTATTTTTCACCGAAAAATTATTCCTTTACTGTCCAAATTATTTTTGATACATGGATATTATTCTTGAATTTTACTCCACAAAGCATTATCATGTTGACAATTTGGACATTATTGAATTCTAGATAAATTAAATTATAAATCTTTAAAAATTTATCCTTTGCTTTCTTTTAATTGAATTCTTATTTCATTGTCATCATCCTTATGATTATATTGTGATGAAAGTCATCTTTGGCTTACGTGCATAGATGAACTGTTAATTGATATGATTATGACTAGGGATAATTCGGTATGATCATGACCATTAATGATTACACAGATATTCTTGGCCCGTAATGCAGGAATAATTTGTGGACGTGATACTAATGAATATCCTTGGCCCGTAGTGCAGGGATGATTCGATGATGTGATTTATTTATTAAGCTGAGTCCCAGCGATAAAGTTAATGATAAACTTTTTAAATCATAGAAGATAGTAGATATCATGCTCTACTTGACTCTTCTAATAGATTGCTTGTTCCGCTGCAGTTAAACTTGTTGTCTATTATATTCTATCAGTTTAACATTGTTGAAGGCTAACGATAACTTATTCTGCATTATCTTAGTCATAATATTTCTTACTGGGCTAGTTGAGCTCACCATTTTGCTTTTATTGTTCTCTTCAGGAAATGAGAACATAGCCGGGACTAGTCGAGGAACGGAGTGATGGTCCGAGATGGTGCATTAGTAGTCCTCACTATTCTGTGAAATAGTGTGATAATAATTGTAATGAGGACCCCATTGAGTGTGGATATTGTCTAGAAGACAATATTCGTTTTAAAATTCTCAACTTAGGTTTTGTCGTATGTTACACGACAGTTGTATAATTAAGTTATATTTGAATTTTGTACCATGTATTTGGCGATCCAAGATGGGTGATGTATACCTATTTTGGGGGCGTCACACTTTCATACAACAAACAAAACTTAAACTTTATAACTCAACATTTATTAAACATCATACATTATTCGGAACCATAAATATGGTTCAAATAATAATAATTCAGCCAAAGTGTATAAATCTTCAAGTATCACATCTGATTCATGTCTTTCAAGTAGCACATAACTTTACCTTGAATCTTTAACCTATAAAAGTGGTTATTTGCAAGGTTGAGCTCGACAACCCAGCAAAATCTAACTGTTTTCATGCATCATATAGCACATAATAACATGCTCCACATACATCTCATAAATATTGGACTAACATAACATACATGCTGCATTTCATATAAGAAGTATAAAGATTGAGTTCCTTACTCAATCATCATTCATTACTCAATCAACGTAGTCATAATTGACTTTAATGTTTCATATTTTCAACATATATATATATATATATATATATATATATATATATATATATATATATCACATCATGCTCTTTGTAATAAATATTTAAAACATTTAATCAGCAAGTTCACATAGCAAATAGGAACTGAAAGACTTGCCTTGATCATTGTTTACCAATAACAGTTTAACAGCTTACAGCTATCTGCACTTCACATGCCATACACAATTATGTAATCATTCGCATTGACTATTAGTCACATAGCAACGCATAGTAGTTGTAATGTAAACTTTTACTCTATATCTCATAACCCTTTCTATTATCAGTATACAATGTTCAATTTGATTGTGTTAACTTTCAACTTATATCTCACTATATTTCTTCTTAATAATACTCAAAATTCATTTAAGTGTTTAAGTCTTTCTAGGAATCCTTATTAGTTTTATATTAACCCCATTTCATATATTATAATATTCTTTTCATTTGACTTAAAACACTTTTTAAGTTCATTAACATTTGTTACGGCATTTCGACGTTCATTCGTCACACGCCCGATTTGTCTCTCTTGTGTATGCATCATTTATTAATGTTAAGCATCATTATATTTACATCATTTATTAATGTTAAGCATCATTATATATACTAACATTCATGTTTTATAACTTAGAATAACACCTTTTATCGTCAGAAGCACTACACTTGTATATATGCATGCCCGACGCCCTCCGATTGTCCCCGAAAACACAACAGTCCTAAAGATGACCATTTTGACACCTGTTCCTGACCTCAAATCAAAACCCTTAAAGAATGAAAGTTATAGGTCTATTCGTCCTCGTTCCGGATCATCTTGAATCGCCTCAATCGGAGTCCGTATGAAAATATTATGCCCATTTTAGTACAACATATCCAATCAGATTTTCTCAACATATGTAAGTCAGACTACCCCCCCACCGAGGCGGGGGTTTTGCACTATAATAGCCCACTGGGGTGAGGGTACCTTCTGCAGTTCGTGAACGAACACTGCAAAAGGCCAAGTTAGGCCTAAAAACTCCTTTCTAACAACCATACCAACTTACCCAAGTTGTAATATATTTACAGAAACATAAACTAATGTTTTTAACATGTTTCTAACCACATAAACAATATAAACGTCAAAATTACAACCTTTAGTTTCACTATTTGTATTATTTCTTCTTCTTTTTGACATTCATAGCTAAATTCCTCACTGTGAATTCGTTTTACAACCAAAACAGTTAGTTTTAATTACTTTGTTTTCGTTTCTTCATGTATTTTCACAATCAATAGCCAATTTATACATTATACTATGAATTAAACATCAATTTTGACTTCAAAATAAGCCATATTCATATATATTTTATTGTTAAATAACTTTCTCCATATATATCATATTTACATGAAGTAAACTACGCTAAATCATATACTAAACATATGAAAATAATTTATATACGAATTATTATATATACCAAATATATAATCACAATTACTACCCAAATAACTTTTTCAGAGAACTTTTCATATAAAAGAAACTAGAACCTTAAAAGAAAACTAGAACTTTGGGAAGAAAGATTATACCTTTGCTAAAAGATAATAACACAACTTTTGATTACGACTCCTTGTTCTTGCAAAACTTCTTATCTCAAACTCTCTCTAGAGCTCTCTCTTTTCTCTCTTCTTTCTTCCTTCTGTTCTTTCTTAGGCTTAAGCCAACACTTAACGTAAAACTAAAACAGACGCTAACGTAACAAAATAAAATTGACGTATAATAATAGGGCTATTAAATACATATCAGTTATTTTTATTTTAAATTTAAAAGCCATAAGACCTTGTTTGGCAAAACCAATTAAAATAATGACTTAATCATTCCTTAAGCCTTGTTTGGCAAAATAAGATTAAAATAAGAATTTCAAAAGCTCTAAGGCTTCGTTTGGTAAAACAAAATTAAAACTCTTTTAATTTATTTTCATGACTCATTTATAATATAGTTTATTGTTCCACATTGTTTACTTGGATTTTCATATCCAATCTTAATTAAATAAACAAAACTAATTACAACAAAATATAATTTTTATTATAATTTTACTTAATAAATTAAATATCACTTTAATTATTAAATTAAATTAAAACAACATTCTAGCAAACTATATAATCCTTAACAACTCTCTAATTTAGTTATTAAGTTAAATTAGAGTATTATCTCATAAATTTAATTCTTCACTCTTTTATCTTAATTAAGTTAATTTTTATAACTCATGAATTATTTACTTACTAATAAATAATTTAACAAATATCTACTAAACAACAAACACATTAATTAAAAATATTTATTTAATTCAATAAATATTTGAAATTATAAATAAAATTTTGGATTGTTACATCATACCATAGTGGGCTGATGATCTTTTGATCACAACCAACACTAGGATCGACTGCATTGATGACTCCATCGTTTACCATTTTCTACACCATATCAAATGATGTATATGGTCAGAAATATATTTTAAAAATTTTCAAATCATTTTTGTCTTAGCCAAAATAATTAGCATAGACATATGAATAACGATATTGTTTTTAAACATCATTGGCTCAATCACATGATCCAATGTTTTTCAAGAAAATAGAAGTGCGAACATCAGCACGAAGTCAATAAATTTTGAAAATCTAGCAGAGCTAGAAGATTTATAAAATCCATGTTTCTCCATCAACTTCAATCTTTACTCCATTGCTTTATTCTATCAATCTCTAACACCATCAATGCTTACTATACCAAAATTTCTTAATTTTTACCTCAAAATTTTTCTATACCCAGTATATTTCATCAAACTTACCACACTTTGGAAGTTCAGGAACTTGCCACAATAATATGAGTTTAAGAACTTATCCTAGTCAGACCATAAGCGTCCATTCGCTGAGGAGTTCAAAACATACCATATGATTATGAGTCATGAACTTACCATATGCATGAGTCTTAAGAACTCGCGCCTAATCTTAATATTCTCTTTCTTAATCTTAATAGTCTCTATCTATCAAATATGATATGAGAAAATAATCACCTTCTCACCATAAGCATTAACGATCGAAATTTGTAATTTAATTTAAATATTTATGAAATTAAATAAATATTTAAAATAATTTATTTATTGAGGAAAATAAATATTTGATGAATTGTGATGAATTAATTTAGTAACTAAATTGATTAATGTTAATTGAATCGAGTAATGATAATTTTATTTATTGGATTTAATTTAAGGATATAATTAAATTAAATCAATTGCTTAATATTTAAGAAATAATTAAATTAAATGAATTGTTTAATTTAATGGAAATTAATGAATTAGATAAAGTAATGTTTCTAATTTATTAATTAAATTAGATATATAATTATTTATTATTCGTAAATGTAATTATAATAGAAGTTATTTAAATTAGCTAAACTAAAGTTATTTAAAATTAACTAAAGTAATGTGTGACACTTGTAACTATATAATATAAATAAAATAATAATAATCTAGTTTGGGAGTTTTTGGTTAGCTAAATAGGGCCTTGTGGCCTTTGGTATTTTACAACTGATGTAACTCTTTGGTTTTAACCTGATGCGTTAAACAATTTATTTGCGTCTTATTTTCTCTAAAGGCTGTGAGAGCATAGTTGAGAGAAAAGAGAGAGAGAGAGCGTAGGAATTGAGAGAGAAGAAAGTTTGCAGAAAACTTGAGAGATTGAGAGGAAACCTAAGCAATTTCAGTGTTAACAAGGGATTAAGCATATTGAAGGTATTCTATATCTACCCTTGTATTATATATATATATATATATATATATATACATATATGAACTTAATACAAATTTGTTATGTTATGCTAATTGTAATTCTTTCAAAATTATTGTGTAACTAAATTATGGTGGATATGTGGTATAATGCTAGAGTTTATGTTTAAAACAAGAAGTTTACATGCTAAATTCGTTGACAGTAGGAAGAAAATTTTGACAGTATATGTGTTTCATATGGTTCATGGAAAAGTATTAATTTTGATGGCCAATTCTTATGTTAAACTGTAAATTGACACTTGTATATGTTAGTTCATTGAGATACGAACATAACGTAATTTGAATGGAATGATTTGGCCAAATAATGAATTCACAGTGATGATTTTTGGGATAGACTATCAAAAATGGAGTTTTATATGAAAAACATGAAAATTGAGAAATTAAAATAGTTTTAGTTGTTGTTAAATTGTGATAAGTGGTTGAATGTGTTAGCAATCATGTTTATGGTAATTGTATATTTATTTTACATGTTGTTATCACCGTTTGATGGGTGAAATTTGTGTTTGTTGGGCTAAAGTCGGCTACTGTTCATTAGCCTTTTCTGCGTTTGTCTGAACAATTAGCAATTACTTGTACGTATAACAACAAAAAGCCTTGCAGTAATTACTGGGTCCAGTGCTTAAGTATATGGTATGACATGCCATATACCTACGGTTCGAGATAGTGAAAGTCTGCTTATTTACAAATCATGTGTAATGGACTGATATTAGTGTAGCATGCATGTTAATGATGTTGAAGCATAATATAAACTACAATAGTAGATTGTCATGCGTTGTTATATAAAGTGTAAAAGAATTTAAGTGATTACTTGAATAAGTTATGTAATGAATCAAATGTGATGTTTTCAAAAGTTAAATATAAATGATAAGGTTTATAGTGTGGTTTCAGAATTGTTAAGGTGTTAACCAACGTGGTTAGGTGCTAGGTTAGGGTTATGACCTAAATGATGGTTTAAACCCTAAAAGCTAATATTCATGCAATTAATTGTTGTTGAGATTTCAATGATACGTGTAGGGTAATTGGAGATTATTTTACGTTTATGTAGCTTACAATCAAGGCAAGTTTTCTAATTCTACCTTGTTATTATTGAGTAAGTTCTTAAATCTTAACTCTTTACATTGAGCAAAGCTTTCTAACTTCATTCTTTTCGTATTAAAAGCAAGTTCCCATTCCTAAATTATTATTGTGCTAGTTCCTAACATTCTTTATGAAGTTGAGCAAGCTTAACCTATCTTGCGTATGTTTGTACAAGCTTATGTAACCTAATTCGTTATATCGAAGCGTAGATTTAGTTTCTAATTATTATTCAAAGCATATATTATTCTAATACATTGATTCAAGGGAGATTGTTTTAACTCTTTCTATAGCGCTTTTGCATGTATATCATGTTTACTCAATTATATATTATTGTTATTCAATCTTTGACTTTGATAACCTTGTTTAAAGCTTTATCGTTGTATTAAACCTTCAAGTAGTAAGCAAACCTTTATTGATTGAATTAATCTATATTGAATAGTGTTCTAAAATTCTAGAAACACCGATAAGCTAGTTCCAAACTAAACTTTCTTTAGTATGGAAATTCTAAATCCAAATCGAGATGAACAACCCTAACATAGGGGATTTTTTACGTGTAACGTTTAGATGTTTGTGCACAATACATGGTACAAAGGGTTGATCCCTAAAGTACGTTAAGAAGGGTCCGTATATAGTCTAAATATTTATTAAGGTTGGGTAATAATACCCTAATCACCGGGGACATAGTTCGTGGTCTTAAGACCCTCGAGATAATTAAAGTTCAAACTTGTTTTCTATTTTGATTTGTAGAACAAGTTCCTTATTATTTAACTTTCGTTGTTCACTCTCATGTTGTTACCATCATTGCTACTTTCTATATTAGTGAGCATTTGTTTGCTCACTCTTGCAATTAACTTCTTGACTAAAGTGGAGAAAGTTGATGAGCCGTCTACTAGTAAAGGAAAGGGCAAATTGTCAAGTCTTTGAAGACATATGAGAAATTATTTAAATGTTTTATGTTTTAAGACTTGTTTTATTTTATGATGTATTCGCAAAATGATGTAATAATTTTAAGGTTAGATTACAGGATTTATTTTGAGATGATGATGTAACCCTTTAATGGGAGAGATTATTGTTTAAGTTATTTAAATTATGTCTTTATCCTTTATTATGATGGGTAGTTAGATGTAATAGTTTTGATAAGTGAGCACCAAATCTCGTGGGAATGAAGTACCGGATTTGGGGTGTCATAGAGTTGGTATCAAAGCTTTAGGTTATGAACCTTAGGTGGGGAAACCTTAGGAAGTAACCTTTAAGGAAATAGAAAACATAGAGGTGTTAAACTCTTATCGAGTTTTAAGGAATGGATTAAGGTATCCATTGAAGCTAAACAATAAAAGACATTATGTGCTATGTGTTAATAACTTATGTGCTCGTGAGTATCCAAAAATGTTAAGTAAAGCTTAAAATATTCTGTTGTCAGGATGTCTAACGAAGGAGGATCCAGTCCAGCTAGAGAGGTGATACCTCAGATACCTATAGATGACGAGCCTCGGGATATTCACGTAGTACGGGAGCAGTTGATCCAAGAGGATGTGCCTGTGACCGATCCCGAGAAGAATAGCTCCGAAGAGATGGAGGAGGAGGATGAGGAAGAGGATCCTGAGGAGTTTCCACCAAACTCCATATCGTGCAGAGATGTATGATGTTTTATATGATCGTAAATGTAGAATTACTGGGACGAGGTCGAGGAGTGAAGGAAATGGTTGAGATGCATCACGCCTGATGGAGCGAAGGATGCGAGAGATTCAGAACTTGATTGAAACTTGGAAACACGGAGTGGGATCGGGTTCATACAAAGGGTCAGCATGAAGACCTGTTGGTAGTGTATGAGAAGATGAAGACTGACATGGAGAAATTGAAAGATGATTTCAAGGAGGAATTAACTAAGCGTGCAAGAGCAGAGGATGCATGGATGAAGGCAACTCAATGTGCAGATCGTGCTGAGGCTAAGGTTCAAGTGAAGAAATCCAAAATGAAAGAGATGGATTATGCTTTTAATTCGGCGATTGATAGGGCCTGGGATCAAGTCTACTATTATCCACCTTAGTTTGAGAATTAAATAAGTGGTTCGTGATGGATCGCAGAACGGCATATCGTATCATGGAGGAAGAGCGTCGGGAAGCCTTACGACGTCTTAATATGCCTAGATAGAATAAGATAGATAATAATATGTGGTTAATTATGTGAATAAATAAATTGTGAATCCCTTATTTTGAGATAAATAAAGGGATAGTATGAGTATGTAATCCCGAAACTAGTCTAGTTCAGAAAAGTGAATGTTTATAGCGGTTATGCTATTTTGAGTATGTTCTAAAAACTTTATGAATGAATAAAATATTAAATTTTATTTGAAATGTTATGTGTTAAAGCTTTAATCTTGGAATGTTTAAGTTAAACTTTAAATACCCAAGAAGTTGAGTAATGAGCTAATAAGCGTATATTTTAATGAGAAAATGCCTCCTGAGAAGAAAACAACCCACGTGAGCAGAAGCACCTCCGAGGGGTCTACTAATAATAACAATGAGACCAACGCTAATCCGGTCAAAAGAGTTGGTAACTTTGCTGATGGGTGCACTTGCGAATCAACTGCAAGCTCAAGTCACGACTTTCAAGGAATTCAAAGCGGTTGGACCGCCAGAGTTTCAAGGATCTATGAATCTAGTGGAAGCCCAAACCTGGATCATGGAAATGGAGAAGGTGTTCGACGTTGCTAGAGTTAATAAAGATCAAAAGACTGCGTTTGCAACGTTCATAATGAAGTCTGAAGCTAGCTACTGGTGGCAAGCAAATAAGGTTCGTGGAGGACAAGGAGTGATAGCGTGGGATAGATTCAAGGAAATGTTTTTCGAAATGTACTTTCCAGCGAGTTCTTGGAATTAGCTGGAAGTGCAATTTCTGGAGTTGAAGCAAGGAACTATGACGGTGTCGGAATATCTTTGCGAAGTTTAACGAGTTGTCAAGGTTTGCCACTTATCAAGTCAATCTTGATGAGCGTAAAGCAAGAAGATTCGAACAAGGATTGAAGCCCGGCTTTACAAAAAAGGTTTCAATGTTCCAAATTGAATACATTTTAATTTGATTGGAAAAGGCAATTATCGCGGAAGGTGGAAGCGATGCCTTAACCAAGTACAACCAAGCAGCAGAAGAAGAGGAAGAATGAGAATGAGAATAAAGTTGGTGGAAGTAATGTTGGAAGTAATGGTAGAAGAGGAAGTGGAGCGAGAATTCAATTGCGGGAGGACAACAAGAAAAATCAAAGCAGAAGAAAAAGTTTGAGGCTTTTGCAGAATTTTATGGGAAGAACCATACTGGAGTATGTTTGAAGGGAAAGATAGTGTGTTTCAACTATGGTTAGGAGGGACACATTGCACCAAATTTTTTTAGTACAAAGAAAAGAGCATGTTTTACCTGCGGTTTAAAGGATCACATGGCTCGTGATTGCCCTAGAAAGCTAGTGGGAAGTGCAAGTGGCGAAAAAGGAAACAATAACGGTGGTTGTGCATTGACTATCACTGGACCAGCTCAATCAAGCCGACCCACTCGCGAGGACTTTCAATATGACGACTGCAAGGAGGATGTTATATGATGCCTAAGGATGTGGGTTCGTATCATTCGATTAATGGTATTAATGCTTATGTACTATTTGATTCGGGAGCTACTTGTTCATTTATATCCAGATGAATTTTCTAAGAACTTAGATTTGCCTCGGGAAGAAGAATTAATTTTCCTTAAGTATAGAGATTGCGAATAGAGAAGTGATTCTGTTAGATTTGTATATAGGAATTGTAGAGTGGTTATAAAAGGTCACTGAGATGATGGTAGATTTGATACCAATTAGACTTGGTGAGTTTGATGTTATCTATGGGAATGGATTAGTTATTCAATTACGAAGCGATAATTGATTGCCAAAAGAAAGTGTGTTAACCTTATGACTCCATCAAAGGTTGTGTTTTTTGGCAAAGAAGTCACCTCGACAAGCAAGTTGTTCAGCGTTGATGCAAGCCAAAAAGTTGTTGAAACAAGGATGTGTAGGATACTTAGCCTACATAGTCGATACACAGAAGAAGAGTGCAAAGTTAGATGAAATACCGTTCATAAGAGATTTTGCAGACGTATTTCTAGATGATTTGCCAGGTCTTCCGCCGGATCGACAAATCGAGTTCGTGATTGACTTACTACCAGGAATGACCTCGATATCTAAGGCACCATACAGAATGGCCCTGGTAGAAATGAAAGAGTTGATGGTGCAATTACAAGAATTGCTTGACAAAAAGTATATTCATTGAGAGTGTTTCGCCATGGGGAGCACCGTGGTGTTGTTTGTTAAGAAGAAAGGCGGAACGATGCGCTTTGCATTGATTATGAGAGAATTGAATAAGGTCACGATTAAAAAATAAGTATCCATTACCTAGAATCGATGACTGTTCGATCGATTGAAAGGAGGCGAGGTATTTCTCGAAGATAGATTTGAGAAGTGGTTATCATTAGTTGAAGGTGAGGTAGGAGGATGTACCAAAGATAGCGTTTAGAACTTGGTATGGTCATTACGAGTTTTACGGTTATGTCTTTTGGTTTAACCAACGACCTGCGGCGTTCATGGACTTGATGAACAGGGTGTTTAAACCATTCTTAGACAAGTTTGTTGTGGTGTTTATTGATGATATATTGGTATATTCCAAAACCAAGGAGGAACATGTGGAACACTTGAGATTGACGTTGGAGATGTTGAGAAAAGAGAAGTTGTACGCTAAGTTCTCAAAATGTGAATTTTGGTTGGAACGTGTACAGTTTCTCAGACATGTCATTGATAAGGACAGAATTTCGGTAGATCCATCAAAAGTTGAAGCTGTAATAAACTGGGATCAGCCAAAGACACCGTCAGAAGTAAGGAGTTTCTTAGGATTGACGGGTTACTACAGGCGTTTTATTCAAGACTTTTCCAAAATCTCAACTCCGCTGACGAATTTAACTAGGAAAGCGGTTAAGTTTGTTTGGATAGAGAAGTGTGAGGAAAGTTTTCGAGAATTGAAGAAGAGGTTGAGTTCAAGACACCGTGTGTTGTCGTTTGCACGATGATACAGGAAATTTTGTGGTATATAGTGACACATCGCATAAAGGACTAGTTTGTGTGCTTATGCGAAACAAAGAAAGTTATTGCAGTATGCATCATCACGCCGATTGAAAGATTATGAGAAAGGGTATCGACTTATGACTTGGAGTTAGCGGCAGTGGTGTTTGCCCTAAAATTTGGAGACATTATCTTTATGGAGAGAGGTGTGAGATATATACCCACCATAAAAGTCTCAAGTATATCTTTACACAAAAAGATTTGAACATGCGACAAAGAAGATGGTGGAGTCGATCAAAGATTATGATTGTGTAGATTTTCTATCATCCGGAAAGGCGAATGTTGTTCTTGATGCCTTAAGTAGGAAGGGACGGGAGAAATTAATGATGTTAACTGATCAAGAAAAGTTAGTGTCGGAAATGGCTAAGATGGAGTTGGAAATTAAATATTCGACAGAATCCGATGAAAAGTTATTCCAGATGGGAAATAGTTCAACGTTGGTGGATAAGGTGAGAAATGCACAACTTCAGGATGAAGACTGCGAAAAGATAAAATAGAAGATATCTGAAGGTAAGGAAAACAAATTCAAAATCGATTCGGAAGGGCTACTTCGATTCGAAGGGAGGATTTGGGTTCCGCCAGTACTAGAAGTTAAAGAGGAAATTTTGAGTGAAGCTCATAATTCAAGATATTCGATTCACCCTGGGAGTACAAAGATGTACAAAGATCTTAGACATCATTTTTGGTGGCCAAATATGAAGAGGGATATGGCTGAATGCGTGACGAAATGCTTAATGTATCAGAAAGTCAAAGCTGAACATCAAAGGCCAAGCAGATTGTTAAAACCGTTGGAGATACCAGAATGGAAATGGGAGCATATCACAATGGATTTTATGGTAGGTCTTCCAATGACCCAGCAAGGTTACGATGCCATTTGGGTGATTGTTGATCAACTAACGAAGTCAGCACACTTTTTGCCAATCAAGATTCGGTTTACACTAGATCGGTTAGCAAAAATGTACGTGAAAGAGATTGTGTTAAGACACGGTGTACCTGTGTCTATTGTATCAGACATAGATCCACATTTCACATCTAATTTTTGGAAATGATTACAAGAATTTTTGGGAACACAGCTAAGAATGAGCACAGCTTACCATCCTCAAACCGACGGACAGAGTGAAAGAACCATCCAAACACTAGAAGATATGCTCAGAGCATGTATCATGGATTTCAAGGGAAATTAGGATGACCATCTACCATTGGTAGAATTTTCCTATAATAATAGTTATCATGCGAGTATTGGCATGCCGCCTTACTAAGCGTTATACGGCAAGAAATGTAGAACTCCATTATGTTGGGACGAGGTTGGTGAACGTCAGCTATTGGGTCTAGAATTGGTACAACAGACTGTCGAAATAATCAAGGTTATTCGAGCAAGATTAATAGCTGCACAGGATAGACAGAAGAAATATGCCGATCAACATCGACAGAATCGGGAATTCGATATCGGTAGTTATGTTTTCTTGAAAGTGTCTCTCTGGAAGGGGAAAATTCGATTTGGCAAGAAAGGGAAATTGAGCCCTAGATTTATAGGACCTTTCGAAGTGCTTCGACGAGTTGGCGAAGTGGCGTACGAGGTAGCTTTACCTCCGGAGTTGGAACATATTCATAATATTTTCTATGTGTTAGTATTGAGACCATATAAGCCTGATTATAAACATGTTATGGAACATGAGCCCTTACAGTTCGAGAAAGATTTATCATATGAAGAAGTCCCCTATTCAAATTGTTGACAGAAAAGAGCAAGTACTGAGGAATAAGGTGATACCTTCTGTCAAGGTAATCTGGAGGAACCACAATGCTGAGGAAGATACGTGGGAACTTGAAAGTGTTACGATAAAAAATTATCCTCAGTTGTTTGCTTGATTTTGTATAGCGATTCTGGGGACATAATCCTGCTAAGGAGGGAAGAATGTAACAAATAAATTTTTTTTTTGATTGTCAGGATTCGGGGAGAATCCTTTAAGGAGGAGGAAGGATGTAACGATCGAGAAATTTGTAATTTAATTTAAATATTTATGGAATTAAATAAATATTTAAAATAATTTATTTATTGAGGAAAATAAATATTTGATGAATTGTTGATGAATTAATTTAGTAGCTAAATTAATTAATGTTAATTGAATCGAGTAATGATAATTTTATTTGTTGGATTTAATTTAAGGAGATAATTAAATTAAATAAATTGCTTAATATTTAAGAAATTAGTTAAATTAAATGAATTGTTTAATTTAATGGAAATTAATGAATTAGATAAAGTAATGTTTCTAATTTATTAATTAAATTAGATATATAATTATTTATTATTAGTAAATGTAATTATAATAGAAGTTATTTAAATTAGCTAAACTAAAGTTATTTAAAATTAACTAAAGTAATGTGTGACACTTGTAACTATTTAATATAAATAAAATAATAATAATCTAGTTTGGGAGTTTTTGGTTAGCCAAACAGGGCCTTGTGGCCTTTGAGATTTTACAACTGATGAAACTCTTTGGTTTTAACCAGATGCGTTAAACAATTTATTTGCGTCTTATTTTCTCCAAAGGCTGTGAGAGCATAGTTGAGAGAAAAGAGAGAGAGAGCGTAGGAATTGAGAAAGAAGAAAGTTTGTAGAGAACTTGAGAGATTGAAAGAAAACCTAAGCAATTTCAGTGTTAACAAGGGATTAAGCATATTGAAGGTATTCTATCTAACCCTTGTATTATATATATATATATATATATGAATTTACGGCAAATTTGTTATGTTATGTTAATTGTAATTCTTTCAAAATTGTTGTGTAACTAAATTATGGTGGATATGTGGTATAATGCTAGAGTTTATGTTTAAAACAAGAAGTTTGTATGCTAAATTCGTTGACAGTAGGAAGAAAATTTTGACAGTATATGTGTTTCATATGGTTCATGGAAAAGTATTAATTTTGATGGCTAATTCTTATGTTAAACTGTAAATTGACGCTTGTATATGTTAGTTCATTGAGATACGAACATAACGTAATTTGAATGGAATGATTTGGCCAAATAATGAATTCACAGTGATGTTTTTTGGGATAGACTATCAAAAATGGAGTTTTATATGAAAAACATGAAAATTGAGAAATTAAAATAGTTTTAGTTGTTTTTAAATTGTGATAAGTGGTTGAATGTGTTAGCAATCATGTTTATGGTAATTGTATATTTATTTTACATGTTGTTCACCGTTTGATGGGTGAAATTTTTGTTTATTGGGCTAAAATGCCATCTCTTCATTCAGCCTTCTCTCATTCATTGTTCTTCTGCTCTGTCGACGAATCTTGTACCGATGCCAAAGCAAAAAAAACTGCAAGCTTAAGTGCTGCTTGTCAAAAGCTAAAGTATGGCGCGCAATGCCCATACTACTAAGTTCGAGATAATTGAAGTGCGCTTATTTTGCAGATCATGTGTAATGGACTTATATTAGTGTAGCATGCATGTTAATAATGTAGAAGCATAATATAAACTACAATAGTAAATTGTCATGCGTTGTTATATAAAGTGTAAAAAAATTTAAGTGATTACTTGAATAAGTTATGTAATGAATCAAATGTAATGTTTTCAAAAGTTAAATATAAATGATAAGGTTTATAGCGTGGTTTCAGAATCGTTAAGATGTTAACCAATGCGGTTAGGTGCTAGGTTAGGGTTATGACCTAAATGATGGTTTAAACCGTAAAAGCTAATATTCATGCAATTAATTGTTGTTGCGATTTCAATGATATGTGTAGGGTAATGGGAGATTATTTTACGTTTATGTAGCTTACAATCAAGGAAAGTTTTCTAATTCTACCTTGTTATTATTGAGCAAGTTCTTAAATCTTAACTCTTTACATTGAGCAAAGCTTTCGAACTTCATTCTTTTCGTATTGAAAGCAAGTTCCCATTCCTAAATTATTATTGTGCAAGTTCCTAACATTCTTTATGAAGTTGAGCAAGCTTATCCTATCTTGCGTATGTTTGTACAAGTTTATGTAACCTAATTCGTTATATTGAGCGAGATTTTGTTTCCTAATTATTATTCAAAGCATTTATTGTTCTAATACATTGATTCAAGGGAGATTGTTTTAACTCTTCTATAGCGCTTTGCATGTATATCATGTTTAGTCAATTATATATTATTGTTATTTAATCTTTGACTTTGATAACCTTGTTCAAAGCTTTATCGTTGTATTAAACCTTCAAGTAGTAAGCAAACCTTTATTGATTGAATTAATCTATATTCGAATATTGTTCTAAAATTCTAGAAACACTGATAAGCTAGTTCCAAACTAAACTTTCTTTAGTGCGGAAATTCTAAATCCAAATTGAGACGAACAACCCTAACATAGGGGATTTTGTACGTGTAACGTTTAGATGTTTGTGCACAATACATGGTACAAAGGGCTGATCCCCCTAAGTACGTTAAGAAGGGCCCGTATAGTCTAAATGACTGTTAAGGTTGGGTAATAATACCTAAGTATAGTGGACATAGTTTGTGGTCTTAAGACCCTCAGATAATTAAAGTTCAAACTTGTTTTCTATTTTGATTTGTAGAACAAGTTCCTTATTGTTCAGCTTTCGTTGTTCACTCTCATGTTATTATCATTGCTATGTCTATATCAGTGAGCATTTGTTTGCTCACTGTTGTAATTAACACTGTAGCTAAAGTGGAGAAAGTTGATGTGCCGCCTACTAGTAAAGGAAAGGGCAAATTGTCCAAGTGCTGAAGGCATATGAAAAATTATTTAAATGTTTTATGTTTCAAGACTTGTTTTATTTTATGATGTATTCCGCAAACTGATGTAATAATTTTAAGGTTAGATTACCTGGGATTTAATTTGAGATGATGATGTAACCCTTTAATGGGATAGATTATTGTTTAAGTTATTTTAATTATGTCTTTATCCTTTATTATGGGTAGTTGGATGTAATAGTTTTTGATAAGTGAGCACCAAATCCGTGGGAATGGAGTACCTAGATTTGGGGTGTCACAAATCTTTACCATGAGTTCTTAACCTGCAAAAGTGGTTATTTGCAAGGGTGAGCTCGACAACCCAACAATTCTAACAGTTGTCATGCATCACATATCATATAATAACATACTCAGTTCATGCATTCACAATCAATTAATATTTACTACGCATATTACTTCTCACATAACAAACATAGAGGTTTACTTCACAAGCATATCATTAAAGATCAACTTTCAACTTTCAAACATCATAAATATCGTATATGAATTTCATATATATACATCAACATTGTCTTAGCATAATATAGCTCAACTAACAGTTATAGAATTCATATATTAAATAGGAACTGAAAGACTTGCCTGATTCGTAGTTTATCAACTACAACTTAACTGCTTAAAGCTTATCTACACTGCATGTATTCCTACACAGTTATATAATCATGGATTCATATCCATCAGTCATATATTTCATATGCTCTTAATATAATAATAAATATTACATCGTTTTCTAACTAGGTTTGTAAAACCTTCATTTCGCTTTCTCATCATACTCTTAGAATAGCTAGGTGTGTATAGGTATACCTTAACCACTCATACTTGACATCAATATTCATATATATATATATATATATATATATACATATCACACTTGACTCGCTATGTGTTCGACACATATTTAAAGTTTATAGATACGCGATCTACATTGTTCTTACATTTTGCAAACTTTAATAAAATTTAACAAATTTGGGTTTTATATAACCATTACTTGTTCATTTACTTAAATCATCACTCAAGTCAAGTATTATAACTTTAGACATCCATACCTATATGCTTTAAGGTCTAGATCAAAGTTAAAATAATCGAGCATCATCGCTTCGTAAGGTTGCAATTGCTGTTGTAATTTGGCTCAGGGATGGGCGCAATTGTGCCATCCCCCGCCGCGGACAAAGTTGAGTATTTATTTTCTGGTTTCATCTGGGTTCTTAGCATGCATGACTATTAACACATAACTTATCCAAATGTTAAGAGGTCTTAGACCAATTTGGGTGTCTCTTGTGTTTACTTTAAGTTGTTTTCATACTTTAAAGACTTACTTGAAATTTTCCAACAAGGCTAAGTAGGTTCATGTACAAGGAATGAACTACATTAACCGTTTCATCATGTAAAGACGTTAAACGCCTATAACGCGTATGCTCGCATTTATTCAACTCATTGGTATAGTTCATCATTTGAGAACTCATTACAATTCATACTCACACAACTTATATGGTGTATTGCTAGATGAGCACACATGTAAGCCATGTTTATAAAAACTTAGTTTCGCAAGGCGTTCAAGTTCACTTTTAAAAGTCATTCTAGGCCAAGTTAAAGCAACTAGGTGCAACTTTAAATCTCATTTCATAGCTAACTAAGACATGTATATATGTTATCACGTTTAGAACTTTAAGTACACAAGTTACTTTAAGTTCGTTCTTAAAGTTTCAAGTTTTCCTTAGAAATCATTTTCAACTAAGCTATTGTAAGTTGATAATAAGTAAAGCAACTTTAAATCACTTCTCGTGCATAGGTATATTTATAACTCAACAATATATATGTGTTAAAATATCATAACTTCAAAGACTCAAGGTTCGTCAATATTCATTTTCAAAACTCCAAGTTTCTTTTTAAAACACATACTAAATCATGCTAAATCATTCCATTAGGAGTAAGGTAATCTTATATGTCATGTCTATTATCATGCATATTTATGTTTTATCACTTAGAATAACATATTCCATCGTAAAGAGCACTATACTTGCGTATGTGCTCGTCCGACGCCTTTCGATCGCCTTTGAATACGTAACAGTCACAAAGATGGACAATTTTTCCCCTCTTAACGACTTTAAATATAACAACTTAAAGAATGAAAGTTGTAGTTCTATTCTTCCTCGTTCCAGATCATCTTGAATCGCCTCAATCGGAGTCCGTATGAAAATGTTATGGCCATTTTAGTAAAACATGTCCGTTCAAATTATCTCAACATTTGTAAGTCAGACTACCCCCCCGGCCGAGGTAGGGGTTTTGTACTATAATAGCCCGCCGGGGTGGGGGTACCTTCTGCAGTTTGCGAACGAACACTGTAGAAATCCAAATTAGGTCTAAAAACTCATTTCTAACCTCTATAACTTGAGTTATGCGTATCCAAATTAGTCCGATTTCGATTCTATGGATTCGAAATTCATAAAACTACAACATACTAGAATTATAACAATTTATAGAAATCCTAACTAACCTAAATCTTGACCCAAAACTCATGTTTATACTAAATTTTTATGTTTTGACAAATTTAGCGAATTCATTCACTACGAATTCGTTTCTAAACCAAATTGGTCCGTTTAACTTTTGTTGTTTTCATTTTTAACTGTATTAACAATATCTAGCAATAATTCATGGATTACAACAATCCTTAGCCATCAATTTTGTGACTTAAAAGTAAGTATTTCATGATATTACTAAGAAATTGCAAACTTAGGAATCAAGAGCATATATGTTGGAGACTTGAAGATTGCATTGGAGAACATTGAAGGCAGAGATTGAAGCTTGGAGATTGGAGATTCCTTGACATAGTTTTTCTTCTTCTCTTAAATTCATTATCTGTACTTATGATGCTATTTAATTTTGATCTTCTTGTTTCTATTATGATGATGAACTAAATTCTCAATTAAGGGTACAATTAAACCTTTTGAAATTCAATAATTCAATTATCATTATTTTCACTTGTTGATCCTATTGAGTTGATTATTATATTTTGTGCTTAATCTATTAATTGTCTAGCTAGCAATTAATTTGATATCTTTGATTGAATTGAAAGAGGAAATCTAAGATTAGATCTGAATATAATAACGCATGATCTTGTTGATTCTTTTGAATAACATAACAGTGTATGAAGCAAAATTATTTATATGCCATGCGTGACTTTGTTAGGAGTTTGTGCTTAATGAATCTATTTTAAGTGTCTTGCACGAAAGTAGCAAAATAACTGAAATAAGTCTATTTATTAATCATTGAAAGGTGTTAATAAATTGATAGGGAATCCTAGTTATCAATTCATTGGATTAATAATTCATTGGATTAATCAAGTGGGAATAAGGTAAGGGGATTATTGCAAAACAATTGGAGAAATTGTATTCCTATGTCTTTATTATCTGGTGATCAATAATTATTAGTTAATTTAGTTTTCTTTTTATTTGTTCTTAATTAAAATAATTTTCACAAAACAATTGGAGTGACTATTTAAGTGAATTTGAATTTATAAAAGCTTGTTAATTATATTAGTTGTTTGTAACTGTTCTCTGTGGGTTCGACAACCTTTCTTATCACTTTATTACTTGATAGACTGTGTGCATTTGCGCGTATTTGTCATTATATAAATTGGACAACAAGTTTTTGGCGCCGTTGCCGGGGAACGGTTCTAATAATTATTTTGTTATTAGTTTTTATCAATTTAGTTTATTTTAACATTTTTTTCTTTCTTTTTGTTTTAATTTTTTTTCTTTTACGAGGTACATCATGGCTAACTACAATTATCAATGGCCTTATACGAGAATGACTCAGCCAAATGCAACAGGGATATATGAACTAGATGAGTTGTCAGCATAAATAGAGACATTTTTGGTGATTTGTGATTATTGTGCTAGAAACCATCTGAATCATTAATGCGCCACCAGTTTTGAGTCAATAAAGTATAGTGGCAACTTCGATGACTGCCCAAACAATTATGCTTATCCCAACAACTATCATCAAGATTGGGGGTATCACCCGAATTTCTCGTGGCAAGATAATCAAGCCCAACCTCAAGCGTTACGACAAACTCAACCACGGATTTCAGGCTTGCCAACAACAGGAAAGAAATTAGAACTGGAAGAGCTTCTGATTAAGTACATAAAAGAGAATGAGACGTGGAAAAATAGGTAAGAAGTAACTCTTAGAAATATAGAGAATCAGATTGGGCAGTTGGTAAATGCCATTAACAATCGCCCTCAAGGTGAATTTCCAAGTAACATGGTTCCAGTAACTGATGGAGTACCCGAGCCAATATTCATTGATGCTGAAAATGACGAGACAAGTGGGGAGCAGAAAAAAGAGATCGGAGAAGATCTATCCTCAAGTTCCAATGATGTTAAGCCAATTTCGATAGTGCCCTATGAACCTCTTCCACAAAAACTCATGGATCCGGGTAGCATTGCAATCCCGTGTACAAATGATAGTCATTTCGTTGGCAAAACTCTATGTGACATGGGAGCTATCATAAATTTGGAGCCAAAGTGGCATGAAAATGGGTTCATAAGAAGATAGTTGAATATTCAGTTGTGTTCAAGAAGCTCCAATTCAATATTTCTTTAACAGACACAGTGGAGCACACACCTAATTACTTGAAGGTCTTAAAGGAAAATCTATCTATAAAGAACAAGCTAGGTGAATTTGAAACAATGGCTCTTGTAGACACTCAAAATTTTGCATTCCTGTTACTAACATTGCTGGAAGGAAGAAACGTCTTTCAGAGATAATCCTAGAGGACAACTCAGCTCAGTTCCAGAAAACACACCGGAGAAGCCTTTTCTATCTCGGAGATAACCCCGAGATAGTCAATTTCAAACCCGAAAACACCACCGGGAGTTTCAATATCAACCTCGAAGATAACCCCGAGGCACTCAGTCCAAACTCGGAGACAACCCCAGGAGGTCAGGCACACCTCAGAGACAACCCTGAGGACATTCAACACTTACAGCAGCCCAATCTCAGAGATAACCCTGAGCAACGACTACTTTATCAGCCCAAGCCATAGATAACCCGGTGAGGGGAAAAATTGTCATTTTGCCACCTTGATTCCTCAGAACAGTGTCCCATAAGAACCAAATAGCTATAATCCTGAGTGACTACTACACAGGACAATACACTGGATGGAATTTGAAGCTTGAAGACCAAGGGCATGGACCCATCTTCCTGACTTCTTACAACCTCTAATCCCATATCATTTGTGTAGCTCTCGACAACAGCACTCCGAAATAGGTCTTATATACCTCAATCGGATGCCCGGATTAAAGTTTTGAAAGTTCGAGTGGACATCACGTTGCATGCATGCACGTACTTTGAGACAACAGACCATGGAGCCAGGGCACCCAGGCGTGTAGTGCACTCTGCTGACTCCCCTCTATAAATAGAGGGCTTAGGGTGGCCATTTTACATAGAGAAAGGGCGAGGAAGCCCTGTCCAATTTTCTCTGTACACACTATAAACTGAGTGCTTTCTCATTTTAAACACTTGTGAGCTTATATATTGTCATATTTTTACCGACGGGAGCCGAGTCTTCTTTGGCAGTCCACTATAAGCCTTCTTGCTTTTCTTAAAGCCTTTCTCCACTACTGTGCACATACAATTATTCACGTTGAGAGTCGTGTTACGTATGTATGCCCGAACTTCGGTTCATGGCCTTTTATTTTATTTTTATATATATATATATATATATATATATATATATATATATATATATATGGACTAACATTATTGAGTTATGCCTCGATTGAGCCTGGACTCCCACCCGAAGCATTTATTGCTTTTATATATATATATATATATATATATATATATATATATATATATATAAACTTATTTATATAAACTGCTGTTGTCGAACTCGCTCGATGAGCCTGGATTTTATATTCTATATGCGTTCGCTTTTATATATATATATATATATATATATATTTACATTTTTGTTAGGCCTGGAGTTTACTTCGTGACCTTTTACATTTCTGATCTCCCATGGAGGTGCTTCGTGGTGGTTGATCATGTATGTATATATATATTTACAGCTTTTATATATATAACTGGTTACAACTTTTATATAAACTGCGGCATCATGTAAGCCTAGGAATCATGTGATCACAAATTCAGTCTCCTGAATCTAGATTCGGTTCCCGTGATGGACATTTTCATTTGTAACGAATTTTGTAAATTATTCACGGTGTTTGAATTTCCTTGGATGACTCCCATGCCCATAAGGAGTTCGGCACTGCTATGTACATTATTTTCTCGAAGATGCCTCGCATCTCAAAAATAAAAGCAATCAAGCTGAACACATAATAAAAATGAAATTATCAAAGGCGTCAATTACTATTGAGCACAAGGGTTTGAAAAACCTCTTTTTACAAAACGTCATTGTTATATCTTGTTTAAAACTGAATTTTTATACAGAAATTCAAACCCTTTGTATATAGGTGCGAACGAGGCATAACACTACTTCCAGATAATTGCACATTGATCCACACACACATACACATTCATATAATAGTTTAATTGGAAAGTGGCAGTCACCGTGGTAACACGGATGTCGGGGGGTGCCTAACACCTTCCCCCCGCATAAGCAAGTCCCCGGACCCTAATGAATCTCGGTTTCACAGACCAGTTTAGCAGTGTTACACCACGTGGTCAATGTACAAACCTTTTCTCGGTTGAGTTGGTGCAACCATTTAAAAATACCAACTAACGACTCTTACAGTCCAATCGTCGACATATACATGTCGGACCTTTTCACAACTTATTTTTTCAAACAAATCTCACCTAACATGAGAACACCAAAAGACGAGAACAGAAAAGGGACAAATAAAAATCCCGACGTCGACAGGTGGTGACTTTGCTGGGGACTCCAGTAAGAGGACTTAAGCCGCTATTACAAACTTTTTGAAAACTGTTATATGCTTGTGTGTGGATGTTACATTTACATTTTTGATGAATGTGTATGAATGTATTTACTTACCGCACTTAATGCCTTACACTATATTTGCATATGATATTAGTGCTTCGCACATGTCATCATTCCCATAACGATGAGACACGTTGTATATGAATGTATGTTGTGTGGTTCCTCCACCAAGAGGCTATCCTGTCGGTGTTTGATTACTGGACTCGTAGGGAGATTAATCCCAACGAGGCTCTGGAAAGGCACCACCCAGATTCGCTCTAGTTGAAAGACCGGATTAACTTCCCGTCGAGTAAATTGCGATGATCTGGGAACCTTCATGCCAAAAAGCCGCGAGAGTAAACCTAAGATAGGTTAGCCTCTGATAAACCAAACGTGAAGGGAAGTCTCTTTATACTTTCCCATTTTTAAATTACTTGTAAATACAATTACTTGTAATTTCATTCCATATCCATTTTCAATGTAATGGGAATATGAAGAAATATGTGTACATGCATATTTAAAGCCTGACATGTTATCTTGTATTACAAACAACTAACATCCGTTTTGCAGGATAATACCCCTAAGAAAGATACATTATGATAGTATGTAAACATTTATACATTCCCTAAGACTAAACTATATAAGTTTTTGTAGGGAAACAATTGGGCCTGTTACCCGTTCAAAGTCCAAAAAGGCAACGAGCCTACAACCAATTATGTCTTCATCTGATCAATCTAATCCCACTCCTGTCTCGTGTGAGGAGTTTGATGGATTAAGCAAGCAAATTATAGATTTGGATGTTCTGCTTAAAGAACTACATCAGTTTACTCAGGGTTCACGAATACCCGTACATACCGAATCCTCTGCACAGGGAGGAACCCAAGGTTCAGACAAAGAAGCTCACATACCTGAGTCTCAGTTGGACAAAACCAACAGAATTCCTGAAAACACCCATCTCAAAGAAGATCTAGACACCAGTGATATTAGGAAGAAAGTTCTTTAAATGGAAGAGACCATTAGGTCTATTAAAGGAATTGGCGCACACGGGAGTGTTTCATATGCTGACCTTTGTATATTCCCTGGTGTGCATTATCTAGAGAAGTTCAAGACTTCTGACTTTGAAAAGTGTGATGGGTTAGGGGATCCTTAAACATATTTAAAGGTATTTATTGGAGAACTCGGATCTCATGCAGAGGATGAGAAGCTTAGAATGCAGCTATTCCAAAAGAGTTTGACTGGAGAAGCCAGATCATGGTATACTAGATTAGACAATTCTAAGATATATAGCTGGGAGGAGCTAGCTAGCGCATTCCTCAGTCAATACAGCTTCCAGTCTCAGATGGCTCCAGGACGGTACCAAATTACCAAAGTCAAAAAGCAAGCCAATGAGTCTTTCAGAGAGTATGCTCAAAGGTGGAGGCACCTGGCTGCTCAAGTTATTCCTTCTATGACTGAGTCAGAAATGGTGATGACCTTCATAGACATACAAGAAGCTCCCTTCTATGAGAGAGTCTTAGTTGGCATTGGCAAGCCATTTTCTGAAATGATCAAACATGGAGAGATGGATGAGATGGGATTGAAGTCAGGAAAGATTCAAGACCTTACCGCTTTTAAAGTTGTTGCTGAACACATCCAGTCTGACACTTATGAAAACAACCCCCGGAGGGTCCATAAGAAAAAAGAGGAGGATGTTTCCTTGATACTACAAGGACAAAAAGGCAGTCAGAACATGCCTATCTAGAGGAGAAATTATTCCCCCTTTCAAGCACAGACTTCAAACCCTCCATTGCTTAAGAGTGGAGAAGTCAGATGTAATCGAGTGTTCACACCCTTAGGGGACTCACTCGAGAACATTTTCAATCTTTTGACAACTTAGAAGAAAATTACACATCTTCTTCCACCAACCAACCCGAATGGGAAGGGTTTTAATGCTAACTGGAAGTGTGCTTATCATGTCGGGGCTCTAGGACATGATACTCAGGATTGTTGGGCCTTGAAACACAAGATCCAGGACTTAATCGACAATGGTGAGATTGTGGTAACTAAACCCGACCAACCTCATGTGCAAGATAACCCTCTTCCTCAACACAAAGAAGAGGAGGTCAATATGATTAATTGGAGCAGTGGACAGAATTCCAATTATGGTGGAGAATCCTCCCAGACCAACAAGGATGGTGCTGACAAATGGGATTACGCACAGTTCCAGTTTACGATGGAACGGAAAATGAAAGTTCTTTATAAGCAAGTTGAGCAATTGGCAGAATTGGTGATCCATTAGCACCAAGTCACACGCCAATTAGTTAGTCAGTAACATGCTATTCTCCTTCCTTTTATTATGAATAATCCATCATCGTCTCCAGAAAGTGAAACACTGGAGGATAAAATTATAAAAAGAGCAAGTGCCAAAGCCCATCGGGATTTTGCCAATAGAAAGGAATTTACATACCTGGGCCAACCTATGGAGGAGATATTTCAGATGCTGATCAATGAAGGAAAAATTACATCCCTTCTACCACCAATCAATCCCCGTTCAAGACGGTTCAATTCTAATGGAGTATGTCAGTATAACTCCCATTCTCGCGGTCACAGAACAGAAGAATGTTGGGCACTCCGCCATCTCATTCAGAATCTAATTGACATTGGTGTCCTGCAGATGATGACACTTTGTTACTCGAAAGTGGGAACACATGTCCTATGAAGTGGAAAGACGTCGTAGCGGTTATATCCATTGAGGATGATTTGCCTACCCAACCACTCACAATACAAGCAATTCAACTCAAAGGTGCTGACAATCCATTGAAAGTGGTTGCACCAAAGCCAATTATCTTGCCATACAGATCACAATATCTTGTTGTCAGCCTACAAAAAGTGTCATGGAATTATGGAGAGGCTGAAGGATCTACATCACACATAACTATTGCAGTGTTGAAAGAGAATCCACTGTATCTTCCCCTACGGGTGATGAAGCCTACCATCAAATCAAAGGGGAAAATTCCCATGGAGAAGATTGAGGAATTCCTTCGTACTATGGGCCATAATGAAGCCAAGGTGGTTTTAAGATTGAGAGAAGCTCCATAACAAATTTCTATACTAAACTTGGCTTTCTCTTCCGAAGATTACCGAAAAGTCTTGCTAAAGGTTTTGGAAGAAGCCCATTTACCGAAATCAGTGGATGTTAAAAAATTCCAGCATCTGGTTGATCACATTTTAACAAAAATGTGATATATTTCACTGATGACGACATACCTCCTGAAGGGACTGGTTATTGCAAGCCATTGCACATTGTCGTTCTGTCCACCGGATATATGGTGGGAGGAGTTTAGATAGATGGAGGTTCATCTCTGAATATCTATCCATATGCCACTTTGGAGAAGATGAATATCAATCTTATGAGGATCCAAAGTAGCCATACGGTTATCAAAGCTTTTGATGGATCCTGGTGAAATGCTGTCGGAGAGATTGAATTGCAAGTAGAGATTAGTCCATATACATTTAGTGTATCCTTTCATGTGCTCAAAATAGCCACAAGATACAACCTGCTCTTGGGAAGACCGTGGATTCATATGGACAGAGCCGTCCCTTCCACCCTTCACCAGTAACTCAAATACATTATCAACAATAGCCTAGTCACTGTCAATGCTGAGCCGGAATATCCTGAACAAGGTGACATACCACTTATCAGCTTCAATGTAGAAGTTGAGATGGTCATTTTTCATGCCTTGGAGATGAGCAACACTCACTACCATCCCCTTGGGGCGCCACCTCTCATACCCAAGATTTCTGCCGAGGTAATGTCGGCAACTCAAAAGATGATGTCATTGGGCTATCAACCTAGACAAGGGTTGGGCAAAGGTCATCAGGGCATCAAGTGCCCAATTCAAATGCCCAGTTAAACGGGGACAACTGGATTAGGCTATTCTGCTAGGTCCAGTCATAGGAATCCTCACAAGCACAAACAAATTCCTTCATCTTCAGCCACACGGCGATTATCTCAACCTACAGATCCTGAGCCTGTACGGTCTTCGGAAAAGGTGCCTGCCCATGTAATGGCTAAGTTATTTCCCAAATCGATACCGGTTAAAAGAAAAGAAGTCTTGATTCCTGGTCCCAAAGTGGGAGAAGAGGAACAGAGACGTAAACAAGACATCGTCAGGAGATTGTCAAAGATACGCATCATTGTCCATGATGAACACACAAATAGATACACCCCATACGATGATTGTCCAGACATAATGGTCATCATTCAAGAAGAGGAGGACGATAACAACCCCTTCATCACTGCTGTCCATCAGGACTTCACCCTTGACAATTGGAGCAGCACTCCCTGCATTTGTCGACAAGGGTAAAAAGGGAAGAAACTCCCTCTGCCCTATAGATAACTATAACTGCTTACTTTTCTGTACATTATTAGTAGTTATTTTGTCATTACATGCTAACACTTTGTATGATTGAACAGTTTCATATATTAAGTGAAAGCATATTTTGTTTCACAACTCTGAATTTAGATGTGCCTATACTTGTTGATGAGGTGCCTTTTCTCCACAAGGATTGTAACTTTGATGAAAAGTTGAACTCAGACTTGATGGAAATACAAGAGGATATTGAGATACCTCAGGAGATTAAAGAATGGGTCAAAGACAAAACTAAACCAAACCTTAATCAAACCACCTCATTCAATCTTGGAACCTTAGAAAGTCCTAAACTAATCCAGATTGGTACATACCTCACTCCAAACCAAAGGAATGACATGGTTACGCTATTAACCCAATTCCAGGATGTGTTTGCATGGTCTCATGAAGACATGGTGGGTTTGTCCCCTGATATCATCATCCATCGCCTTTCCATTAAAGAGGGATTCAAGCCAGTCAGGAAGAAGCTCAGGAGATTAAAACCTGAGTGGAGTTTAAAGGTTAAAGAAGAAATTGTGAAATAATTTCAAGCATGCATCATCATGGTGTCTACATACCCTAAATGGCTATCCAACATAGTCCCCGTACCTAAACCGGGAGGAAAGGTATGAGTTTGCGTGGATTACCGGGATTTGAATAAAGCTTGCCTTAAATATAGCTTTCCCGTGCCATTTATCCACATTCTCATTGACAATACTGCTCAATACGACATGTACTCCTTTGCTGATTTTTTGTGGGGTGTACCATCAAATCATGGTTGCCAAAGAGGATCGTGAGAAAACTGCATTCATCACGCCTTGGGGAACCTTTTGCTCTAGACAATTGTCATTCGGCCTCATCAATGCCGGAGCTACCTATCAGCGAGTTATGATGGCTCTTTTTCATGGCTTAATGCATAAAGAGATAGAGATCTACGTGGATGAAATCATTATCAAATCTTGAAGTGAAGATGACCATCTTAGAAAGCTCTTCAACAGGTTGTGTAAGTACAACTTAAAGTTGAATCCAGCCAAGTGCGCTTTTGGTATTAAATCAGGCAAGTTGCTAGGATTCCTAATCAGCCACATAGGGATTGAGCTGGATCCCACCAAAATCCAGGCCATTACAGAAATGACCCTTCCTCAGACAAAGAAGGAAATACGGGGATTTTTGGGGAGAATCAACTTCATTAGCAGGTTCATTTCCCAACTCACAGCAACCTGTGAGCCTATTTTCAAGCTGTTAAGGAAGAACTCCTCCATGAAATGGAACGATGAGTGTCAGAAAGCCTTACTTATAATTAAAGAGCAACTGGTCAAAGCTCCTATTTTGGTACCTCTTAGGGATGATGTTCCCCTGTTCATCTACCTGTCCATTAATGACAATGCCATGGGCTACATGCTGGGACAGAAAAACAATAGAGGCCAAGAGCGAGATATCTACTACCTCAGCAAAAGATTCAACAACAGTGAACACAAGTACACTCTGATTGAGAAGACTTGTTGTGCTTTAGCATGGGCTTCCATGAGGTTACAACATTACCTTCATGGTCACACAACCCATCTCATATCCCGCGTGGATCCTCTCAAGTACATGTTCCATAAACCCATATTAAATTGTCGGCTGTCCAGATGGCAGTTGATCCTACAACAATTTGACATCGTCTACGTGACGCAAAAGTCTATTACAGGTCAAGGAATTGCGGATCAACTTGTCGCTGCACCTTCGGGGGATTTCAAACCCTTGGAAACATACTTCCCCGATGAAGGGGTAATAACAGTTCAGCCACACCATCAGTACGATACACACCAATCATTGAAAATATATTTTGATGGAGCTGTTAATATGGAATTTTCTGGGGCTGGAGTAGTTCTAGTATCCGGTACGCGGGAGCAGTACCCCATTGTCGTTAAATTGCAGTTTGTCAATACCAACAACACAGCTGAGTATGAAGGCTGTATCATGGGACTCAAACTTGCCCAATCAATGTGTATCAGGCGGTTAACTGTCTTTGGGGATTCAAAATTAGTAATCAGACAGACCACATGAATCTATCAAACCAAAGAACTACATTTGTTGCCTTACCATCGGCAAGTTTTACAGATGGCTTTGGAGTTTAAAGAAATATTCTTCCTCCACATTCCTCAGAATAGGAATGACTTTGCGGATGCACTAGCAACTTTGGCCTCCTTGATCAACATACCCGACATGGAAAACATGCCAATCATCACATTGGCCCTGCAAAAGGCTCCAGCTTATGGGAACTATGTTGGAGAAGTATCAGATGAGCTACCTCCCATCCAGCACCCTTGGTATCAGCACATCAAGGAGTATTTTTGAGATGGATCTACACCCGTTGAGGCGAGCCTGATTGAAAGAAGGCGGATCCATCGACTGGCTATAAAATTCTACCTGAGCAAAGATGCACTTTATAAAAGATATGTAGGACTAGGTCTCCTCAGATGTCTAGACAAGGACCAAGCTCAGAGGCTCATGGATGAAATCCATGGTTGAGTATGTGGCCTACACAAGAGTGGCCCTTTACTTGTCAAGAAGATCCTAAGAACAGGGCACTACTGGCTCTCGCTTAAGGTTGACTGTGATGATCACGTCAAGAGATGCTATCAATTCCAAATTCAGGGGAATGCTATCCATTCCCCTCCAAGAAAGCTCCACAATATGAGTTCACCTTGGCCCTTCTCAATGTGGGGAATGGACGTGATCGGGCCCATCGAGCCCAAAACCAGTAATGGGCATCAGTTTATCTTCACCATGATCGACTACTTCACTAAATGGGTAGAAACAACCTCCTTCCCCAAGGTTACCAAAGAAGTAATCATAGGTTTCATCAGAAATAATATCATTTGTCGATATGGACAACCAAAGGTGATTGTGTCAGACAACTCTAAGAACCTCAACAATAAAATGATGGAGGAGTTATGCAGTAAATTCCACATCAAACATCTCAACTCCGTCATCTACCATCCAAAGATGAATGGTGCTATCGAAGCGGATAATAAAAACATTAAGAAGATCATGCAAAAGATGTTCGCCAACAACAAAGGATGACCTGACTTATTGCCTCTTACTTTATTAGCCTACAGAACATCAATGCGTATTTCCACTGGGGCAACCCCCTACTCATTGACCTATGGGATGGAAGCAGTGCTCCCCATAAAAGTAGAAATTGAATCCCTCAGAGTGTTTATTGACGCTCAGCTGGATGAAGACCAATGGTTACAAGACAAGTATCACCAATTGTCTCTAATAGACGAAAGACGAAGTGATGCTATCTTCCATGGTCAGTTATATCAACAGAGGATCGCCAGATCCTACAATAGTAAAGTCCGGCTATGGCAGTTTAAGCAACACGACTTGGTTTTAAAGAAGATCATTGACAACCAAGATCAATCCAAGGGAAAATTTGCTCCAAACTGGGAAGGCCCGTTTATTGTCAATGAGGTATTAACAGGAGGTGCTCTCAGATTACAGGAAATGGATGACGACGAATTTCCATAGCTCATCAACTCGGACACCGTGAAACGGTATTATATTAGAAGTTACCATCAAGCAAACATCCTAATTTTGGATCACCAGATCCCCAGTCATTTCAGGTTTTCTAACCCCTTTTTACATACAATCTTTCTTCATACCCATTTGCCCCATCAGGGAAACACATTCTTCAAGCCAGTAGCCTGGTTTCGGATTAGCAGATCCTTCACACATCTTTGGTTTTAAAACCCTTCACTCAACTTCGGTTATCCCACCAGGGATTGAACCTTTCACACCTGCAGTTTTGTCCCACTACGGATAAGACTTTTCACACCTGCAGTTTGTCCTGAACATGGGATCAAAAATTTTCCCCCGCAGTTTGTCCTGAACATGGGATCAAACTTTTTCGGCTACAAATCGTCCTGAACATGGGACAAACTACGTCGACCTGATCTCCCCGATACCTGGGAGTATGTAGACAACCATTTTATATGGCCCAGTCACAATAAAAAAAACACAAAAACATTTTTACACCCTTCTCTACAAAAACAAAAACAACAAAAAACATCTATACACCTTTCTACATCCTCACACCATACAACGTTGAACCTCTTACACTAGGTTCGAACTATGCAGACCTGATCTCCTCTTTAATAGGAGTACATAGGCAGCCATTTATAGTTCGGTCTAACCCCTACCAGAATACAAATACTTGTCACACGGTACTGGGATCAACTTTTAATCCACCACTTTTTCATCGGCTTCAGACCAAAGGGATGGAACTACCTGATCTCCCAATAAATGAGAGAGTCGACAAACATTTAAGTTATGGTTGAATCCTCTAAGAGAAACACCAATCCATAAGAGATGGAACTAACTGGGCTTCTCTTCAATAGGAGTACTGGCAACCATCTGTGGTGCGATCAATCTCAGAGAGGAAAGCCACACTCCTCTCCACATCTACATACAGAAACCAGTCCTAAGACACTAAAGAAGGTAGGGATACACACAGATCAACAATCCATTCTGAAAGATTCTGAGACATCTCAATGTCCACACATCAAGGATCCGTTCAGAATACATCAAGATCACAAACCCTGAAGAAACAGGCAAATATCAAGCAAGTAGCAAGGCACAACTAAAAGGGAAGGGAATCAAAATATATTTCCCTGCCATATATAATGTTGTTTGATATATACAATATGTGTTGTACATGACAAAATGGCTAAGCTAGTCTGTACAGGAAAATACAAGCCTATCTACAATCCCGTGGATATATGAGCTATCAAGTCCAACATAGCATCTCTCTCCAAAGAAGGAAGCAACGCTGCAAGCTCCTGCCCAAGGGTATCTACACGAGCCAATAGATGCACAACCAACTGCATGGTGGCATGATGCTCATCAATATATGCACTCATCTCGGCAATCATGCAAATAGTAAGGGATCTCACTGTAGTACTATCTGTAACGGCTACATCCCGGGCAGATATGGAAGCATCCCGCTCAACAATCAATGCATTTCTAGATGATCCGATCTCATCTCACTCAGTAATAGCGGTGTCTCTATGAGCTACAGCCTCCTCTCTTTTCGATAGAGTGACATCTCTCCCCTCAAGAGCTGTCAACTAAAAGGCCCTAGTCTGATCTCTCTCAAAGGTCATTAGATGAAGACTCTGCTCTAAATATTGTGTTGAATGATAGATCACAGTAGCACTCGTACTGGAAGAATCTACAAACGCTGCTGGCAACCCAGTGAATAGCTCCTCCTCAGTGGGAAGATCAATGTCCTCCATGGGCTCCCCACTATCAGAACTAATCCCCGGCACTGGGGATACAACCTCAGCCGATGCAGTCTATATCTCCATCCATGCGAAATACTCTACCGAACAGCCCTGATGGCTAACAGAAAACTCAACTAGCTCATGCTGATCCCAACATGCATACAACCCGGATCTATCCTCTACTGATAAGTGGCGGGAAGCCAAATACTAACTCAATGCCCCCTCAAAAGGATGGAAGTCCCTGGCCGGGTGTTGTAAGAACATCATAGCGGTGGGTGGTAAGTTCAGAAGACCTCAAATTTTTTAAATAAAAGGAATTTCCTTTATTTATTATTTTGAAATAGTAAGGGTTGATTTGATTAATGTGGATAGTTAAGGGTTAAATATGCAAATATTTCAAAATAAACAAGTGGTTATAAAATATTCATTTTGTTTGGGAATATTCGTTTTGGTCGTGGAATATTCAAATCGTTCGGGAATATTCGTCGACTTGGCCTTGACCATGTGTGGGCCCCATAACGGAAAGCGATTGGATGAAGAAAACGACAAATATAAGTTGGTTAAAAATAATACGAGTTAGTTATTCTGATTAAGACTGTTGGAATACCGTGGTGGTTAAAATACAAGATGTATGGCTGCGTGGTCGCACAAGAGTTATACCATTATTGCACAAGATTGTTGAATTATTGATCCTTACGTAAGAAGGCACTACTCAATAATTTTTAAAGTAATTATCGCTCAATATTTTATTTTATTGATTCAATAATTCTTTGCGTTGATATTTTATATTATTGTTGTTCAATAATTGTCACCGCACATTATCTCCATTATCGATCAATAATTCATATTATTTAAATAATATTATTAGATTGCATTATTGGCAATGTCTAGAAAGTTACAAGGAGAGGTTTGGTCACCTAATTGCGCGCCAAGATGGAGAAATCCTTATCTGAAAGCCCCTCTCTTTCCGGAACTATTTTGGTTGTCATAATTGTGACTCGTAATATTATTTGTGAATAATTAATTATTGATTCATATGATAAAGAAATATTTATTTTATGTGGATATAAATGATGGATTTATTTATGTGGTTATAAATGAAGAAATTATTATTGAGGTGTTTTATCAAGATTTTACAGTTGGAGGTATTAAAAATTAAATCGGGGTTTTGAGATATATCATGGGATTATAATTTTTAATCCGAATTGTTGATTGTGGTAATTTTTGGGTATGTTATACATACATAAGTTGAGTATATGTCCACAAATTTTGAACCGTTAAAAATGCACGAATGATTTGTTATGAATTTTAAGAGGTGTCTCGATTCGGAAATTAGGGGTTATAATTGATTTTGGTGGAAAATTCTAGAATTGAGTGGGCCCCACTTGTGGTTGGTGAAGAAATGTGCTGAATTTTATTTCAAATGTGGTGGGTGGCAATAGTAGGTGTAAAGCCATCGTAAAGCAAGTCAAGTCTCGCTTTAGTGGCTAACATTTTCCTATAAATAGAGGGCTAAGTTAGAATTGAAAATCACACCGTAAACAAAGTTTTCTCTCTTTTCTCTCTATATTATCGAGCGTATTTTGTGAGTATTTAGATACTTTGAGAGTTCTTTATTCAAGACAAGTTTTATTCAAAGATCACTTGAGACCTTTCCTTCAAGAAATCGATTCTTTGAGGTAAGGGATATTATTTTTTTTTCAGAATGATATTATTTCTTCAATATCATTATGTTGAAATGTTGATCCAAGTTTTATCAAATTTGGAACTTTTTCATGTCGGGGTTACTATTCATGAGTTACTATTCACGAAGTTACTATTCATGAGTTACTATTCACGAAGTTACTATTCACGTAGTACTATTCATGAAGCGTGAAGATGTTTTTGTGAAATTTCTATCTTTTGGTGTCGGATTTACTATTCATGTATACGGTACATTATTCACGATATAAGACTATTCACGATATCGGCACTATTCACGATACTGCACTATTCACCAAAAAAAATAAAATTTCTTCTTTTTGTCCAAACATCTATTTTGGATACTAGCTTTGATTGTATCCATGTTTTGATCATTCTTGAATTTTACACCATTGTGATTATTTTTGGGGTATTGTTGGACATGGATAAAACAAAGTACTAATCCTTAATCCTTAATCCTTGTCATTTTGTTTCATTGGATTAGTTCTTTAAAATATTTTCATCATCCTCGGCCTTAAATGATGATATTATTGAATATCTTTGGCTTCAGTAGTAAAGATGAATGATTTTCAAGAATATCTTTGGCTGTGGTGCAAAGATGAACAGTGTTGAGATGAACATAACCGATCGATTAATATCTTTGGCCTCAGTAGGCAAAAAGATGAATGTGTTTAAATGAACATGACTAATCGATGAATATCTTTCGGCTGTAGCAAAAAGATGAATATTTGATTCAGGATGTATATTGATTGTTGTTACAGGATAAAAGATAGGCGATGAACTTTTAAATTCATACATAGAAGATAGTAGTTTGCATTCTCTACTTAACTCTTCTAATGAATTATTATTTCACGCTAATATTGATTAAAAATTTGTTGTCTATTGTATTCTATTAAATTTTTCCCGTTGAAGACTAACGATAATTTGTTGTATATTATCTTAGTCATAATATTCTTTATCGAGCTAGTTGAGCTCACCCTTTTCCTTTTTGTTCCATTCTTCTCGGGAGGCGAGAATATAGCGAAGCATTTAGCCCTGGGTATGGAATGAAGGTTTTAGAAAGGATTGTTTAGTAGTCCTCACCATTTTGTAAAATAATGTATCAATAAATGTGATGAGGATTTATGTGAGTATAAATATTGTCTAGAAGATAATATTTGTATTTAAACTCACAGATTTATTGTTGTAATAATAAAATTGTAGTTGTTTCGCACTCATGTATGACAACTCTCGAATGGGTGATGTATACCTATTTTGGGGGCGTGCGGTTGGTATCAAAGCTTAGGATATGATCTCTCTGGCGGAGATCGGGAATAGAACTAGGAGGGAGAGACGAGTAAATCCTTCGCTAAAGTGTGTCCTACCTAAGCTTATTTGTTAGTTGGTCAAGATATAGGGATATTATGTGATATATTGATTTCCTTAATTAACCCTTGTTTTATGACAAGATTTGAGAATGTCGACCGAGAATATTAATGATGGAGTAAATGAGACCGTGGAGATGCTCTGTATTTTTACCAACGAGGAGAACGTGCAACAGGTGGCAATGTTCCTCCCGTGAACAACACCACCGAAGCGGATGATGAACGAGGGGATGTTTAGAAGCTGCAGATTAGCTTCATGCAAAATCGCACGAGGGAGACTCGTGTTCAAAATCAGGAGGAAATGATAGTAATTCACACGGGTTGTCACAAATGCAAGCGATTCAAAGAGTTGGGACCACCGGAATTTAAGGGAAAGCCGATCCGATCATGGCGTGAAACATGGGTCAAACAAATTACCAAGATATTCGATGTCTTGGGATGCACGGAGAACAGAAGGTTCCATTCGCCACCTTTATGTTAAAATGGCGAGGCAGACATCGGTGGGAGTCTCAGAAAGCGCACTCCATCACCGCAAGACTCAAAGATGTCTTGGGAGACGCGTTTCAGAGACTATTTAATGACAAATACTTTCCGAAAGTGTTCGTATATATGAAGGAAGTGGAGTTCATCGATTAGAGCAAAACAACAATACGGTGTCTCAAAGACGAGGCAAAGTTTGCAGAGTTATCGTGTTTGCACCTCATTTGGTGGAGAATGAGGAACATGACGCTTGGATGTTTCTTAGAGGTTTGAAACTTAAGATACGCCAAATATCTCATTTCTCATAAACTTTCTCTTTATTCAGATGTTGTAAATAGGGCTCAATTATTAGAGCGAGATAACGTAGTACGGCCAATCGAGGACCATAACCGTGGATCGCACGTAGATGGCGTCAATGAATAATGATAACTCATGAGAAAGAAACAGACGACATGTAAATGGTAACCACTCCGTGGTAATCATAGTCATGAAAAAGCGGAAGAAGCGAAATGAGGAGATTTTAAAAGAGGAGATTTAACAACGATTATGTGAAGACGACAAAGGCGGCAAAGAATCGGTTCTAAGGGAGAGAACGACCACCGGCCATATGCTACAAATGCGGAAAAGAGGGACATATCGGTCAAACCGCCCACAACAGATTCAAGGTATGCTATAGTTGTGGAAAGGAAGGACATATCGCTTTCGAGATCAGACGCAGAGCGAAACCTAGTTCAATGGGACGGTGACTCAAAAGATCGCCCCGAGAAAAGTCAAAGTCAACGATTCCGGAAGAGCGTTTGTTGTGACGGGTCATAATGCGAGGAACCCAAACGAGGTGATCACGGTAAGCTATTTATAAATTCTTCGAAGTTTATACCTTACTTGATACCTGGGTGCTACCCATTCATTTATCTCTCTGCATGTGCTCAACGCTTAAACTTGACTCGAGAAATTAGACTTTGACCTATCTGTGGAAACTCCGTTAGGAGAAACTTTCATCACATCCATCGTTTATAAATCTTGTTTGATTCAAGTTGGCACCATCACCTTACACCGTTGACCTTATCTCTTTAAAGATACTTGCTTTTGATGTGATTTTAGGATTGATTGGTTAACTACTCATCATGCCAAAATTGATTGTTTTTCGTAAGGTTGTTAGTTTTCATATTCCTAACCAAACCCGTTGTATTTAATTCAAGCAACTAAACCATTAAAATCAATCACTATCATATCTAATCATAAAGCTATTCGCTTATTGAAAAACGGATGTCAAGCTTTCTTAGCCCATGTTATGGATTTGAATAAAGACACGCCAAATTTGAATAATATTCTGTTGTTATCGACTTTCCGACGATTTTCGAAGAACTTCCTGGCCTCACCCCGTAACGTGAAGTTGAATTCTTTATTGATCTTGAACCTGGTACAAAGCCCATTTCTAAAACCCCATATCGAATGGCTCCTATTGAACTTTAGGAGTTAAAGGTCCAACTACGAGGAATTGTTGGACATTGGTTTCATTCGCCCTAAGTACATCTCCTTGGGGTGCTCTGCTTTATTTCAAAAAAGAAAAGAGCGGAGTATGCGACTTTGTAGATGACTATCGGAATTGAACCATGTCACCATCAAGAATAGGTATCCTCTACCTCGTATTGATGACTTGTTTGACCAAATTAAAGGGCACAATTCTTTTCAAAAATCGATCTTCGCTTCGGATATCATCAATTTGAAAATTAGAATCGAGGATATTCCAAAGACCGCCTTCGTAACTCAGATGGGCATTATGAATTTTTAGTCATGTCTTTCGGACTAACTAATGCTCCCGCGGCTTTCATGGATATGATGAACCGAGTATTCAAGGAATATTTGGATGGATTCGTTGTTGTCTTTATTGATGACATCCTTATATATTCCAAAAGTCGTGAAGATCATGAGCACCATTTGAAGTTGGTACTCCAAAGGCTTCGTGAAAACCAACTATATGCCAAATTGAAGAAATGCGAAGTTCGCTTGAGGAAGTAGCCTTTCTTGGGCATGTGGTGTCAAAACATGGAGTATCCGTTGATCCGCCAAGATTGAAGCAATACAAAGTTGGGAGCAACCAAGTCGTTTGTATGATCAAGACGTAGCTTTTTGGGCTTAAATTTGGTTATTATCGGAGATTCGTGGAAGGGTTTTCTCGAATCGCTACTCCATTAACTCGCCTAACTCGAAGGATACTGTAAATTCGTTCAGCGAAGAATGCGAGAAAAGTTTCCAAGAGCTTAAGAGGAGACTTATTTTAAGACTGTTTCTAACAATACCATCCGGTTCGGATGGATTTGTTATCTATGCCGATGCTTCGTGCAAAGGGTTAGGATGTGTTTCTCATGCAACGTGGGAAAGTCATAGCCTATGCCTCATGACAACTTAAAGAGTATGAGAGGAATTATCCTACTCATGATCTAGAGTCAAGCAAATCGTTTGCCGCTTAAAGATATGGAGGCACTATCTATATGGGGAGAAAGTGGAGATATATTCGCACCATAAAAGCCTTAAATATTTCTTCACTCAAAAAGAACTCAACACGCGGCAATGACGTTGGCTCGAGCTATTGAAAGACTACGACCACACTATTCAATACCATCCCGGTAAAGTTTAACGTGGTAGGCCGACGCATCGAGTAGAAGATCATATGCGGAACGAAAAGCGATGATGTCAAGTATACGCGTAGAGCCAACTTTAATAGAAAAAGTTAAGGTTGCTCAAGCCACCGAATCAGGAAATGTCACACGTATGAAGAAGAAAGTACAAGAAGGAGCTATTCCTAAGCGAGAATTGATGAAGAAGGAATACTTTGAGTCCACTCTAGACTTTTTGGTTCCTAACGACTGATTTGAAGTACAAGATTATGATGGAAGCACACAATACACCATTTGCAATCCATCTCGAAGTACTAAAATGTATCGTGATCTTCTACATACATTTTGGTGGAATAATATGAAGAGAGAGATTGCAAAGTTTATCTCGATGTGTTTAACTTGCTAACGTAAAGGCGAGCATCTAGTACCTAAGGGTCCGTTGCAACCACTTGAGATTCCTGAATGGAAGTGGGAACACATTACCATGGATTTCGTTCACGGGTCTTCCTACGGCTTCTCAAGGCATCAATGCTATTTGGGTTATTGTTGATAGATTAACCAAGTCCGCTTCATTTCTTGCCGACACGGAGACTTATTCACTTGAACATCTTGCTAGTATATACGTAAATGAGATTGTGAGGTTGCATGGCATGCCAGTATCCATAGTTTGGATCGTGACCCAAGATTCACTTCAAGATTTTGGGTTAGCTTGCAAAAAGCTATGGGCACGGATTTGCGATTTAGTTCTAAGCATACCATCCCCAAACAGACGGACAATCGAGAGGACTATTCAAACTCTTGAAGATTTATTAAGACTCGTGTCCTAGACTTCAAGGGCAGTTGGGATAAGTATTTACCATTGGTGGAATTCTCCTACAACAAAGGTTATCGTGCAAGTATAGGTGTGGCTCCATTCGAAGCATTATATGGACGAAAATGTCGCTTCTCAATATGTTGGGATGAGGTGGGTGAAGCAACATTGTTGGGACCCGAAGTTAAGACGTATGATCACCGAAAAGATCCAAATAATTCGACTAACGATACAAACGGCTCAAGATCGAAAAAGAGTTATGCGGATCTTCATCGAAAGGACGTGGAATTTAATGTAGGGGATCATGTATTGTCATGAGTTGCTTCCATGGAAGGAGTTACAAGATTGGGAAGAGAGGAAAGCTCAATCCACCATTTATTGGTCCATTTCAAATTCTTGACCGAGTAGGAAATGTAGCCTATAGACTTGCGTTACCTCTCGAAAGTATGTCTCGTGTTCATAATGTGTTTCACATATCTATACTTCAGTAAATATGTGAAAGACCCGAACCACGTTATTGAAGTTAGAACCGGACGAGATAGTCAAGACTTAACGTATGAGGAGGTACCTATCAAGATCTTGGATAGGAAGGAGCATGTCCACGCCAAGAAAGGTCATACCACAAGTTAAAGTTTTGTGGAGGAATCATGCTATAGAGGAAATGACCGGGAATTGAAACGGAAATGAAAGCGAGGTATCCTCACCTTTTCAAACACTGTGTATCGCGACGCCAATTTCGAGGACTAAATTTCATAAGGAGGGAGGTTGTAAGACCTCAAATTTTTTTAAATAAAAAGGAATTTCCTTTATTTATTATTTTGAAATAGTAAGGGTTGATTTGATTAATGTGGATAGTTAAGGGTTAAATATGCAAATATTTCAAAATAAACAAGTGGTTATAAAATATTCATTTTGTTTGGGAATATTCGTTTGGTCGTGGAATATTCGATCTTGTCGGGGAATATTCGCATTTACACGGTTAAATGCCATGTGTGGGCCCCATAACGGAAAGCGATTGGATGAAGAAAACGACAAATATAAGTTGGTTAAAAATAACGGCAGTAGTTGTTACCGTTAAGATGTTTGAATACCCGGTGGTTAAAATCTGAGAATACGCGTGGTCGCACAAAGAGCAGATACCAGTACAGCACAAAGATTGTTGAATTATTGATCCTTACGTAGAAGGCACTACTCAATAATTTTTACATGAGTTATCGTTCAATATTTTATTTTATTGATTCAATAATTGTTGCTATTGATATTTTATATTATTGTTGTTCAATAATTGTCACCGCCACATTATCTCCATTATCGATCAATAATTCATATTATTTAAATAATATTATTAGATAGCATTATTGGCAATGTCTAGAAAGTTCACAAGGAGAGGTTTGGTCACCTAATCATGGCCAAGAAGGAGAAATCCTTATCTGAAAGCCCCTCTTCCTGAGGAACTACTGGTTGTCATAATTGTGACTCTGTAATATTATTTGTGAATAATTAATTATTGATTCATATGATAAAGAAATATTTATTTTATGTGGATATAAATGATGGATTTATTTATGTGGTTATAAATGAAGAAATTATTGTTGAGGTGTTTTATCAAGATTTTACCAGTTCGAGGTATTAAAAATTAAATCGTGGGTTTTGAGATATATCATGGGATTATAATTTTAATCCCAATTGGATTGTGGTAATTTTTGGGTATGTTATACATACATAAGTTGAGTATATGTCCACAAATTTTGAACCGTTAAAATGCACGAATGATTTGTTATGAATTTTAAGAGGTGTCGATTAGGAAATTAGGGTTATAATTGATTTTGGTGGAAAATTCTAGAATTGAGTGGGCCCCACTTGTGGTTGGTGAAGAAATGTGCTGAATTTTATTTCAAATGTGGTGGGTGGCAATAGTAGCGAGTAAAGCCATCGTGTAAGCTTGGTCAAGTCGCTTTTGCTGGCTAACATTTTCCTATAAATAGAGGCTAAGTTAGAATTGAAAATCACACCGTAAAACAAAGTTTTCTCTTTCTCTCTATATTATCGAGCGTATTTTGTGAGTATTTAGATACTTTGAGAGTTCTTGCTCAAGACAAGTTTTATTCAAAGATCACTTGAGACCTTTCCTTCCGGCATCGATTCTTTGAGGTAAGGGATATTTTTTTTTTTTCAGAATGATATTATTTCTTCAATATCATTATGTTGAAATGTTGATCTGAAGTTTTTATCAAATTTGGAACTTTTCATGTCTGGGGTTACTATTCATGAGTTACTATTCACGAGTTCTTATTCATGAGTTACTATTCACGAGTTACTATTCACGAGTACTATTACGTAAGCGTGAAGATGTTTTTTGTGGAAATTTCTATCTTTTGGTGTTGATTTACTATTCATGTATCTTTGTACTATTCACGATACTGCAAGCTTTATTCACGATATCTTGACTATTCACGTATACGGCACTATTCACCAAAAAATAAAATTTCTTCTTTTTGTCCAAAACATCTATTTTGGATACTAGCTTTGATTGTATCCATGTTTTGATCATTCTTGAATTTTACACCACCGTGATTATTTTGGGGTATTGTTGGACATGGATAAAACAAAGTACTAATCCTTAATCCTTAATCCTTGTCATTTTGTTTCACTGGATTCGTTCTTTAAAAATATTTTTCATCATCCTCAGTCTTAAATGATGATATTATTGAATATCTTTGGCCCTGTAGTGCAAAGATGAATGATTTCTGAAGAATATCTTTGGCCTGTAGTGCAAAGATGAACAGGTGTTGAGATGAACATGACCGATCGATTAATATCTTTGCCAGAGAGTAAAAGATGAACAGTGTTTAAATGAACATGATTAATCGATGAATATCTTTGGCCTCAGTAGTAAAAAGATGAATATTTGATTCAGATGTATATTGATTGTTGTTACGAGGGGATAAAAGATAGACGATGAACTTTTAAATTCATACATAGAAGATAGTAGTTTGCATTCTCTACTTAACTCTTCTAATGAATTATTATTTCATGCTAATATTGATTAAAAATTTGTTGTCTATCATTGTATTCTATTAAATTTTTCCTCGTTGAAGACTAACGATAATTTGTTGTATATTATCTTAGTCATAATATTCTTTCTTGAGCTAGTTGAGCTCACCCTTTTCCTTTTTGTTCCATTCTTCTCGTGGAGGCGAGAATATAGAGTAAATAGCCTGGGGTATGGAATGAAGGTTTTAGAAAGGATTGTTTAGTAGTCCTCACCATTTTTGTAAAATAATGTATCAATAAATGTGATGAGGATTTATGTGAGTATAAATATTGTCTAGAAGATAATATTTGTATTTAAACTCACGCCATTGTTGTAATAATAAAGTTAGAGTAGTTGTTTACATACCATGTATTGACAACTCGAGAATGGGTGATGTATACCTATTTTGGGGGCGTCACATAAGTAGTCATGCCTCTCAAACCAGCTAGAGGGAGATACTCCATGCCAGAAGCATGAGTAATAAAGCTTTAGGGTGAACTGAACCCTGTACATGGCAAAATGCCAAATGGATCTCCTATCCTTGTCAAGAATATCGACCAAGATATAGCGTCTGTGCACTCTGCTGGCTAAAAGGAGTAAGACATGGCTATATTATGGGTGAAACAATACCCATGTCGTCGGAAAGTGCCAATCGGTCTCAAGTCTGACATGAACCACACATACAATAATATCGAGCTGGTTATAAATACCCCGCAGGGTAGGTGCTACAATATGTGGCCGATCTCAATGTCTCTGTCACGATCATCGGCACAATGGTGTGACCCTCCCTAAGTTCTCTCACTGCTATAATGACACCAATGTCCAACTCATCCATATATCGTGGCATATACATGTAGGATAATACACACATCAACAATACGTCTACTCTGGCTAGACTCCACTGATCCTCCAGCGCGGTGGAATCCCCAGAGTGCCATGTATAAATGTCCACCGAGCCAAATCTGTCTATAAGAAAACACTGGGACACCACGTGGCCGGATGTGATCTCATCCTGCACTACTCTACGCCTCAGCCCGGTGAGGGTCATAAACTGTAGGCTCATCTCGCCGATAGCCATCCGCACTCAAGGTCTGTCCAATGGCAGTGCCGTCAACTGCGCATACTCCTCCAAGGTAAGAGTCAACTCTTGGATCCCGAATCGAAAAACCCGCCTCCAAAGATTCAATGCTCCAAAGATGCCCTCTACAAAGCTGCAGGGAACTCGAAACATCGAGGAGGGTTATAGAATCTTCGTAATAAGCGATCTAAGGCCACCCTGTTTGGAGGTGATATACTATCATACCACGATCTTAGGAAGGATGCCACAAAAATTGGTGGGGTATGATCAATGCGGCTAACTGTCGAAGAAGACATCTGTATTGGTCGTGTCATAAGACCATCCAGGGGTCAATGCTGAATATCTCTGGATATACATACATATGAATAACATAATACATGCATGATAAACAATAGATGGTAATATGATGTAGGGAATAACGATACATACATTCCTAAGTACATCATCATCTAATACATCGTCTCTGTATAGCTAAAAATATAGGGAAATGGGGCACAGTCACCCAACAACTAACAGGGGCCTATCAAAAGATATAGCGAGAATGGGACACAGCCACCCAGTATCTAACAGAGGCCTATCAAAAGAAATAGTGAGAATACACATCAGAAGAAGATAATGGTGTCAATGTTTATATCATCAATCCTGTCCACCTGATGTAACTCCTCTTGAGTCACTGGATCTCCATCAACGGGAATGTCAGGACTATATAATGGAGGATCTGCACCAGCAAAGCCATATGGGTCACCTGAGAGGCCACCGCCTAAGCTGGAAGGATCAAAAGTATCTGTCTCTGAAGGATCTCTGCCCAAGTGCCGAATAAAGAAATGTGCCCGGTCCAACTGTCGGGTCAAGCTATCAATCTGTGTCAAATGAGTAGGATCTTAGACATAGGCCATCCAATCTGTCATCATCACGGATCCAGGAACTATATCCCCATAAACCGAAAGTGGCGCGAGTGCGGGCTCTCCGGTAGTGCGAGGGGACCACCATCTTTGGAATAGCTTCTGAGTATAAGGACCCTCTGACAATGTAAAGCCGTCAACGCCCATCAATGGGATATCACTGATAGGCAACTGCGACACAGGCCAATAACGCCTGGCAGGAGGTAAGGTTGATACACCAATCTCTCATGTGGTGCTCCTAATAACACGCTCTCCTAAATAGAGCTCCCATCCTCCATCTATGAAGAGAGGAATCCTACGGGTGGAAATTACGTACTCAACACCAATTGAGTACCCATCCTCAAATCTAACGGCTAAGTTCTCCCCAGAGTAGGGAATCCATATGATAGCATCAGCTGTCAACAACTCCAACTATAGACGACAATGGGTGAAACCCACAGCTACAGGAACCTCGCCAGTATAGAGTGATGCCATCGCCATCCTCGTGGATAGGTTTCCAAACCTAACAGACTCACAGGACACAAACATGGGAGCCTCTAATAGGCCCAGAACTGCCAATACAAAGGCAAACATCTTCTGTCAGTTAACACTTTTTACGTGTAATGGGATATCACAAGAGAAATACTCACCAGCAAGAATGGGTAAAATCCTAGCCAAGCCTCTGTCAAGCCTTGCAAACGCATGCGCATTCCCCTGAGGAAATAGGTGAAGGTATAGGAGCCCCAGTCCTACTCTCCAATACGGTCCACCTCCCGTGTGGCGCTTGTAAGGTTTTAAGCCCAGAAAACCCAATGTTGATATTTATTTTATTATTTTAATAATAAAATTTAATTTCATTTTGCATAATTAAACGTGTCATAAGTTTTGTCCATAATTATACATTTTATAATTTATGTATATGAAGGAGTGTCATATGCAAAAGACATAAATTATATGTTATGTATAATTGAAGAAATATATTGTTCTCAATCTTAGATGGAAATGGACAAACCATTCTAGTAGATTGTAATACACTTGATTGGATGATTTGTCTTAGTCATGTAAAGTGAAGACTTTAATCTAGTGTATTGGTGTATTTTTGAAATACATAGAACTGGATCGTTGCGAAAAATTATTTGTTAAATACTGTTATTATAAATAATTTTTCAATTACTATTAATGTGCAATTACTCTTAATCCTGAGAGAATAATGAACTTAATTTTATAATGTATGTCACTTTAATATATTAAAGAGTGAGATTTTAAATACAATAAATACCTCAATATGTTGGGTGATATATATTATGAAATTAGGAACATGTATTTTCAAGATGGAATTCTACAATTAAATTATAATATCCCCTTGATATAATTTATTGGTTGATCACTAGAATCTTGGCCGAGTATTTTAGTAATTCAAATTACTAAAGTATTAATTTAATTTATTAAATTAATTTGTGATCAAAAGTTTATAAATTATGTAGTCAAGGATATAAGCGATAAACATAATGGATTAATGCTTTTTTCCTACACGCGTTTATGGATTATTGTAGAGGAGTATTTTGCAAGATACTAGTAGTGGAAGGATTTAATTAATTAATTTTAATTATATTATTTATAGAGTGCAATTATAACTATTTAGTGGAATTAGTTATAATTAATATAATTCTAATTGATTAAAGAGTTAATCAGAAATTAGTATTATATTGGAGCTAGAATTGTAGAATTCTACTTGATCCCCATTCTAGCCCTTATTAAGATATAACAAAATAGCAGGATAAAATATATCAAAAAAGTTTTCAAATTATCCTGATAAATATCCACGAGTTGAGAACTCTATATATTATATCACTTTGCAGTATTTTGAGCCCACTCTCAGAAAAGTACATAATATCAAAATAAGGGTCATAAAGAAGAAGATCAGGAGGGAGGAAAAGCATTCATCGGAATAAAAAAATTCTCCATTGTGCTACAACCGAGCACGAGGTAGTAATATAATTTATTTAATTTTTTGATTATGCTAAATTATGAGAAAGATCTTGGGATAATAATTTTTAAAAGTAAAAATTATTAATTTATTTGGAAATTATTTCCTACAGCGCTGACCAAAGAGAATGACACCGTGGAAGAGTTGTCAGCTATGAAGCAGCCCCTAATGATTATCAGGAACAATCGTAGAAGAATGCGATCCCTGACTCTCACATCATCGATTATGGGCTCACTCAATAGCCCGCTCATAACATCTACGCTTAAAGGACCTGTACGAACTGTCCTGCCTTTGAGCGCTTCAGCCGGAACTCCTAGCAAGGATTTAACGGCAGTTGGGATAATATTTTCCGTACATGGCACTGGCGCCCCTCCAAACTCCATACCTGTGATAAACTGCCAATCCATCGGCGTTATCATCACATCACATTTTAACAAATGGAGAGACTGAGTTTGGTGAAACCAGCGCTCTGACAATGCCCTGAGATAACCCCAGGGACAACGATGGGGGAGGATGGAAAAGAACGCCTCAAAACCCCAACCATGCACAATTGCTTGATAATCGGGATGCAGAGCCTGATACGTGGAGTGAATGCTGAACCAGTTCCCTCTAGGCTGTGTGAAGGTCGGAACTTGCCTTACAAAGCAGATCAATATCAGAAACTTTACTCCTCATCAATAGGAAAGAAGGAAGATCAAAATCTAGCTTTTACCTCGTTTTCATGCAAGTAAACTGAGGGGTGTCGACTCAAATCACCCAGAAGCTTTGGGATCGTCATCTGAATGCCTGAGAAATCCCTACGGGGAATATGAGTAGCAGGAGCGAAATCTGCAACCGGTACATCCACCTCATTGTTGTTGGTCGTTTTACCGATTAATATATGCGTGCAAGTATACACGGCCAACAAGTAATAAAGAGTAAGTAAAGTATCGCTCCCACGGAGAATTAACTAATAAATTTCACCAAGCATTAGCCCATACCAATTTCAGTCTTATTTAAATGAATGATACTATATTTTTTTATGTAAACTATGAAATAAAATAAACCTAACTATTCTTAGAGTGAGACTAGATAATGAAGACCTGAGATCATAATTTCATCTATTGACTCATTCAAATCCATACATTTCATGTTAAGCCAAACTAATTGTACCGGTTTGTTAGTCGAGAACACAAAAGTAAAGTATAGCCATCTCTCAATTTACCATACCCATTTCACATATAATCCACAGTTGATAGAATACACATGAACACCCACATTACATAAACCACTATATGTCTATGTGATTTATAAATAATTAGGGTTTAATCCCAAGTTCTCAATTGACTACGAATGGTGCGTCGGTATATGTCTATCCTAAGCATAAATCATACATCCCAACACAATGTAGAATATACAATCATAAGCTATCAAGATTAGATCTAAACCCATACTTCGTCTTTCAAGTTCATATGGGTTATCACAGTAACCAATCAACTAATCAATTAAGTATGAATCTTAATAGACAAACCCATAGAAATCAATAAGGCTATCAATGAAATATATCAGAAATAATTAATCCATAGAATCCATTACAATCTCAGAATAGTGTTTAAATCATAACTGAATTAAAGCTATCATCCACATATTGAATAAACATCATAAGATACAATTAGGAATCAAAGAGAGAGTAAGAATAGAGAGTGGTAGTGCAAATCTGTTCTCTTGATCCAAGGTTGAATCTCCAATGCTTTCCAATTGCTTCAAGTCTTCAATCTAATCAACTCTAGAAATCACTACTCTAATCTACTCTAATCTAATTATTCCAAGTTGAAGAAAGAAAATAGCAGTAGTTTTTGCCCCCAAGGGGTGGAATATCTCTTACATAATGAAAATACGTCTAGTATATAAGCCCTAATTGAACCCCCCCCCTCCAAATTACGCTTCAATTGCACTGTTTAATGAAAAGTCAGCTTTGGTCAACACCCAAAGTCGCACGCGGCCGCACGCCCTTCCAGTGTAATCCTTGCGTGGGCGCGCGACTTACAGTGTGTAATGTTGTCCAGCCGGGTGCTCGGCGTGGGCGCGTCCCCAAGCTTGTCTTGCCACGCGGCTTCTACAACTTTGAATTCTGGTTCTGCTGCTGCAACTGATTTGGTCTGCTGCTCCTTCCTTTGTCCATCCATGCTTACTCTTCTGCTCCACTTGATCCTCATGCCACGTATATCCTAGCTTGTGCCTCGCTTCATGCGTCCATTAGCCTTGTGCCCTTTAATACCACCAAATTAGGCCATTTTCTGCACTTTTTCACCAAAAGGAGTTTTAAGTAAATGCAATTCAAAATAACATGAAATGCAACTAAAAACACACTAAAATGTACTTGAGATGGGCATAGTTCGCGTGAATTGGTATTCAATAAGTAGGTATAAAACCCACTTATCACTCGTCCTCAACATCCGGCACCTCAACCCGGACAGATCGAATCACCGCCTCTGCCGTAAAACGAAAGGTCGTCTAACCGAATCGCAGGTTAAGGCACATCGAAGCCCTCCTCCGCACTTTTTGAAGTGGTCCTCATGGGAACTACTCTACCGATCCGGATCCATATATCTGGACATAAGTCTCCAAATCACCTCAAAAAGGGTGTGGTAAATTCTAACCTGGAGCTTTTTCAAATGCATTTTATGACTACATGCATGCATGCATTACTTTAACATACGTCTATAGTTGAGTTAAAAATGTATGACTACCCAATGCTTACATTTTGAAAATTTTGCCAGAGTATCCTCTATAAATAGGACTATCCACATGCACATAGGCATGACTAGGTGGCCATTCGATAGCACACCTGCCCACAGTCATAAACATCCTATATGCATACATATATCAAAGTCATAATCCGTAAGGGTAGCCTAATTACCAGGATTACTTTTCTTTTTCACCTTAGCTCATTTTTCCTCAAATAGGATAAGAAATAGCATAAAAAGGTGCCAATTTGACTGTTTCAAAAGTCAAATTTTTTCACATCATTGTATTCAGCATGGTTAAATACTAATATTTACTATGTTGAATATTTTTTATCAAGTCATATGAGCATGCATATTCACTACTATGTGTTTAGGCGCATTTCATGTGATAATTCATTTTTTAACGGATAAAAACTAGAAAAGAGGACATGCATACGTTACTAGGGCAGTGTGAACACTTGTACTTAGCCTTCAACAGTATAACAACTGATAGAATACAATAGACAACAAGTTTTAGATCAACAACTGCAGCAGAAATAAGCAATCCATTAGAAGAGTCAAGTAGAGCATAAAATCTACTATCTTCTATGATTTAAAAAGTTTTTCATCAACTTTATCGCTGAGACTCAGCTTAATAAATAAACCACATCATCGAATCATCCCTACACTATGGGCCAAGGATATTCATGTAATCATCAATGGTCATGATTATACCGAATAATCCCTGGTCATAATCATACCAAAAACTGTCCATCAATGAATTACGGGCCAATGAGGACTTTTACCGCATCATCTATAACTTTACGGGTCATGATTATACCGAATGATCTTTGGTCATAATCATACCAATAAACAGTTCATCTATGCCCATAAGCCAAAGATACTCATCAATCAATAGTTCATCTTTGCACGTAAGCCAAAGATATACAACTGTAAAACCAATAATTAATAGTCCATCTTTGCACGTAAGCCAAAGATATACAACTGTAAAACCAATAATCAATAGTCCATCTTTGCACGTAAGCCAAAGATAAGTAAAACCAATAATCAATAGTATCTTTGCACGTAAAACCAAAGATATACAATCAAAACCAATAATCAATAGTCCATCTTTGCACGTAAAACCAAAATGACTTTCATCATAATATAAGCATGAGGATGATGACAATGATATAAGCATTAATCAACGAAATCAAGGATAAATATTAAAGACTTTAAATTTATCCGAGTTTAAAAATATCCAAATTGTCAATATGATACTGCTTTGTGGAGTAAAATTCAAGAATAATATTCATGTACCAAAAATAATTTGGACAGAAAAGAAATATCTTTTTTGGGTAAATAGTACCTCATGAATAGTATCACGTGAATAAGTACTTGAGGAATAGTACCTAAATGAATAGTACACGGTATGAAAAGTACCCCAAATACTTCCGAGTGAATAATATTGGGTGAATAGTAATTTGGGTGAATAGTAACTCGTGAATAGTACTCCGACACAAAAAGTTCCCCGAATACCCGAGTGAATAATACTAGAGTGAATAGTAACCGGGTGAAATAGTAACCCATGAATAGTAACTCGTAAAAAATACCAAAGAAAATGATATTCCATGACGAGTACAAAAGAAATGATATCTCATACGAGTATAATAGAATATACTAAAGCTCGCAAATGGATTTTAATTCGCCATATCAGAATAATCACGCAGACAGATCATTTCCACAATTTAATAAGGAATGAATACGAAGGATCATTCACCATGCATGCTGTAATCCACATAGGCAGTTATTCCAATGAATAATAAAGAATGGAATAATGGAAGAATTCACTATGCATGCGATAGGCGCATGCATACGAGTTATTCCCAATGTAATAATAAAGAATGGAACCAGTCATACGTAATCCACATGCACAGGATATTCCAATATAATAATAAAGAATGGAACTAGGTCATGCGTAATCCACACATACATGATATTCCAACAGAATAATAAAGAATGGAATAACAACAGAATTCACCAGGCATGCGATAGACCGCATGACGGAGTTATTCCAATGTAATAATAAAGAATGGAATAATGAGAAGAATTTCACCATGTATGCGGTACTCAGCATAGATGAGTTATTCCAACATAATAATAAAGAATGGAATAATAAAAGAATTTCACCATGTATACTAGAGTCGCGTATCTGAGTTATTCCAACAGAATAATAAGGAATGGAATAACAATAGCTCTCTTCATGAATATGAAAGAAATAATACCCCTTACCTTAGAAGAAAGCGGATCTTTGAAATAGTGAGGTAGCAGACTTCTCTTCTCCTTTCTCTCTATAATTTCTCTCTATAATAATTGCTTTATAGCTTTAGTGAATTGGTGAAAAATAATAAAGGAATGAGCTTCTATTTATAGGAAAATATAGTTTTGATAATTGCACATTTTGGGGCTCAAAATATTACAGTAAATACCTTCCTCTTTTCCTTCATTTTTAATTTAGTCCTGCAAGTATTATCAAACTTGCACCACCTCCCCTAATAGTAAATCATGTGAATTAATGGTAAATCATGTGACTCAATAGTTCTAAACATGTGAAAAAATTAATTACAGTATAGTACCTTCATCTATACCTCTATTTTTAATTTATTCATGCAAGTATTATCAATCTTGCACCAACTCCCCTAATAGTAAATGAATGTGAATCAATAGTACACACATGTGAAAAATAGTTATAGTCATGTGAATCAATAGCAATTAATTACTCATTTATGTGGTTAATTACCCGATTGGTCAATATAACCTCCAAACATCAAATATTATCGAAATAAATGTCGATTTTCACTAACACTAATAATTCCAACACAATAGAACTATTAATTTCATCTTTAATCAACACGAACTTATTCATCATTAATATTATAATTCACAATATTTAACAAACGTGTCATTCCTGTGAAAGAGGGGCTTTCAGATAAGGATTTCTCCTTATTGGCGGCGCAATTAGGTGACCAAACCTCTCCTCGATAGAACTTCTAGACATTGTCAATATTGCAAATAATAATATGAATAACTTTGTCGTCTCAATTATTGATTTAATAATATAACATATTATGCAGATGATACTGTGACACTAATTGAATCAATAATATAAGAGATATGATGCAGTAATTACTGTAGCAATAATTGAGTATAACTGAGTGACTTCTCACGTAAGCATCAATAATCAATATCGTGTGCTACTATGCGTATTACTATACTTTTATCACTGATTATTTTATGACAACTTGTTTACTTTGAAATTTTTTCACATATCACCCTTAACTTTAACCTTTTATCAATTTAACCATTTACTAAATAGAATAATTATAAGAAACTTGAATACTTTTATTTCATAAAATTCAGGGTCTCACAACAGGTGCCTTAAAGGCCACCCACGATCGGCCGCAGTGTGTACTGGCTATCGCAGTGTACTATGGCTCCTGGATGGGACCCACCCTCCATTTCGATCCCATTCGAGTTGCAAAGGAGATCTCATGGCGAAAAGGCTAAATCAGAATAAAATGCTACTGTGAATTGGCGGAATAACTGAAATCTCGGTTTTCAGAGACCAAATCATGGGTTCAGATAACACTTATTGGTATTCGCCTAGACACAGGGTCTAATATACCAATAATCATAGCTGTTGCAAACTACACTCGGCAATACCTCAGAAAGGTCTGATGCCATCAGTTCGGGGTAGTAACTCCAAAACATTCCCCAGTAGAAATTTCATTCAATTCAGTCGTTGATGTACAAGTCGACGAAGGTCAAGTCACCTGGACAACATTCAGCCATTGGCAATTAACTCCAGCAAAGCATCGGAAACCACTCGGTGATCTCATCCGTTGATGCACATGTAAACAAAGGTCAAGCAGCCTTGACAATATCCTCAGCAGGGATCTCATCCGTTGATGAACATATTAGTGAAGGTCAGGCAACCCTGGCAACACAGACTGTTGGTAGTAACTCCGACAAAATAGGGAAATGACTTGGAGGTATAAACTAGGGAAGAACATCCTCATCGGGGAGGACTGATGATGGAATATGTTATAAACATCCTCAACAGACAAAGCTCTATCCCCCAGGGTCTCTTGTACATGAGAGATACATCCTCATTGGAAAGTCTGTACCAAGGATTAAGGACTTTGGTGATAACCTCAACGTCAACATCCTTGAAGTTCCTGAGAACTTTGGATCACACGTCCAAACAATTCGTCAGGGTGGTCATTGATAACTCCAGTCCAAATAAGAAAGTGTGGGAGCAAACAGTAATCACATTCTGTTGGAGAATAGTCCAACAAACCACATGCATCATGTTGTTGTACATTGCATCATGATTATCTTATCACATTTTAAGTGTCTAGTATTCTTTATCATATGCATGTCATTGCATTGCATGAATATGATAAAGAGAGGCATCTGTAGACACTCAAAATTTTTCATTCCTGTTACTAACATTGCAGGAAGCCAGAAACGTCTTTCAGAGATAACCTTGGAGGATAGCTCAACTCAATTCCAGAAAACACACCGGAGAAGCCTTTTCTATCTCGGAGATAACTCCGAGATATTCAGTTTCAAACCCTAGAAACACCACTGGGAGTTTCAATGTCAACCTCAGAGATAACCTCGAGGAGTACAATTGCAGTTCTGGAGATAACCCCGGAGATGCTCATTTTAACCCGTGCAGTCAGCTTCAACCTAAGAGATAACCCCGAGGCACTCAGTCCAAACATGGAGAAAACCCTGAGTACATTAGCACTTGCAGCAGCCCAATCTCAGAGATAATCTTGAGCAACGACTGCTTTATCAACCCAAGCCAAAGATAACCCCGGTGAGGGGCAAAATCATCATTTTTCCACTTCAATTCCACATTGCACCATCTCAACATACATTCCTCACAGCAGTGTCCCACAGGAACCAAATAGCTGCAATCTCGAGTGATTACTATATAGGACAACACACCGGATAGAATTTGAAGCTTGAAGACCAAGGGTATGATCCCATCTTCCTGACTTCTTACAACCTCTAATCCCATGTCATTTGTGTAGCTATCGATAATAGCACTCTGAAACAGGTCTTATATACCTCAATCGGATGCCCAAATTGAAGTTCTGAAAGTTCGAGAGGACATCACGTTGTATGCGTGCATGTACTTAGAGATGGCAGGACCCGCGGAGCCCAGGGTACCCCGGGTAGCTGTAGGTGTACCTGTGGCTCCCCCCTCTATAAATAGAGGGATTGGGGTGGCCATTTTTCATAGAAAAACGGTGAGGAAGCCCTGTCCAATTTGCTCTGTACACACTATAAACTGAGTGCTTTCTTATTTTAAACACTTGTGAGCTTATATATCGTCATATTTTTATCGGCGGGAGCCGAGTGTTCATCCATTTAAATCTATTGAAGTCTTTTTGTGGCAATCCACTATAAGCCTTCTTGGTTTTTTTAAAGTCTTTCTCCACTATTGTGCACACAAAGTTATTCACATTGAGAGTCGTGTTGCGTGTGTATGCCTGGACTTCTGTCCGTGGCCTTTTATTTCTTTTTGTATATATATATATATATATATATGGACTAACATTATCGAGTTATGCCTCGATTGATCCTGGACTCGTGTCCGGAGTGTTTATTGCTATATATATATATATAAACTATTGTCAAACTATGTTCGATGAGCCTGGATTTTATATCCGGTGTGTTTACTGCTTTTATATATATATCGCGACATATCGCTGAAATGATAAATCGAACCTGGATCGATATATATCCGGTGCGTTTACAGCTTATATATATATATATATATATATACATTTTTGTCAGGCCTGGAGTTTACTTCGTGGCCTTTTATCGCTTTGATATATTTACATTTCTGATCCCCCATAGATGTGCTTTGTGGTGGTTGATCATGTCTATATATATATATATATTTACAGTATATATATATATATATATATATATATATTTATATATAATTTCTTACAACTTTTATATAAACTGCGGCATCATGTGAGCCTAGGTATCATTTACCCCATATCAGATAATTCGTGGGTCAGTCTGGTGTAATGTGCACCGAAGAAGGGTGGCATGATAGTATTAGCTAACGAGAACAACGAATTGATCCCGACGAGGACGATGATGAGATGGCAGATTTGTATAGATTACAAAAAATTAAATAAAGCAAATCACAATGATCACTTCCCATTGCCATTTATAGATCATATGCTTGACATATTTGCGAGGCATTAGTTATACTGCTTGTTGGATAGCTATTCGGGGTACAATCAAATTGTTATAGCAACCGAATACCAAGAGAAGACAACTTTTACATATGAGATGTTTGAGTTTCGACAAATTTCTTTCGACTTATGCAATACACCGACCACTTTTCAACGTTGAATGATGGAGATATTTTCTAATATAGTGGAGCAGAACTTTAAGGTTTTTATGGATGATTTCTGGATATTTAGTGATAGTTTTGATCTCTATTTAGAAATTTTGATTTTAGTGCTGAAACGATGTATGGAAACTAATTTGGTCCTTAACTGCGAAAACTGTCACTTTATGGTGCAAGAAGGGATCATTTAGGCCATTAAGTATCATCAAATGGCTTAGAGGTCGACAAAGCAAAAATTAAGACAATCAAACATCTGCCACCTCTTACATCTTTAAAAGGAATTCGTAGTTTTTTAGGCCATGCAGGATTCTACCGACACTTCATTCAGGATTTTTTAAAGATCACTAAGCCACTGTGTACATTACTTGAGAAAGATGTTCATTTTAAATTTGATTCAGAGTGTCTCAAGGCTTTCGAGGTTCTTAAAACAAATCTTATTATAACCCCAGTAACTTTTGCACTAGATTGGATATTACCTTTCGAACTTATGTATGATACAAGCGACTACGCAGTGGGGGAAGTTTTAGGTCAACGGAAGAATAAAGTGTTTCATGGGATATCCTATGCCTGCAAGACTTTGACGGATGCATAAGTGAACTACACCATAATAGAGAAAAAGCTACTCGTGGTTATGTTTGCTATTAATAAGTTTCGAGCTTACCTGATAGGAAAAAAGTGATTGTATTCACTGATCACTCCGCGATAAAGTATCGCATCTCTTAAAAGGATGCCAAACCAAGACTCATTCGTTGGATCCTTCTTTTACAAGAGTTTGATTTGGAGATTTGAGACATGAAAAGTACTAAAAATCAAGTAGCAGATCACTTATTTAGACTGAAAAATACGCAACAACAAACCAAAGATATAACTATGATCAACGAATCTTTTTTGGACGAATAGTTATTTTATATGGCAATGGAAGCCCCGTGGTACGCAAATTATGTAAATTACATTGTGAGTGTGGTATTTCCATATGACATAAGTTTTCAGCAAAAGAAAAAGTTCTTGTATGAGGTTAAACAGTACATGTGGGATGAACCATTCCTCTTCAAATAGTGTGTCGACCAGATGATTTAAAGATGTGTGGCTAAAGAATAAATAGAATGAATCCTCTAGCATTGCCACTCTTCTCCGTATGATTCGAAGATGTGTGGCCAGATGATCGAACTGCTGCAAAGGTCCTCTAATCTAGATTCTTTTAGCCTACACTTTTCAAAGATGCTCATGAATTCGCCAAACGGTGTGATAGATGCCAACGGGTTGGGAACATAACCAATTGTCATGAGACGTCGTTGAATACCATGTTGGAAGTAAATATATTCGATGTATATGGCATTGAGTTTATGGGATCATTTCTGATCCTATAATAATAAATATATCTTAGTTATTTTGGATTATGTCTCTAAATAAGTGGAGGCAGTTGCTCTACCAACCAATTATGCCAAAGTTGTTCTAAATTTTCTCCAAAAGAACATTTTTACAAGATTTGGAACGTCGAGAGCCATAATTAGCGATGAAGGTACCCACTTCTGTAACAATTTCTTCGCGACTCTTCTTGCTAAATGTGGAGTTCGACATAAGATTTCTATGGGATACCATCCTTAAACAAACGGGTAAGCTAAAATCACAAATAGGGAAGTTAAAAGGATCTTATAAAAGATTGTCAATCCATCGAGAAAAGATTGGGTGAGCAAGCTTGACGAAGCTTTGTGGGCGTATCGTACCGTATACAAAACACCAATAGGCATGTCCCTTTATCGACTGGTTTATAGAAAAAGCATGTCATCTTCCAGTCAAATTGGAACACAAAGCCAATTGGGCGGTGAAGAAGCTTAATCTTGATTTACAAGCAGCAGGAGAAAAGAGGTGCTTAAAATTGAATGAACTGGATGAATTTCCAGTGCAAGCCTATGAAAATGCCAAATTATACAAAAAATGGACCAAAAATGGCATGATAAGCGAATCATCAAGCGCTCTTTCGATCCAGGTCAATCTGTACTGATGTTCAACTCAACCTATTCCTTGGTAAATTGAATTCAAGTTGGTCCAGAATATTTACGATTACCAAAGTCTTCCTGTATGGAGCCATAGAAATCCATGACTCAAACACGCAACAGTCATTCAAAGTCAATGGGAAAATACCAAAGCATTACATGGGCGGAGTTGTGGAGCATGAAAAGACCTCGATCACTCTCGAGGATTTAAACTGATAAGAGGAACAAAGTCGGACAGAAAACTCTAAAATAAGCGCTCATTAGGAGGCAACCCAATCATTTTTTAATTGCATTGAATTTTATTTCTTAGACATTCATATCAATTTAATAGTTTTTAATTTCTTTTTAGCATCTTAACATAGTTAAATTTATAACTTTTAGATATTTCAAGGTTAGAGTGCAGCTAAGGATGTGGGAAAATTTTTTGCATGATCGACCCGGCAGGACCAGGAGCAGTGCGACAGTGCCACCCTTACATAAATTCAAACTCAAGTTTGGGATGGTTGGCACGGCAACGCCTCAACCACATAGCAACTTGGCGCGGCAGAGCCAACCTCACAACAAAAGAAAAAAAACCTGGATGATCTGTGACACCCCCAAATCCAGGTACTCCATTCCTACAGGATTTGGTGTTCACTATCCAAAACATTACATCTAACTACCCATAATCAAAGGATAAAGACGTAATTTAAATAACTTAAACAATCATCATTCCCATTAAAGGGCTACATCATAATCTCAAAATAAATCCTAGGTAATCTAACCTTAAAATTATTACATAAGCTTGCGGAATACATCACAAAATAAAACAAGTCTTGAAACGTAAAACATTTAAATAAATTCTCATAAGTCTTCAACACTTGGACTGTAAGACCCCAACTTATTATTAATGAAATTTAATTTTCTCTATTTATTATTTTGAAATAGTAAGGGTTGATTTGATTAATGTGGATAGTTAGGGGTAAAATACATAAATATTTCTAAATAAGCAAGTGGTTATAAAATATTCATTGTCATTGGAGAATATTAAATCTTGTGGGAATATTAAATGCGGCGACGTAGCAGACCATAATGTGGGCCCCATAACGGAAAGCGATTGGATGAAGAAAACGACAAATATAAGTTGTTTAAAAATAGCAGGCGTAGTTATTCACTCATAATTAATCGTTAGAATACCCGTTGGTTAAAACACACGAATGTCTGTTGTTGCACAAGAAGATATGCGGTATTGCACCAATTATTGAAGGCACTACTCAATAAATTACGATGAATCATGTTCAAAGATTTTATTTTATTGATTCAATAATTGCTACGTTGACATTTTATATCTTTGTTGTTTCAATAATTGTCATTACAACCGTATTTTCCATTATCGAGCAATAATTCATATTATCTCGAATAATATTATAAGATAACATTATTGACAATGTCTAGAAAGTTACGCTCTAAGGAGAGGTTTGGTCATCTAATTGCGCGCAGTAGTATGAGAGATCCTTATTGGAAAGCCCCTCTATCCCCGGAACCGCACGGTTGTCAATAATGTGATTCTATAATATTATTTATGAATAATTAATTATTGATTTATATGATGAGGAAAATATTGATTTTATGAGGATATAGATGGAGAAAATTTTAATGTGACAATTGTTGAAAATTAATATTTTATCTTTTTACGATAAAATAATTCATTTAAATATATTATTTTAATAATATATTAACGATGATATTTTTACAATGAATGTGGGATATATGAGTATATGAGGAGGAAGAGTATTTTTGTGGCATTAAATGTTTAACACATGTTTTGTGTGTTGGTGGACACAATTATTGATAGAAATTTGATTATAGCACCGTAAAATCGCCTCGCTTGTGGATTTGGTCAATTTACATTTGGAATTCGGAAAAACTTTCTTCGCAAAGTTGTAGAGAATTGAATTTCCTATAAAAACTCACAAGATTTGAATTTTCTGATAAAAGGGCTATTTATTATGAATTATTGAAGTTCCGAAGTTCCGAAATAATTAATTTTTGGGAGTTTTAGTTAATTATTTTGAGAAAAACGTTTTTTGCAACTAAGTTGGCCTCACATGTGATTCAAATGGGCTGAGATCAGTTGTCTAAGGTGGGCTAAAGAAAATGTGAAAAATATATTAATATTATATTCAATTTTACGCTTTGGTGTTCTAAGCATTTTCCTATAAATAGGGTGCTTAGGTTAGAATTGAAAATCACAAATGTAAAACCAAGTTTCTCTCTATTTCTCTCTCGATATATTGAGCGTATTCTTGTGAGTATACTTTGAGTATTGTTAGCGGTGCAAGTTCCTTCAAGAGACTTATACCGGTATTCCAATTTAGAAGTACTAATCTTTTGAGGTAAGGGATGTTATTTTCTTCTAAGATGATATTATTTCTTCAATATCATTATGTTGAAATATTGGTTGAAACTTTTTATCAAATTTGGAACTTTTTCATGTCGGGGTTACTATTCATGAGTTACTATTCACGAAAGTTACTATTCATGAGTTACTATTCACGAGTTACTATTCACGCAGTACTATTCATGAAGCGTGAAGATGTTTTTTTTGTGGAATTTCTATCTTTTGGTGTCTGAGTTATTATTCACGATACTCAAGACTATTCAATTAGAAAAATAAAATTTCTTCTTTGTCCAAAATATCTATTTCGGATACTAGCTTTGATTGTATCCATGTTTTGATCATTCTTGAATTTTACACCACTATGATTATTTTTGAGGTATTTTTGAACATGGATAAAACAAAGTACTAATCCTTAATCCTTAATCCTTGTCATTTTGTTTCTTTGGATTCGTTTCTTTAAAAATATTTTTCATCATCCTCGATCTTAAATGATGATATTATTGAATATCTTTGGCTTGTAGTGCAAAAGATGAATGATTTCGAAGAATATCTTTGGTAGTAGTGCAAAGATGAGCAGTGTTTAGATGAACATGACTAATCGATGAATATCTTTGGCTCAGAGTGCAAAGATGAATATTTGATTCAGATGTATATTGATTGATGTTACAGGATAAAAGATGAGCGATGAACTTTTAAGTATTGACAACCTTAATGGGTGATGTATACCTATTTTGGGGGTGTCAAATCAACTTTCCTTTCTAGTAGATGGCTCATCAACTTTTCAACTTTTATGCGCAATGTTAAATGCAAGAGTGAGCAAACAATTGCTCACCGATATAGAAGTAGTAATAATAACAACATGAGAATGAACAACGAATGCTAGCAATAATGAACTTGTTCTCGTGAATTAAGAATAGAAACAAGTTCAAAATCAATGTTCGAGGGTCTTAAGACCATTTAACTATGTCTCCAGTATATAGGTATTATTACCTTAACCTTAACAAATCATTTAGACTATATGACCCTTCTTAACGCACTTTAGGGGATCAACCTTTGTACCATGTATTGTGCACAAACATCTAAACGTTACACGCATAAAAAATCCCCTATATTAGGGTTGTTCGTCTCAGTTTGAATTTAGAATTTTTGCACTAAAGAAAGTTTAGTTTGGAACTAGCTTATCAGTATTTCTAAAATTTTAAAACACTATTCAACTTCTATCAATAAAGGTTTAATACGAGAATGTATAACTGAACAAGGCTATTAAAGTCAAAGATCAGATATTAACAATATATACAACTGAATAACATGATATACATGCAAAGTGCTATATTCAAAGGAGTTTAGAACAATCTTCTATGAATCAATGTATTAGAACAATATATGATTTGAATGATAATAAGGAAAGTAATGCTCACTCGATGTAACGAATTAGATTACAAGAGCTTGCATAAACATACTCAAGATAAACTAGGCTTGCTCGACTTTACAAGAATTTTAGGAACTTGTACAATAACGATTTAGGAATGAGAACATGCATTCAATATGAAAGGAATGAAGTTAAAAAGCTTGCTCAATATAAAGAGTTAAGGTTTAGGAACTTGCCTTGTTTGTAAGCTACACAAGTGTAAAATAATCTCCAATTACCCTACACATATCATTACAATTGCAACAACAATTAGTTGTATAAATATTAACATTATGGGTATTAAACCATCATTTAGGTCATAACCCTAACCTAGTACCTAACCATTTAGGTTAACATACTTAACGAAGCATTACGAGCCAACATAACTTACTCGATCATTTTTAACTTTTGAAAACATCACTTTTAGTTTCATTATATAACTCAATTAACAATCACCTAAAACTCTTTTACACTTTGTATTACAACACCTTACAATATGTTATTGTAGTCCACTTTAGGTTTTAATATCCTTAACATGCATGTTAAACTAACCCAAGTCCGTTACGCATGACCTGCAATTAAGCTGCACTTCTTCACTGTCTCATGATCGGCTACTACATGCACCAGCGCTTAGTAATACATGGGTAATCACATGCTGCCACACCATACTGCGTGCCCACACGAGAAACGCATGCCAAAAGCGCACGCTGCACACCGCGCCGGACGCAGCTGCCATAGCGATGGCTCAATTCCAGTTTTTACAGACGCGAACTAATACTTTGTTATAGGCCAAAAATCCCAATTCTATGTAATTTCTCCCAATTTCAACATCTAAAAAACTTTGACATATTATAGTTATACATGCTAAACACCATTCTATATACAAAACATTACATAAACATCATTTTGAAGAATCAAAACTATATTTTTCCCAAATTTCCTTATTTTTATACTTTTAACGAATTTGATTGCCACTTAACTCATTTCTTGATCAATTGACATGATTTAAACTACATTGTTTTTGTTTCTTGATATATTATCATAATCCACCAACAAATTACTGATTACATCATATATTGGGCAAGAAATTTGGTACTTTCGAAGGCCATACTATAAGAATACTAACACTGTGATTTTCTTTTTTCTTCCTACACCCAATTTTTCTGAATTTGATAACAAATGACAAGTTTACATGATAATTAACAGAGTTTTGCAAATCTATATGAACATATATACATCATAATTCACGTGATTTCCAAATCATACCAAAAAGATATATACATATACTACCAAAACTAAAAATAACAATAGGAATAGTTTATACCTTGATTAGTGAATGCTAGAAAAAGGATAGTGTTAGGCTTAGAGATTCCTTCTTCTTCCTCTTGCCAATCTCAAAACTCTCGTTGTTTTCTCTCCAAACCCTCTCGCTCTATCTCTCGATAACTTAGCAGAGAGAGAGAAAAAAAATGCGAAATAGAAATAATATGGCCACTCCCCCACGTAGTCTTTCGGTTAGAAAAATAAAAAGACGTCAGTTGAAATAAGCCAAAGGCCACAAGGCCTTGTTTGGCTAAACACATAAACCCCCAACTAGATTATTTTCATATTATTTATATTATATAGTTTCCAATTGTCACACTTTTAATTTAGTTAATATAAATAACTTTAGTTTAGCTAATTTAAATAACTTATAATAATAATAAAATTCTTATTATCATTATATCTTATAATTAATAAATAATTATATATCTAATTTAATTAATAAATTAGACACATCACTTTATTTAATTTATTTATTTCCATTAAATTAAAAAATTTATTTAACTTAATTATTTTCTTAAATATTAAGCAATTGATTTAATTTAATTATTTCCTTAAATTAAATCCTTTAAATAAAATTATCAATACTCAATTTAATTAACATTAATCAATTTAGTTACTAAATTAATTCACCACAATTCATCAATTATTTATTTTCCTCAATAAATAAATTATTTAAAATATTTATTTAATTCAATAAATATTTAAATTAAATTACAAATTTCTCGATCGTTACATCCTTCCTCCTTAAAAGGAATTCTGTCCCCAGAATCACAACTCAAAAAATTTATTCGTTACATTCTTCCCTCTTTAACAAGATTATGTCCCCAGAATCACTATACAAAATCAAGCAAACAACTGAGGATAATTCTTCATCATAACACTTTCAAGTTCCCACGTAGCCTCTTCAGCATTGTGGTTCCTCCAGATTACTTTAACAGAAGGTATCACCTTATTCCTCAAGACTTGCTCTTTTCATCAACAATTTGAAGCACAGGACTTCTTCATATGACAAATCTTTCTCAAACTGTAAGGGCTCATATTCTATAACATGTTTATAGTCAGGCTTATATGACCTCAATACAGCTATATGGAAAATATTATGAATATGTTCCAACTCCGAAGGTAAAGCTACCTCGTATGCCATTTCACCAACTCATCGAAGCACTTCAAAAGGTCTTATAAACCTAGGGCTCAATTTCCCCTTCTTGCTAAATCGAATTTTCCCTTCCAGGAGATACTTTCAAGAAAACATAACTACCGACATCGAATTTCCGATTTTTGTCGATGTTGACGCAAGATATTTCTTCTATCATCTTGTGGCGCTATTAATCTTGCTCGAATCACTTTAATGATCTCCACAGGTCTATTGTACCAATTCTGGACCCAATAACTGACGTTCACCTACCTCATCCCAAACATAATGGAGTTCTCAGATTTCTGCCGTATAACGCTTCGTAAGGCGGCATGCCAATACTCGCGTGATAACTATTATTATAAGCAAATTCTACCAATGGTAGATGGTCATCCCAATTTCCCTTGAAATCCATAATACATGCTCTGAGCATATCCTCTGGTGTTTGGATGGTTCTCTCACTTTGTCCGTCGGTCTGAGGATGGTACGCTGTGCTCATTCTCAGTTGTGTCCCCAAGCACTCTTGTAATCGTTTCCAGAAATTAGATGTGAAACGTGGATCTCTGTCTGATACAATGGACACAGGTACACCGTGCCTTGAAACAATTTCCTTCACATACAGTTTTGCTAACCGATCTAGGTTAAATCGAATCTTGATTGGCAAAAAGTGTGCCGACTTCATCAGTCGATCAACAATCACCCAAATGGCGTCGTAACCTTTGTTGGGTCATTGGAAGACCTACCACAAAATCCATTGTGATATGCTCCCATTTCCATTTCGGTATCTCCAATGATTGTAATAATCCGCTTGGCCTTTGATGTTCAAACTTTGACTTTTCGACACGTTAAACATTTTGCCACACATTCACCACATCCTCTTCATATTTGGCCACCAAAATGATGCCTAAGATCTTGGTACATCTTTGTACTCCTGTGGTGAATCGAATATCTTGAGTTATGAGCTTCATTCTTAATTTCTTCTTTAACCTCTCGATACTTCATGAACCCAAATTCTCCTTGAATCAAGTAACCCTTCCGAATCGATTTTGAATTTGTTTTCCTCCCCTATGGATATTTTCTGTTTTATCTTTTCACAGTCTTCATCCTGAATTTGCGCATTTTTCACTTTATCCACCAACATTGAACTATTTCCCATCTGGAACAACTTTTCATCGGATTATGTCGGACATATAATTTCCAATTCCATCTTAGCCATTTTTGACACTAGCTTCTCTTGATCAGTTAACATCATTAACTTCTCCCGTCCCTTCCTACTTAAGGCATCAACAACAACATTTACTTTTCCGGGATGATAGAAAATCTGCAATCATAATCTTTGATCACTCCAACCATCTTCTTCTTTGTCGCATGTTCAAATCTTTTTTGTGTAAAGATATACTTCAGATTTTTATGGTCAGTATATATCTCACACTCTCTCCATAAAGATAATGTCTCCAAATTTTCGTGGCAAACACCACCGCCGCCGCCAACTCTAAGTCATGAGTTGGATACCCTTTCTCGTAATCTTTCAATCGACGTGATGCATAATAATAAACTTGCCATTCGCATAAGCACACAGCCTAGTCCTTTATGCAATGCGTCACTATACACCACAAAATTTCCTGTATCATCAGGCAATGACAACACATGTGCTGAACTCAACCTCATCTTCAATTCTCAAAAACTTTCCTCACACTTTTCTGTCCAAAGAAACTTAACCGCTTTTCTAGTTAAATTTGTCAACGAGTCGCGATCTTGGAAAAGTCTTGAATAAAACGCCTATAGTATCCCCGCCAATCCTAAGAAACTCCTTACTTCGACGGTGCTTTTGGTTGATCCCGCTTTTTATTACAGCTTCAACCTTTGATGGATCTACCAAAATTCCGTCCTTATCAATAACGTGTCCGAGAAACTGTACACGTTCCAACCAAAATTCACATTTTGAAAACTTAGTGTACAACTTCTCTTTTCTCAACGTGTCCAATGTCAATCTCAAGTGTTCCACATGTTCCTCTTTGGTTTTGGAATATACCAATATATCATCAATAAACACCACCACAAATTTGTCTAAGAATGGTTTAAACACCATGTTCATCAAATCCATCAACGCTGAAGGTGCGTTGGTTAAACCAAAAGACATAACTAAAAACTCGTAATGACCATATCGAGTCCTGAACGCTATTTTTGGTACATCCTCCGACCTCACCTTCAACAGATGATAACCACTTCTCAAGTCTATCTTCGAGAAATATCTCGCTCCCTTCAACTGATTGAACAGATCATCGATTCTAGGTAATGGATACTTATTTTTAATCATAACCTTATTTAAATCTCTGTAATCAATGCAGAGTCGCATCTATCCGTCTTTCTTCTTAACAAATAACATCGGTGCTCCCCATGGCGAAACAGTCAGCTGAATATACTTCTTGTCTAGCAATTCTTGCAACTGCACCATCAACTCCTTCATCTCTATCGGGGCCATTTTGTATGGTGCCTTAGATATTGGGGTCGTTCCTGGTAGTAAGTCAATCACGAACTCGATTTGTCGATCCGGTGGAAGACCCGACAAATCATCTGGAAATACGTCTCGCAAAATCTCTTATGATCAGATTTCTTCCAACTTCGCACTCTTCTTTCGTGTATCGACTATGTAGGCTAAGTATCCTACACATCCTTGTCTCAACAACTTCTTGGCTTGCATCATCGTTAGATAACAACTTGCTTGTCGAGGTGACTTGTGCCAAAAAACACAACCTTCGATTTTGAGTCATAAGGTTAACACACTTTCTTTGGCAATCAATTACGCGCCCGTAATTGAATAACCAATCCATTCCCAGTATAACATCAAATTCACCAAGTCTAATTGGTATCAAATCTACCATCATCTCGTGACCTTTTATAACCACTCTACAATTCCTATATACAAATCTAACAGGAATCACTTCTCTATTCGCAATCTCTATACTTAAGGGAAATTCTAATTCTTCCTGAGGCAAATCTAAGTTCTGAGCAAATTCATCGGATATAAATGAACAAGTAGCACCCGAATCAAATAGTACATAAGCATTAATACCATTAATCGGAATGATACCTGACACCACATCCTTAGATCAGACAAAGATCCCCGCACGGTCATATTGAAAGTCCTCGCAGTAGGTCGGCTTGACTGTGCTGGTCCAGTGATAGTCAATGCACCACCACCGTTGTTGTTTCCTTTTCCACCACTTGCACTTCCCGCTGGCTTCTTAGGGCAATCACGAGCCATGTGATCCTTCGAACCATAAGTAAAACATGCTCATTTCTTCATACTAAAACAGTTCGGTGCAATGGGTCCTTCCTGACCACAGTTAAAACACACCCGCTTTCCCTTCAAACATACCCCAATATGGTTTTTCCCTCACGTTGCACAAGCTTCAAACTTTTTCTTCTTCATTGATTTCCTTGATGTCTCCTCCAATCAATTGAATTCTCGCTCCATTTCTTTTTTGACTATTACTTCCAACATTACTACCACCAAATTTTATTCTCATTTTCATTCTTCTTCTTCTTTCTTTCTTGGTTGTACTTGGTCAAGGCATCGCTTTCCACCTTCCGCGATAATTGCCTTCTCCAAGATGATAAATTTAAATGTGTTTAGTTCGAACATTGAAACCTTGTCATAAAGCCGTGGCTTCAATCCTTGTTCGAATCTTCTTGTTTTGCGTTCATCAGTATTGACTTGATAAGTGGCAAACCTTGCCAACTCGTTAAATTTCGCAGCATATTCCGGCACCGTCATAGTTCCTTGCTTCAACTCAAGAAATTGCACTTTCAACTGATTTCGAGAACTCACTGGAAAGTACATTTCAAAGAACATCTCCTTAAATCTATCCCACGCTATCACTCCTTATCCTCCACGAACCTTATTTGCTTGCCACCAGTAGCTAGCTTCAGACTTCAAAGATGAACGTTATGAACGCAGTCTTTTGATCCTCGTTAACTCTAGCAACATCGAACACCTTCTCCATTTCCATGATCCAGTTTGGGCTTCCACTGGATTCATAGACCCTTGAAACTCTGGCGGTCCAACCGCTTTGAAATTCCTTGAAAGTCGTGACTTGAGCTTGCGGTTGATTCGCAAGTGCACCCGTCAACAGAGCTACCAATCTGCCGAAACCGGATTAGCATTGGTCTCATTGTTATTATTATTAGTAGACCCCTCAGGAGGTGCTTATTGACGTGGTTGTCTCTTTTCAGAGGCATTTTCTGTTAAAATATACGCTTATTAGCTCATTACTTAACTTCTTGGGTATTTGAAGTTTAACTTAAACATTCCAAGATTAAAGCTTTAACACATAACATTTCAAATAAACTTTGATATTTTATTCATTCATAACATTTTAAAACATGTTAAAGATAGCATAACCGCTATTAACATTCACTTTCCTGAACTAGACAAGTTTCAGGATTACATACTCATACTATCCTTTTATTCATCTCAAAATAAAGGATTCACAATTTATTTATTCACATAATTAACCACATATTATTATATATCTTATTCTATCTAGGCATATTAAGACATCGTAAGGCTTCCCGACGCTCTTCCTCCATGATACGATACGCCGATTCTCACGATCCATCACGAAACCACGGAATTCTCAAACCGAGGTGGGTAATAATAGACTCGATCCCGGGCCCTATCAATCGCCAATTAAAAGCATAATCCATCTCCTTCATCTTGGCTTTCTTCACTTGGACCTTAGCCTCAAAGACGATCTCGCACGTTGAGTCGCCTTCATCCAGCATCCTCTCGCTTTGCACGCTTAATCGATTCCTCCTTGAAATCATCTTCAATTTCTCCATGTCAATCTTCATCTTTCTTCATCGCTAACAAGTCTTCATGTCGACCCTTGGTATGAACTAAGTCCCACTCCGTGTTTCCAAGTTTTGAATCAAGTTCTCGAATCTCGATCCTTCTGCTCCATCAAGCATGATGCATCTCAACCATCCCTTCAACTCCTCAACTTCATCCCTGTAATTCTATGTTACTACCGTACAGCAGCATCATACATCTCACCGATATGGAGTTTGGTGGAAACTCCTCAGATCCTCTTCCTCATCATCCTCCTCTATCTCTTCGTAACTATCCTCCTCGGGATCGGTCATGTGCTCATCCTCTCCGGATCAATCGCTCCCAAGACTACACGTGAATATCCAGGGGTTCATCATCTCTAGGTACCTGAGGTATCACCTCTCTAGCTGGACTAGATCCTCCTTCGTTAGACATCCTGACAACAAAATATTTTAAGTTTTACTTAACATTTTCGATACTCGCGAGCACATAAGTTATTAACACATAGCACATAATGTCTTTTATTATTTAACTTCAATGGATACCTTAATCCATTCCTTAAAACTCGGTAAGAGTTAAACACCTCTATATTTTCTATCTCCTTAAAGGTTACTTCCTAAGGTTTCCCCACCTAAGGTTCATAACCTAAAGCTTTGATACCAACCTGTGACACCCCCAAATCCAGGTACTCCATTCCCACAAGATTTGGTGTTCACTTATCAAAACATTACATCTAAACTACCCATAATCAAAGGATAAAGACATAATTTAAATAACTTAAACAATCATCTTTCCCATTAAAGGGTTACATCATAATCTCAAAATAAATCCTGTGTAATCTAACCTTAAAATTATTACATAAGTTTGCATAATACATCACATATTAAAACAAGTCTTTTAACATAAAACATTTAAATAAAATTTTCATAAGTCTTCAACACTTGGACAATTTTCCCTTTCCTTTGCTAGTAGATGGCTCATCAACTTTCTCAACTTTAGTCTGCAAGAATGTTAAATGCAAGAGTGAGCAAACAATTGCTCACCGATATAGAAGTAGTAATAATAACAACATGAGAATGAACAACGAATGCTAGCAATAATGAACTTGTTTCGTGAATTAAGAATAGAAAACAAGTTCAAAATCAATGTCTCGAGGGTCTTAAGACCACTTAACTATGTCTCCAGTATATAGGTATTATTACCTTAACCTTAATAGTCATTTAGACTATATGACCCTTCTTAACGTACATTTAGGGGATCACCCTTTGTACCATGTATTGTGCACAAACATCTAAACGTTACACGCATACAAAATCCCCTATATTAGGGTTGTTCGTCTCGGTTTGAATTTAGAATTTCCGCACTAAAGAAAGTTTAGTTTGGAACTAGCTTATCGGTGTTCTAGAATTTTAGAACACTATTCAACTTCCATCAATAAAGGTTTAATACGAGAATGTATAACCGAACAAGGCTATTAAAGTCAAAGATCGGATATTAACAATATATATAATGAATAACATGATATACATGCAAAGTGCTATATTCAAAGGAGTTTAGAACAATCTTCTATGAATCAATGTATTAGAACAATATATATTTTTGAATGATAATAAGGAAAGTAAAGCTCGCTCGATGTAACGTAATTAGGTTACAAGAGCTTGCACAAACATATTCAAGATAAACTAGGCTTGCTTTCAACTTTACAAGAATTTTAGGAACTTGTACAATAACGATTTAGGAATGGGAACATGCATTCAATATGAAAAGAATGAAGTTTAAAAGCTTGCTTTCAATATAAAGAGTTAAGGTTTAGGAACTTGCCTTGTTTGTAAGCTACACAAGTGTAAAATAATCTCCAATTACCCTACACATATCATTACAATCGCAACAACAATTAGTTGTATGAATATTAACACTATGGGTATTAAACCCATCATTTAGGTCATAACCCTAACCTAGTACCTAACCATTTAGGTTAACATACTTAACGAATCGAAATCGCATTATGAAGCCAACATAACTTACTCATTCATTTCTAACTTTTGAAAACATCACTTTTAGTTTCATTATATAACTCAATTAAAAATCACCTAAAACTCTTTTACACTTTGTATTACAACACCTTACAATATGTTATCAGTAGTCCACTTTTATGTTTTAATATCCTTAATATGCATGCTAAACTAACCCAAGTCATATACGCATGACTCGCAATTAAGCTGCAGCACTTCATCATCATGATGGCTACTATCTATGCTCATGGCCATAATAATAATAATATAATGGGTAATTAGCATATACACCATGCTTATGCGCACATATACATTAGTGTGCACACATGACAATCACATCACACACAGCACAAATACGCGCTCAATGCATCGATGACTTCAATTCATTTTTTTACAGACGCGAACTAATACTACTGTTATAGGCCAAAAATCCCAATTCTATGTAATTTCTCCCAACTTCAACATCTAAAACTTTGACACATATTATAGTTATACATGCTAAACACCATTCTATATACAAAACATTACATAAACATCATTTTGAAGAATCAAAACTATATTTTTCCCAAATTTCCTTATTTTATACTTTTAACGAATTTGATCGCCACTAAACTCGTTTCTTAATCAATCGACATGATTTAAACTACATTGTTTTCATTTCTTAATATATTATCATAATCCACCAACAAATTACAGATTACATCACATATTGGACAAGAAATTTGGTACTTTCTAAGGCCATTTTATATAAGAATACTAACACTTTGTGATTTTCTTTTTTTTTCCTACACCCAATTTTATGAATTTGATAACAAATAACAAGTTTACATGATAATTAACAAAGTTTTGCAAATCTATATGAACATATATACATCACAATTCACGTGATTTCCAAATCATACCAAGAAGATATATACATATACTACCAAAACTAAAAAATAGAATAATAGGAATAGTTTATACCTTGATTAGTGAATGCTAGAAAAGGATATGTTAAAGGCTTAAAGATTCCCTTCTTCCTCTTGCCAATCTCAATTCTCAAAAGTTTTTCTTCTCTCTCTCTCTCTCTCTCTCTATCTCGATAACTAGCCTTAGAGAGAAAAAAAAATGCGTAGAAATAATATGGCCACTCCCTAACGTAGTCTTTTCAGGTTAAAAAAAAAAAAAGACGTCATTGAATAAGCCAAAGGCCACAAGGCCTTATTTTGGCTAAACACATACCCCCCAACTAGATTATTTTCATATTATTTATATTATATAGTTTATTGTTATTTAATTTTAATGTAAATAACTTTAGTTTTTTAATTTAAATAACTTATAATAAAAAATTCTTATTATCATTATATTTTTATAATTAATAAATAATTATATATCTAATTTAATTAATAAATTAGTACACATCACTTTATTTAATTTATTTATTTCATTAAATTAAAAACAATTTAGCTTAATTATTTTCTTAAATAATTATATTATTTAATTAAATTAATAAATTAAACCCTTTAAATAAAATTATCAATTTAATTTAATTATTTAATCAATTTAAATTAAATTAATTATTCATCAATTATTTATTTTCCAAATAAATAAATTAAAAATATTTATTTAATTGATAAATATTTAATTAAATTACAAATTTCTTAAATTAAATGATCAATCGTTAAATAAAATTATCATTTAATCACTCAATTTAATTAATCATTAATCAATTTAGGGACTAAATTAATTCTTCTCAATTCATAAAATTATTTATTTTCCTCTAAATAAATAAATTATTTAAAATATTTATTTAATTCAATAAATATTTCAAAAATTAAATTACAAATTTCTCTACCCAATGCATTCATTACATATCGTACAATACCCCATTGCCCCATTCATTACATATCATACACAAAGCTTCAGAGCGATGCCAATGATTCAAGGGACTCATAAGCTATGGATTAGGTAAATCATCATTACTTCATTTAATTCATCAACGGAATCATTCAATTCAAGAGTTAGATATTATTGCTTGGATTTTGGGTGCCCACAAAGTGTTTGATATTTGTCCCAAGTAAGTAGTGGGTGGTTTTTGTGTGTGTCTATTGGGTTATTGGTTGGATAATTTTGAAAGTTATTGAAGATGGCATCCAAGTGATCACGTGGTGAGATTTTAAGGGCACCTCGTACCTACAACCATGATAAATTCACTAGCATTGAGGCGGCAAATTTCTACCATGATGCTTTGTTAGGAAAATCATTTGTTTTGGAAAGAGGGCTTCACCTAGATGAGAAACATGATGGGGAGATAGCTGTAATGATTGCAGAGCATGGTTGGTTTGATTTTGCGGTGAAACCGGGTGTAGTAGTGATCAATGTAGTTAAAGAAAGTCCAACTAACATGCTAGAAATATCACATTCTAACAAAAATCAGTGTCAAGTTTCGGTGCACTGGTAGCTTTGTGCTTTCTTTGGAATTGTGGGAGCAGCAGCAATTGCTGCTTGCTCGAGACATTACCAACAAGAGCAGCATCCTGATAGTCGCTTTGGAATGAACTACAAAATGGGCGCATTGCGCTTCTTCCTGGGACAGCAGCCCAAAGAATGGCTTTGCTTCTAGAGAATCCAAACCTATACATGAAATTCTTCAATTGTTACACTTAAAATCAACCAAATTGCTTTCATACGTGTATATAATACTCAACTAACATGATAACGATTCTCAAATCACATAAATAACCAATTTGATTACTCCAATTCAAGAGTTTTACTATTTTTCCATAATTTCATATGTTTAGCAAATTTCATCACTACGGATTCGTTTCTAAACCAAATTGGTCTATTTAACTTCCGTTGTTTTCGTATTTAACTGTATTATCAATATCTAACAATAATTCATGGATTATAACAATCCTTAGCCACCAAATTTTGACTCAAAAGCAACCATTTTGTTAACATTTTAAAGAAATTTCAAAACTTAGGATTTAGAATACGTATAATAGTAGTGTTACCTTCTTTAAAGCTAGAATGATCATTTGCTTCCAATCTCATATTTTCCACTCAATTTCAAGACCTCACTCTCTATATTGAACTTATCAGACAACTTAACAAAGTGAACTTAAAAGAGAGGGTCTTCCATTTATAGGGAATTTAATACCCATACCAAAGCTTTGTCCACTGATTTTGTTTAGCAGGAAGAAGAAGAAAATGGAGGACAATTATGGTTTGGTAGAATAGTGGCAATTCACTGTTGAGGCCACTCCCCATTCATCATTACCATCAATTGAATCTCAAATATTGACATTGTAGGAGTAGTATAGGCCAATGGTCTATTAATTTATGCGTCTGAAGAGTATTTGAGACACAGAAATTGGAAAAAATGCTTATTACTCTCTAATTTATTAGTAAAATGGGTCTCATTCTACTAAGGTTAATTCTTTAAATGGGTATAAATAAATTTATCCAGAGTTCAAGAATGTCCAAATTGTCAACATGATAATTAATTGTGGAGTAAAATTCAAGAATGATATTCATGTATCAAAAATAATTTGGACAGAAAAAAAAATCAATTTTGTCGTGAATAGGATCCCGTGAATAGTACCCCGAATGAAAATATTAAAATTTAATAAGAAAGTTCGGACCAATATTCCAATGAAACGATACTATATGAAGCGCAAAACTCAAGGATATTCTACTAATTTCAGGGATTATAGAAGCAATACTTATCAAAGTAAGTGTAGATTTAGGAATATAAAATGAAATAATATCACTTATATACTATAGAGTATGGAAGAAAATAATATTCCTTACGAATATTAAACAAAAATAATATCCCTTATCTTAGTAGGAGAGTAAATTTGATTGGTATAGCGGAGATATTCTTGAAGAAATCTTTCACTATTAGCTACACTCAAAATATACTTCTACTAGAAAGAAATACGCACAATATTATTGAAGAAGAATTCTCTGATTCTGGTGTGATTTTCATTTCCTAACTAAGCATCCTATTTATAGGAGAATGGCAGGGCACTATTTAATCACGGATGAACAACAAAATTTCAGACGATTTCACGGGCGAGAATCTGATTTTTACTATTCATTCTTCATGCGATAAAATATTCTAATAAAACAAAAACTTTATATAAAATATAATATATTCTAATTATTATCTAATAAAACAAATAACTTTATATATAATATAAAAAGTATTTTGTTTTATATAAAAAGTTTTCTGTTTTATTACTATTATAATAATAATAAAACAAAACTGAGATAACTTTCTACCAGCGATATTGAAAAATGAGTATATGGGGGTCCATGTAATAAGTTAAACTTACAACAAATACTTCATGACAAATGTGACGCCCCCAAAATAGGTCCACACGACCCATCCTTAGTCGCCAGATATCACATTACAGAAATCAAATACAAACTTCATTTATATAACTGTTGAACTGTCGTGGAGAGTACGACAAGACATAAGCTGTGAGTTTTAATACAATATTGTCTCGTAGACAGTATCCAAACTCAAATTATTACAATGCCATATAAAATACAGCAGCAAATATTTCAAAACCCCAATGAAGAAATAGAAGATTACTATCCTGTTCATTCTAATGAGGTGCACTTTTGACGCTTTCAAAGTTGGGTTCTCATCACCCTATTGTTGTTCACCAAAATCAATTATTAAGTGACGTATAAAATACGACACACACATCTTAGGTCCTCAATACAATTATATATTGCATGTCATGCCGTTTTATAATGTATGGAGAAACTTCGACAGTCTCGGACCATCACATTATTCCCCTGTTATCCCCGCTCGACCCAGCTACACTCTTATTACCTGAAAGGAATTGAGAAGAAAAAGGGTGAGCACAACTAGCCAAGTAAAGAATATCATGACTAAAGATAATTAAATTATCAATAGCCTTCGTCAGTAATAAATCAGAGATTTAGAACATATGGTAGATGATAAAACTTTTCAACCATAGTAGCAGCGGAACGAGCAATCCATTAGAAGAGTCAAATAGACCATAAAGTCTATTATCTTCTCCATGTTAAAACCAACCATGTTTTATCCCAGTAACATCAATCAACAGTTCTTGTCCACAATTATATGAATAACTCATAATCATAATTGTGATTCTAAATTCCTTTTCGCACCCAGAATGAAGATAATTTTCATCACCTGTCTTTACTTGAAACATCAAAGATCATGATTATACCAAATCACAGTTCCTGTTCATAATTATGCTAATAAATTCATCTTTGCACTACGAGCCAAAGATATTCATTAACAGTTCATCTTTGCACTACAGGCCAAAGACATGCAACTGTATTTTTAGAAGAGTCAAGTAGAGCATGATATCTACTATCTTCTACGAATTAAAAGGTTATTATCAATATTTTATCGTTGAGACAAAGCTTAATAAATAATCCACATAATCGAATCATCCAGACTACTGGCTAAGGATATTCATTAGTATCACGACCATGAATTATCCATGCACTACGGGCCAAGGATATTCGTGTTTTCACCAATGGTCATGATTATACCAAATAATCCCTAATTATAATCATACCAACAACTATACATCAATGCACTATGGGCCAATAAGGACTTTTACCACATCATTTGTAACATTACGGGTTATGATTATACCGAATCATCCCTGGTCATAATCATACCAATCAACAGTTCATCTTTGCACCCTTGGCCGAAGATGACTTTCATCACAATATAAGCATGAGGATGATGACAATGATATAAGCATTAATCAAACGAAATCAAGGATAATTATTAAAGACTTTAAATTTATCCAGAGTTTAATAATATCCATATTGTCAACATGATACTACTTTGTGGAGTAAAATTCAAGAATAATATCCATGTATCAAAAATAATTTGGACAGAAAAGAAATAAAATTTTCGGTGAATAGTACCCCGTGAATAGTACCCTGTGAATAGTACCCCGTGACTAGTACCAAGCATAAAAGGTGCCCTAAATACCGAGAGTGGATAATATTTAAGTGAATATTAACCAGGTGAATAGTAACCCGTGAATAGCAACTCATGAATAGTACCCCAGAATGAAAAGTGCCCTAAATACTCGAGTGAATAATATTTAACTGAATAGTAATCAGGTGAATAGTAACTCATGAATAATAACTCGTGAATAGTACCCCGGCATGAAAAGTGTCCCAAATAACTCGAGTGAATAATATTTAACTGAATAGAAGCAATACTTATCAAAGTAAGTGTAGATTTAGGAATATAAAATGAAATAATATCACTTATATACTATAGAGTATGGAAGAAAATAATTTCCTTACGAATATTAAACAAAAATAATATCCCTTATCTTAATAGGAGAGTAAATTTGATTGGTATAGCGGAGATATTCTTGAGGAAATCTTTCACTATTAGCTACACTCAAAATATACTTCTACTAGAAAGAAATACGCACAATATTATTGAAGAAGAATTCTCTGATTCTGGTGTGATTTTCATTTCTTAACTAAGCATCCTATTTATAGGAGAATGGCAGGGCACTATTTAATCACGGATGAACAACAAAATTTCAGACGATTTCACCAAGAGAATCGATTTTTATTATCCATTCTTTGTGCAATAAAATATTCTAATAAAACAAAACTTTATATAAAATATAATATATTCTAATTATTATCTAATAAAACAAATAACTTTATATATAATATAAAAAGTATTTTGTTTTATATAAAAAGTTTTCTGTTTTATTACTATTATAATAATAATAAAACAAAACTGAGACAACTTTCTACCAGCGATATTGAAAAATGAGTATATGGGGGTCCATGTAATAAGTTAAAGTTACAACAAATACTTCATGACAAATGTAGCGCCCCAAAATAGGTCCACACGACCCATCCTAGTCGCCAGATATCACATTACGTAAATCAAATACAAACTTCATTTATATAAGCTGTTGAATCATGTGTGGAGAGCAATGCATAACACACATAAGCTATGAGTTTTAATACAATATTGTCTCGTAGGCGATATCCAAACTCAAATTATTACAATGCCATATAAAATACAGCAGACAAATGTAAGACCCCAGCTTTTATAAATAAAGATGAATTTTTTATAAATATTATTTTTGAATATTATGGAATAATTTGATATAATGTTATAGTTGTGGCTAATATTTATAAATTTTGCAAAGTATGCAAGTGGTTATATTATATTCGATTGGTGGGAAATATTGGTTTAGCGGAAATATTCATACAACTACTCAATCATTGGTGGACCTCAATAATGTAATTATTGTCGGATTGAGAAAACGACAAAAATATTTTATTGAAATAACGGCGGAAGTTTTACCGTTGATATTGTTGAACTACTCGGTAGTAAAAGTACGATGTCGTGTGGTTGTGCATAGTAGTAGACCTTGCGGTATTGATTATTGATGCTTATGTGAGAAGTCACTCGGTTTGATTCCATTATTGTCGATTAATAATATGAATTATTATAGCGATAATGACGTTTTGTTTTATTCAGTATTATTAACGTAATAAAGCGAAACATCTTTTATATAAAATGAATACTTTATTAAAGTTATTTTATAAATAAAATATATTATATTTTATTATGCATAGTGTTGCATAGTGTTTTTGCATAGTGTTTTGCATAGTGTTGCATAGTGTTTGCATAGTAAAATGTTTTTATATAAATAGAATATATTATATTTTATTTAAAAGATTTTGCTTTAAATATGAACCGTCGATTAAAGTAAATCAACTGGAGATTTCATGGATTAATTACTATGCATTCTATTTTCCTATAAATAGAAGCTCATTCCTTCATTATTTTCTTACGAATTCACTTTGAAACTAGAGAGAGAAACTATAGAGAGAAAGAAGAAAAGTATTCGCTACTTCACTTTGCCAATATTCAGGTTCTTCTAAGGTAGGGAATATTATTTGTTGTACCCGTAAGGGGTGTTATTCTTTCTTATTCATGAAAGAACTTACGTTATTCCATTCATTATTATTACATTGGAATAACTTTTGTAAAAGTGGCATACCCTATACTTGGTGAAATCCTTATGTTATTCCATTGCTTATTATTCATTGGAATAACTTTTTATATCTGTGATTTACCCTATACTTGGTGACATTCTTCTATTATTACATTGGAACATCCACATCTGTTTTGTTTTACAGGACTGGTTCCGCTCTTTATTATTCTGTTGGAACATCACATGCATGTGTTTTACAGGACTGGTTAAAATCTTTATCATACTGTTGGAATATCCTATCTCGTGTGTTTTACACGGATCTGGTTCCATCTTTATTATTACATTGGAACATCACATCGGTGTGAATTTCACGACTGGTTAGATTATTATTATTACATTGGAATAACTTCGTGCTGCATAAGAAAACCGCATGCATGGTGATTTCTTTTGTTATTCCATTCTTTATTATACCCGGTTGGTTAAAACTTTGACTTCTATACTCCATGAAATTAGTAGAATATCCTTGATATTTGCGTTTCATCCGAAGATCTTTTCATGGAAATATTCTTCCGATCATTCTTGAATTTTACTCTACAAAACGAAGATCATGTTGACAATTTGGACGTTAATAATTCTGGATAAAATAATTCTTGAACTTGTTTTATTGAATTCTTATATCATTGTCATCATCCTCATGTTTATATTTTTTTTAAAGTCATCTCGTATTCTGTAGAGCATGGATGGACTTGGTATGATTATGACCGAGGATTATTGATTGTAATCATGACCGTAATGTTACAAATGATGTGGTAAAAGTCCTCAGTGGCCGTAGTGCATTGATGGACAGTTGTTGGCATGATCATGACCATTAATGAATACACAACTATTCTTGGCCCGTAGTGCATGAATAATTGTGGTTGTGATACTAAAGAATATCCTTGGCCGTAGTGCAGGGGTGATTCGATGATGTGGATTATTTATTAAAGGCGAGTCTCAAACTTTTATGATGATGAAAAAACCTTTTAAATCATAAAAGATAGTAGATTTTATTTTCTACTTGACTCTTTTAATGGATTGCTTGTTCATTTTGATTAAACTTGATGTTTATTATATTTTATCGGTTTAACACTTTGTTGAAGGCTATTGATAATTTATTTCGCATTATCTTAGTCATAATATTTCTTCTTTGGGATAGTTGAGCTCACCCTTTCTTTCTTTGTTCTCTTGAGGAAATGAGAACATATTTGGAGACGAGTCGGGGAATGGAGTAATGGTCCAGAGGATAGCATTAGTAGTCCTCACTATTCTGTGAAATAGTGTGATAATAATTGTAATGAGGACTCCTTTTGAGTTTGTATAATATCTAGTAGACAATATTTGTATTCAAACTCACAGTTTATGTCGTATTGTACACGACAGTTATATTAGTAAGTTGTATTTAAATTCTGTACCATGTATCTGACTACCCAAGATGGGTGATGTATACCTAATTTTGGGGGCGTCACAGTTGGTATCAGAGCTTAGGGATATGATCCTGGCTAAAGATGTGAGAAAAGTACTAGGAGGGAGAGAGGGGGAATACCTTCGCCGCTAGTATGACCTACCTAAGTTTATGTGCTATTTTATTGGTCGGTCAGAATATAAAGATAATTTGTTACATGTCAATTAACCTTTTGTTTTGTGGCAGTATCTGAAAATGACATCTGAGAATGTTGAGAATAGCAATGGAGCACAGGCGATCGTTGATTCACCACATATCAATAATCAGGATAATGTGCATCAGGAAGGCGACAATCCTCATGCAAACAACAACACTGACCAAATGATGAATGATCAAATGTTCATAGGCTTTATGCAATTTATACAACAGAAAGTGAGAGGCGACTCTATCCAAAACGTAGGTGGAAACACGGAAAACTCTCAAGGCGGTCACCGCTAAACAATTCAAGGAGCTGGGACCACCGGAGTTTAAGGAGAGCCAAAATCACTTCGGCGGAAGCATGGATTAAGCAGATTACCAAGATATTTGATGTCTTGGGATGCTCGAGAGCAAAAGGTTCCCTTCACGCCTTTTATGTTTGCGGAAAGGCAGATTCTTTGGTGGGAATCGGTAAAAACGTACTCAACCTCTTTGTCTTGAAGATATCTTGGGAGAAGTTCAGGGAGTCATTTCAACGACAAATACTTTCACGAAAGTATTCGCCATACATGAAGGAGGTGGAGTTTATCAAGTTGGAACAAAACAATATGACCGTGTCGCAATACGAGGCAAAATTTATGAGTTATCACGGGTTCGTCCCACTTGGTGGATAATGAAAGAGAATGGCGCGAATGTTTTAAGAGGTTTGAAGTCGGAGATACGTCAACATCTTATTTCTCATAAAGCGTGTTTGTATTCAGATGTTGTAAATAGGGCTCGATTAGTGGAGCGCGATAACGAGTCAACACAACTAAAAAGAGAGCAAATGCAAAGTTATAATACTAGCGAGAGTAGTCATCGAGCGGTGACAACAAGCGTGGAGGAATCAACGGGCCGGATATGGTAACCACTTGGTGGTAATCGAGGCCAAAACAATAAGAATGGACATTTCAAGAAATGGAGATTCAACAATGATGGAAAGACGTCAAAGACCAAAGACCCGTTGTTAAGGAAGGAGAAAAACCACCTATCATATGCTTCAAATGCGGAGAAGAGGGACACATCGGTCGAACTCGTGCCATCTTAGTCAAAGCATGTTATAATTGTGGAAGAGAAGGTCACTTAGCTCGATTTTGTCGCCATCAAGACAAATTCAACTAGGATGGAGGCACCAAAGTAGTCCCGGAAAAAGTCAAACCCAGTTAGTCTGAGGAGGCGTTTGTTGTGACCTCCCAGAGAGCAAGGAACCCAAATGAGGTCATCACGGGTAAGCTTATCATAAACTCTAATGAAGTCTACACTTTATTTGATACCGGTTCTACCCATTCTTTTATTTCTCCTACTTGCGCTCATCGATTAAATTTGACTCCGGAGAAATTAGACTTTGACTTATCTGTGGAAACTCCGTTGGGAGAAACCTTCATTACATCCACTGTTTATAAGTCTTGTTTAGTTCAAATCGGTACCCTCACATTACACCGTCGATCTTATTTCATTAAAATACTTGCATTTGGCGTGATTCTAGGGATTGATTGGTTAACTACTTATCATGCAAAAATTGATTGTTTTCGTAAGGTTGTTAGCTTTCATATTCCTAATCAACCTATTATGCAAATTCAAATGACCAAACCATTAAAATCAATCACGGTCATCTCAAGCCATAAAGCTATTCGTTTATTGAAAAATGGATGTTAAGCTTTCTTAGCTCATGTCATGATTTAAACAAAAATACGCCGGTTTTGAGCGATATTTCTATTGTTAATAAATTTCTCGACTTATTCTAGAAGAACTTCGGCCTACCCTCGGGCGTGAAATTGAATTTTGTATCAACCTTGAACACGGTACAAAACCTATTTCCAAAGCCCCATATCGAATGGCTCTATTGAACTTCGAGGAGTTAAAGACCCAACTGCAGGAATTGTTAGACATTGGCTTTATTCGTCCTAGTACTTCTCCTTGGGGTGCTGCTCATTTCTATTCGTGAAGAAGAAAGATGGGAGTATGCGACTTTGTATTGATTATCGGAGTTGAATCATGTCACCATCAAAAATAGGTATCCATTGCCACGTATTGATGATGACTGTTTGACCGGTTGCAAGGAGCCAAATTCTTTTCAAAGATTGATCTTCGTTAGGATATCACCAATTGAAGATTAGAACACCGACATTCCAAAGGCGGCTTCGGAACTTCCCAGACGGGCATTATGAATTACTAGTCATGTCCTTTGGATTGACTAATGCTCCCTAACGCCTTCATGGATATGATGAACCGAGTATTCAAGGAATATTTAGATCACTTTGTGGTCGTCTTTATTGATGACATCCTTATTTATTCCAAAAGCCGTGAAGATCATGAGCAACACTTGAGGCTAACACTCCAAAAGCTTCGTGAATATAAGCTTTATGCCAAGTTGAAGAAATGCGAATTCTGGCTTGAAGAAGTAGCATTACTTGGGCACGTGGTATCAAGTCATGGAATATCATTGACCCAAAGAAAGATTGAAGCTATTCAAAGTGGAAACAACCTAAATCGATGACCAAGCACGTAGCTTTCTCGGTTTAAGTGGTTATTATCGAGATTCGTGGAAGGATTTTCTCGAATCGCTACTCCATCGACTCGGTGACTCGAAAAGATACAAAGTTCGGTTGGAGGCGAAGAATGTGAGAAGAGTTTTCAAGAACTCAAGAGGAGACTTATTTCAAGACTATTACGACAATACCATCCGGCTCGGAGGATTTGTCATTTCTGATGATGCTTCGAGCAAAGGGTTGGGATGTGTTCTTATGCAACATGGAAAAGTTATAGCTTTATGCCTCGCGACAACTCAAAGAATATGAGAGGAATTATCCTACTCATGATGCGAGTTAGCATTTATTATCTTTGCACTTAAAATTTGGAGGCATTACTTGTATGGGGAGAAAGTGGAGATCTTTACGGATCATAAAAGCCTCAAATATTTCTTCACTCAAAAGGAACTCAACATGCGACAACGACGTTGGCTTGAACATTGAAAGATTATGATCATACCATCCAATACCATCTCGGAAAAGCGAACGTGGTAGGCGGCGCATTGAGTAGAAGATCGTATGCAAGCAAATCTGAGTGCGTTATTGTCAACACAAAGGCCCATTTTATGTGACTTGCAAAGGATGGAGATAGAGTTAAAGACTCGAGGACGCATGTGATGATAGCGAATATCTGAGTAGAACCGACTTTAATCGATAAAGTTAAAGTCGCTTTCAAGCTACTGCACTGGAGAGCTAATGCGTATGAGGAAGAAAGTGGAAGAGGGTGCTACGCAGGAAGCAAGAATCGATGAAGAAGGAATACTTCAAGTCAACTCCGGACTTTGTGTTCCTAACGACCACGATTTAAAGTATAATATCATGATGGAGGCGCACAACACACCATTTGCAATCCATCTCGGGAGTACCAAAATGTATCGTGATATTCGCCATACATTTTGGTGGAGCAATATGAAGAGAGAGAGATATATTTGTTTATCTCAAGGTGTCTAACTTGTCAACGAGTTAAAGCGGAGTATCAAGTACCAAAAGGTCCATTGCAACCACTTGAAATTCCGAATGGAAGTGGGAGCACATTACCATGGATTTCGTTCTGGGGTCTTCCTAAGGTTTCTCAAGGCATTGATGCGATTTGGGTCATTGTTGATAGATTGACCAAGTCCGCTCATTTCTTACCGTCACGAGAAACTTATACACTTGAACGTCTTGCTCGTATATACATAAACGAGATTGTAAGATCGCATGGTATGCAGTATCCATAGTTTTCGATCGAGACCCAAGATTCACTTCACGATTTTGGGTTAGTTTGCAAAAAGCTATGGGCACGGACTTACGATTTAGCTCTAAGATATCATCCTCGCAGCCAGACGGACAATCGGAGAGGACTATTCAAACTCTTGAAGATCTATTAAGACTCGTGTCCTTGATTTCAAGGGAGTTGGGACAAGTTCTTACCATTGGTGGAGTTTTCCTACAACAACATGCTTATCAAGCAAGTATTGGCATGGCTCCATTTGAGCGTTGTATGGAAGAAAGTGTCGTTCTCAAAGATCTTTGGGATGAGGTGGGTGAAGCAACGTTGTTGGGGACCGGAGTTGAATGTACGTATGACTACGGAAAAGATTCAAACGATCCGACAACGTATAAAAACCTCACAAAATCGATAAAAGAGTTATCTTGATCTTCATCGAAAGGACGTGGAATTTGATATAGGAGATCATGTGTGTTGTTAAGAGTTGCTCCATGGAAAGGAGTTACAAGATTTGGAAAGAGAGGAAAACTTAATCCTCGATTCATCGGTCCATTTTAATCCTCGATTGAGTAGGAAGCGTGGCCTATAGACTCGCTTTTACCGCCAAATATGTCCGTGTTCATAACGCTTTTCACATATCCATGTTACGTAAATATGTGAAAGACCCGAACCATATTATTGAATTAGAACAGGAAAAAATAGCGGAAGATTTGGACGTATGAAGAGGTTCTGTTCAAATTTTGGATAAGAAGGAACATATTCTACGCTCCAAGGTTACACCTCAAGTCAAAGTTTTGTGGAGGAACCACGATGTTGAGGAGATGACTTGGGAGTTAGAATCGAAATGAAATCAAGGTATCCTTACCTCTTGACATACCGTGTACGCACCCTAATTTCGAGGGCTTAAATTTCATAAGAAGGGGAGGTTGTAAGACCCGACTTTTATAAATAAAGATGAATTTTCTATAAATATTATTTTGAATATTATGGAATAATTTGATATAATGTTATAGTTGTGGCTAATATTTATAAATTTTGCAAAGTATGCAAGTGGTTATATTATATTCAATTGGTCGAGGAATATTTGGTTTAGAAGGGAATATTCGCAATGAACTCAATCATTGGTGGACCTACAATGTAATTATCATTCGGATCGAGAAAACGATAAAAAATATTTTATTGAAATAACGGCGGAAGTTTTACCGTTGATCTTGTTGAACTACTTCGGTAGTAAAAATACAACGATGTCGTGTGGTTTGCATAGCATTGACACCGGTATTGATTATTGATGCTTATGTGAGAAGTCACTCGGTTTGATTCCATTATTATCGATTAATAATATGAATTATTATAGCGATAATGACGCTTTTATTTTATTCGTATTATTAACGTAATAAAAAGCGAAACATCTTTTTATATAAAAATGAATACTTTATTAAAGTTATTTTATAAATAAAATATATTATATTTTATTATGCATAGTGTTGCAATAGTGTTTGCATAGTAAAATATTTTTATATAAATAGAATATATTATATTTTATTTAAAAGATTTTGCTTTAAATATGGACCGTCAGATTAAAGTAAATCAACTGGACCGATTCATGGATTAATTACTATCCATTCTATTTTCTATAAATAGAAGCTCATTCCTTCATTATTTTCTTTAATTCACTTTGAAACTCTAGAGAGAGAAACTATAGAGAGAAAAAGAAAAGTATTACGCTACTTCACTTTGCCAATATTAGGTTCTTCTAAGGTAGGGAATATTATTTGTTGTACCCGTAAGGGGTGTTATTCTTTCTTATTCATGAAGAGAACTTCTGTTATTCCATTCATTATTATTCTATTGGAATAACCTGTAAAAGTGGCATACCCTATACTTGGTGAAATCCTTATGTTATTCCATTGCTTATTATTCATTGGAATAACTTCATATCTGTGGTTTACCCTATACTTGGTGACATTCTTCTATTATTCTCGTTGGAACATCCATGTCTGTTTGTTTTTTACAGGACTGGTTCCGTCTTTATTATTACATTGGAACATCACAATCATGTGTTTTACAGGACTGGTTAAAATCTTTATTATTCTCGTTGAATATCCTATCTGTGTGTTTTACACAGGATCCGGTTCCATCTTTATTATTCTGTTGGAACATCCCGCCGATTGTGAATTTCACACGACTTTGGTTCCGTTATTATTATTACGTTGGAATAACTTCGCATCATGGCAATCCGCATGCATGGTGATTTCTTTTGTTATTCCATTCTTTATTATACCCGGTTGGTTAAAACTTTGACTTCTATACTCCATGAAATTAGTAGAATATCCTTGATATTTGCGTTTCATCCAAAGATCTTTTCATGGAAATATTCTTTCGATCATTCTTGAATTTTACTCTACAAAACAAGATCATGTTGACAATTTGGACGTTAATAATTCGGATAAAATAATTCTTGAACTTGTTTTATTGAATTCTTATATCATTGTCATCATCCTCATGTTTATATTTTTTTTAAAAGTCATACATGGCTCGTAAAGCATGGATGGACTTGGTATGATTATGACCAGGATTATTCGGTGTAATCATGACCGTAATGTTACAAATGATGTGGTAAAAATCCTCGTTGGTAGTAGTGCATTGATGGACGATTGTTGGCATGATCATGACCATTAATGAATACACAACTATTCTTGGCCCGTAGTGCATGAATAATTGTGGTCGTGATACTAAAGAATATCCTTGGCCGAAGTAGTGCGAGGGGTGATTCGATGATGTGGATTATTTATTAAAGCTAAAGTCTAAACTTTAATAAATGATGAAAAACCTTTTAAATCATAAAAGATAGTAGATTTTATTTTCTACTTGACTCTTTTAATGGATTGCTTGTTCATTACCGCAGTTAAACTTGATGTTTATTATATTTTATCGTTTAACATTCTTTGAAGGCTATTGATAATTTATTACGCATTATCTTAGTCATAATATTTCTTCTTTGGGCTAGTTGAGCTCACCCTTTCTTTCTTTGTTCTCTTCGTGAAATGAGAACATATTTGGGATGAGTCGGGGAGCGGAGTAATGGTCCGGAGGATAGCATTAGTAGTCCTCACTATTACGTGAAATAGTGTGATAATAATTGTAATGAGGACTCCTTTTAAGTTTGTATAATATCTAGTAGACAATATTTGTATTCAAACTCACGAGTTTATGTCATATTGTACACGACAGTTATATTAGTAAGTTGTATTTAAATTCTGTACCATGTATCTGACTACCCAAGATGGGTGATGTATACCTAATTTTGGGAGCGTCACAGCAAATATTTCAAAACCCCAATGAAGAAAGAGAAGATTACTATCCTGTTCATTCTAATGAGGTGCACTTTTGACGCTTTCAAAGTTGGGTTCTCATCACCCTATTGTTGTTCACCAAAATCAATTATTAAGTGACGTATAAAATACGACACACACATCTTAGGTCCTCAATACAATTATATATTGCATGTCATGCCGTTTTATAATGTATGGAGAAACTTCGACAGTCTCGGACCATCACATTATTCCCCTGTTATCCCCTTCGACCCAGCCTACACTCTTATTATACACGAAAGGAATTGTGAAGCAAAGGGTGAGCACAACTAGCTCCAAAGAAAAGAATATCATGACTAAAGATAATTAAATTATCAATAGCCTTCGTCAAGAATAAATCGAGATTTAGAACATATGGTAGATGATAAAACTTTTCAACCATAGTAGCAATGAACGAAAGCAATCCATTAGAAGAGTCAAATAGACCATAAAAGTCTATTATCTTCTCCATGTTAAAAGTCCACCAACCATGTTTTATCCCAGTAACATCAATCAGCAGGTTCTTGTCCACAATTATATGAATAACTCATAATCATAATTGTGATTCTAAATTCCTCTTTGCACCTAGGACGAAGAAAATTTTCATCACCTGTCTTTTCCTAAAACATCAAAGATCATGATTATACCAAATCACAGTTCCTGTTCATAATTATGCAAATAAATTTATCTTTGCACCACGAGCCAAAGATATTCATTCACAGTTCATCTTTGCACTACAGGCCAAAGACATGCAACTGTATTTTTAGAAGAGTCAAGTAGAGCATGATATCTACTATCTTCTACGAATTAAAAGGTTATTTTCAATATTTTATCGCTGAGACAAAGCTTAATAAATAATCCACATAATCGAATCATCCTTGCACTACGGCTAAGGATATTCATTAGTATCACGACCATGAATTATCCATGCACTACGGGCCAAGGATATTCGTGTTTTCACCAATGGTCATGATTATACCAAATAATCCCTAATTATAATCATACCAACAACTATACATCAATGCACTATGGGCCAATAAGGACTTTTACCACATCATTTGTAACATTACGGGTCATGATTATACCGAATCATCCCTGGTCATAATCATACCAATCAACAGTTCATCTTTGCACCCTTGGCCGAAGATGACTTTCATCACAATATAAGCATGAGGATGATGACAATGATATAAGCATTAATCAAACGAAATCAAGGATAATTATTAAAGACTTTAAATTTATCCAGAGTTTAATAATATCCATATTGTCAACATGATACTGCTTTGTGGAGTAAAATTCAAGAATAATATCCATGTATCAAAAATAATTTTGACAGAAAAGAAATAAAATTTTCGGTGAATAGTACCGTGAATAGTACCCTATGAATAGTACTTCGAGAATAGTACCCCGTGAATAGTACCCCGGCATAAAAAGTGCCCCAAATACCCGAGTAAATAATATTTAAGTGAATAGTAATCGGGTGAATAGTAACCTGTGAATAGTAACTCATGAAGAGTAGTACTCCGGCATGAAAAGTGTCACAAATACTCGAGTGAATAATATTTAAGTGAATAGTAATTGGGTGAATAGTAACCCATGAATAGTAACTCGTGAATAGTACCCCGACATAAACGTGCCCCAAATACCCGAGTGAAAAATATTATAGTGAATAGTAACTGGGTGAATAGTAACCCGGGTGAAAATATTGATATTTAATAAGAAAGTTCGGATCAATATTCCAATAAAACGATACTGGATGAAGCGTAAAACTCAAGGATATTCCACTAATTTCAAGGATTATCGAAGCAATACTTACCATAGTAAATTTAGATTTAAGAATATGAAAAGAAATAACATACAAAACTGCAAATGGATTTTCACTTATCATACGAAGACGTAATCCATAGCGCAGACAAAGTTATTTCGACATATTAAAGGATGAATACGAAAAATAGTATTCCTTATGAATACGAAAGAAATAATACCCCTTACGAATACAACAAATAATATCCCTTACCAAACGAAAATAACATCCCTTACCTTAGTAGAAGACTGGATATCGCAATATGATTGAAGTAGCGTAATACTCTTCTTCTTTCTCTCTATAGTTTCTCTCTATAGCTTCTCTTGTGAGTCTTAATCAATTGGTGAGAATGAAAGAAGAATTAAGCTTCTATTTATAAGAGAAATGACTAAATAGTAACTGATTCATAAACGGTCCAGATTGATTCAACATTAGAACGGACGATCCATATTGATTACTATTAAAACCCACTATCGGCGGTCCAGATTGATTTACTTTTAAAACCACCACCGATGGTCCAGATTGATTTACTATTAAAACCACCACCGATTCGGTCAGATTTATTTACTATTAAAACCACCATCAATGGTCCAGATTGATTTACTATTAAAACTACCATCAATGGTCCATATTGATTTACTATTAAAACCACTATCAATGGTTCAGATTGATTTACTATTAAAATCACCATCAACGGTCCAGAAAATTAGTAAATCTTCACATGGAATATTACGTCAAATTTATAACAAACGTCTCATAATAAATACATATATTTATATCAAAAAATTGAATAAATATATACCACAAATCATTTATCTTTAATTAATAAATTTTAAATATTTTAACAATTATTCATCATTAATATTATAACTCACAATATTTAACAACCAGATCATTCCCAGGAAAGAGGGGGCTTTTCGATAAGGATTTCTCCATATTGGCGCGCAATTAGGTGACCAAACCTCTTCTCGAAAGAACTTTCTAGACATCATCAATATTGCAAATAATAATATGAATAACTTTTTTGTCTCAATTATTAATTTAATAATATAAAATATTATGCAGATGATACTGTGACAATAATTGAATCAAATAACGTGAGATACTATGCAATAATTACTGTAGCAATAATTGAGTAAACTGAGTAGCTTCTTATGTAAGCATCAATAATCAATACCGTGTACTACTATGCAACCACGCGTATTACTATATTTTTACCACCGAGTATTTCAATAGTTTAACGGTAAAACTTTTGCCGTTATTTTTATAAAAAGATGTTTCTGTCGTTTTCTAACTACAACAATTATTCCGTTGTGGGGTACACCAATGATAGTGTCGTTGAACGAATATTCCCTGACAAAAAGAATATTCCCCGACTAAACGAATATTCCCTGACACAACGAATATTTTATATCAACTTACATACTTTGTAAAAATTTCAAATATCACCCTTAACTTTAACCTTTTATCAATTTAAACATTTATTAAATAGAATAATAATTATAAGAAAATTAAATACTTTTATTTCATAAAATTCGGGGTCTCACAATCTTCCCTCCTTATGAAATTTCGACCTCGAAATTTATGTACCTGGTAGTTCGAAGAGATGAGAATACCTTGCTTTCTTTTCGAAATGTACATTCCGAGTTATTTCCTCAAGATCATGATTTTCCCATTGCTCATCTCCCGTATTTGAGATATCATTCTAGAATACATCTTCAAAACAAAGGTTAATTGACATATCGCTATTTGTCAACTTAAGTAAGAAAATTATGCTTAGGTAGGACACACACACTAGCGAAGGATATTATTATCTCTCCCCTCCTAGTTCTAATCTCGGATCTCGCCAAAGACCATATCCATAAGCTCTAATACTATTTGTGGCGCGCCAAAAAAATAGGTCCACATGGCCCATTCTGAGTCGCCAGATATCACATTATAGAAATCAAATACAAACTTCATTTATATAACTGTTGAACTGTCATGGAGAGTACGACAGCACATAAGCTGTGAGTTTTAATACAATATTGTCTCGTAGACAGTATCCAAACTCAAATTATTACAATGCCATATAAAATACAGCAGCAAATATTTTAAAACCCAAATGAAGAACGAGAAGATTACTATCATGTTCATTCTAATGAGGTGCACTTTTGACGCTTTCAAAGTCGGGTTCTCATCACCCTATTGCTATTCACCAAAATCAATTATTAAGTGACGTATAAAATACGACACGCACATCTTAGTTCCTCAATACAATTATAAATTACATGTCATGCCGTTTTATAATGCATGGAGAAACTTCGACAGTCTCGGACCATCACATTATTCCCCTATTATCCCCACTCGACCCAGCTACACTCTTATTACCTGAAAGGAATTGAGAAGCAAAAGGGTGAGCACAACTAGCCAAGTAAAGAATATCATGACTAAAGATAATTAAATTATCAATAGCCTTCGTCAGTAATAAATCAGAGATTTAGAACATATGGTAGATGATAAAACTTTTCAACCATAGTAGCAATGAACGAAGCGATCCATTAGAAGAGTCAAATAGACCATAAAGTCTATTATCTTCTCCATGTTAAAACCAACCATGTTTTATCCCAAAGTAACATCAATCAGCAGTTCTTGTCCACAATTATATGAATAACTCATAATCATAATTGTGATTCTAAATTCCTTTTCGCACCCAGAATGAAGATAATTTTCATCACCTGTCTTTACCTGAATCATCAAAGATCATGGTTATCCCAAATCACAGTTCCTATTCATAATCATGCTAATAAATTCATCTTTGCACTATGAGCCAAAGATATTCATTAACAATTCATCTTTGCACTACAGGCCAAAGACATGCAACTGTATTTTTAGAAGAGTCAAGTAGAGCATGATATCTACTATCTTTTACGAATTAAAAGGTTATTATCAATATTTTATCGCTGAGACTCAACTTAATAAATAATCCAAATAATCGAATCATCCTTGCACTACGGCTAAGGATATTCATTAGTATCACGACCATGAATTATCCATGCACTACGGGCCAAGGATATTATTATTTTCACCAATGGTCATGATTATACCAAATAATCTCTGGTTATAATCATACCAACAATTGTCCATCAATGCACTCTGGGCCAATGAGGCTTTTTACCACATCATTTGTAATATTACGGGTCATGATTATACCGAATCATCCCTGGTCATAATCATACCAATCAATAGTTCATCTTTGCACCCTTGGCCGAAGATGACTTTCATCACAATATAAGCATGAGGATGATGACAATGATATAAGCATTAATCTAAAGAAATCAAGGATAATTATTAAAGACTTTAAATTTATCCAGAGTTTAATAATGTCCATATTATCAACATGATACTGCTTTGTGGAGTAAAATTCAAGAATAATATCCATGTATTAAAAATAATTTGGATGAGAAAAGAAATAAATTTTTTGGTGAATAGTAGACCGTGAATAGTGAATGAATAGTACCCGAATGAATAGTACCCTGAATAGTACCCCAACATAAAAGTGCCCCAAATACCGAGTGGATAATATTTAAGTGAATAGTAATAAGGTGAATAGTAACTTCGTGAATAGTAACTCATGAATAGTACCCGAACATGAAAAGTGCCCTAAATACTCGAGTGAATAATATTTTAGTGAATAGTAATTAGGTGAATAGTAACTCGTGAATAGTATCCCGAGCATGAAAAGTGCCCCAAATACCGAGAGTGAATAATATTATAGTGAATAATAAGCGGGTGAATAGTAACCGTGAATAGTACCGGGTGAAAATATTGATATTTAATAAGAAAGTTCAAATCACTATTCCAATAAAAGCGATCTTTGGATGAAGCGCTTAAAACTCAAGGATATTCCACTAAATTCAAGGATTATCGAAGCAATACTTACCATAGTAAGTTTAGATTTAAGAATATGAAAAGAAATAACATACTAAAGCGTAAATAGATTTTCACTTGTCATATGGTACGTAATCCACTTAGGCGGAGTTATTAGACCATAGACATATTAAAGGATGAATAACAAAATAGATTTTCTTATGAATACTGAAAGAAATAATACCCTTACGAATACAACAAATAATATCCCTTACCAAACGAAAATAACCTTCCTTACCTTAGTAGAAGATATGATAATGCAATAGATAAGTAGTAGTAGAAAACTCTTCTTCTTTCTCTCTATAGTTTCTCTATCTATAGCTTCTCTTGTGAGTCTTAATGAATTGGTGAGAATGAAAGAAGAATTAAGCTTCTATTTATAGGAGAAATGACTAAATAGTAACTGATTCATGAATGGTCCAGATTGATTCACTATTAGAACGGACGGTCCATATTGATTACTATTAAAACCACTATCGACGGTCCAAATTGATTTACTTTTAAAACCACCACCGACGGTCCAGATTGATTTACTTTTAAAACCACCACCGACGGTCCAGATTGATTTACTATTAAAATCACTACCGACGGTCCAGATTGATTTACTATTAAAACCACCACCAACGGTCCAGATTGATTTACTATTAAAACCACCATCAATGGTCCAGATTAATTTACTATTAAAACTACCATCAATGGTCCAGATTAATTTACTATTAAAACCACCATCAATGGTTCAGATTGATTTACTATTAAAATCACCATCAACGGTCCAGAAAATTAGTAAATCTTCCCATGGAATATTACGTCAAACTTACAACAAACGCCTCATAATAAATCCATATATTTATATCAAAAAATTGAATAAATATATACCACAAATCATTTATCTTTAATAAACACATATTTAATATTTCAACAATTATTCATCATTAATATTATAACTCACAATATTTAACAACTAGATCATTCCCATGAAAGAGGGGGCTTTCCGATAAGGATTTCTCCCTATTAGCGCGCAATTAGGTGACCAAACCTCTCCTCGACAGAATATTCTAGACATCATCAATATTGCAAATAATAATATGAATAACTTTATTATCTCAATTATTGATTTAATAATATAAAATATTATACGGATGATCTTGTGATAATAATTGAATCAAATAACGTGAGATACTATGCAACAATTCTGTAGCAATAATTGAGTAAACCGAGTAGCTTTTACGTAAGCATCAATAATCAATATCGCGTACTACTACGCAAACCACGCATTATTACTATATTTTTACCAAGAGTATTTCAATAGTTTAACTAAGTAAAACTTTTGCCGTTATTTTTATAAAAAGATATTTCGTCATTTTCTAACTACGACAATTATTTTGTTGTGGGGTCCACCAACGATATTGTCATCGACGAATATTCCCGACAAAAAAAGAATATTCTCGACCAAACGAATATTCCTTGACACAACGAATATTTTATATCAACTTGCATACTTTGTAAAAATTTCAAATATCACCCTTAACTTTAACCTTTTATCAATTTAACCATTTATTAAATAGAATAATAATTATAAGAAAATTAAATACTTTCATTTCATAAAATTCGGGATCTCACAATCTCCCCTCCTTATGAAATTTTGACCTCAAAATTTACGTACCTGGTAGTTCAAAGAGATGAGAATACCTTGCTTTCTTTTCGAATTGTACATTCCCGGTTATTTCCTCAATATCATGATTTTCCCATTGCTCATCTCATGTATTTCAGATATCATTCTAGAATACATCTTCAAAACAAAGGTTAATTGACATATCGCTATTTGTCAACTTAAGTAAGAAAATTATGCTTAGGTAGGACACACAATAGCGAAAGATATTATACGTCTCTCCCCTCCTAGTTCTAATCTCGTATCTCCGCCAGAAACCATATGCCTAAGCTCTAATACCATTTGTGATGGCCCCAAAATAGGTCCACACGGCCCATTCTGAGTCGCCAGATATCACATTATAGAAATCAAAGGATAAAGACGTAATTTAAATAACTTAAACAATCATCATTCCCATTAAAGGGCTACATCATAATCTCAAAATAAATCCCAGGTAATCTAACCTTAAAATTATTACATAAGCTTGCGGAATACATCACAAAATAAAACAAGTCTTGAAACATAAAACATTTAAATAAATTCTCATAAGTCTTCAGCACTTGGACAATTTGCCCTTTCCTTTGCTAGTAGATGGCTCATCAACTTTCTAAACATTAGCAACAATGTTAAATGCAAGAGTGAGCAAACAATTGCTTACTGATATAGGAAGTAGTATTAATAACAACATGAGAATGAACAACGAATGCTAGCAATAATGAACTTGTTCGATGAATTAAGAATAGAACACAAGTTCGAAATCAATGTCTGAGGGTCTTAAGACCACGAACTATGTCTCCGGTATATAGGTATTATTACCTTAACCTTAATGATCATTTAGACTATCTGAGACCCTTCTTAACGCATTTTTAGGGGATCAGCCCTTTGTGTACATGTATTGTGCACAAACATCTAAATGTTACACGTACAAAAATCCCCTATATTAGGGTTGTTCGTCTCAGTTTGAATTTAGAATTTCCGCACTAAAGAAAGTTTAGTTTGGAACTAGCTTATCAGTGTTTCTAAAATTTTAGAACACTATTCAACTTCCATCAATAAAGGTTTAATACGAGAATGTATAACTGAACAAGGCTATTAAAGTCAAAGATCAGATATTAACAATATATACAACTGAATAACATGATATACATGCAAAGTGCTATATTCAAAGGAGTTTAGAACAATCTTCTATGAATCAATGTATTAGAACAATATATGATTTGAATGATAATAAGGAAAGTAAAGCTCACTCGATGTAACGAATTAGATTACAAGAGCTTGCACAAACATACTCAAGATAAACTAGGCTTGCTCGACTTTACAAGAATTTTAGGAACTTGTACAATAACGATTTTGGAATGAGAACATGCATTCAATATAAAAGGATTGAAGTTAAAAAGCTTGCTCAATATAAAGAGTTAAGGTTTAGGAACTTGCCTTGTTTGTAAGCTACACAAGTGTAAAATAATCTCCAATTACCCTACACATATCATTACAATCGCAACAACAATTAGTTGTATAAATATTAACATTATGGGTATTAAAC